>OU343220.1:170112618-170147803 GCA_910596185.1 Chrysanthemum makinoi
GTTTTGTATCACCGTCATAAATGGAACACGTAATCGGAATTAAAGTCCATCGCGTGATTGTTTGAGATGTGTCCAGTAGGCAACCTATCCAATCAAAGTCGCCATGAGTAGATATTCAACTTGATTTTAAGTTTGGATCCATTGAATTGCAGTAGTCTAAGTTCAAAAAAAAGAATAGCAGTAGTCGTTGAAGACAAAAAGAAACATTTAACGTGTTACGCATACAAGGGACATGGTAAAGCAAATCCACGTGTCTAACGTTTACATGTAGCTTTTGGCATTCTACTTTTATAATGATGATACTTTTTAACATTCAGTTTTTTTGATAATTATGTATCCAGCTAGGTGTTAAAATGATGATTCTTTCATTTTTTTTAGTTTCGCCCAAAACCTATATTGTAAAGTCACCTCCTTGGTCAGGTTTTGACATAAGTGTTGTTCATGGGCATGAGACCCATTTTCTGAAACCAAATCTTATATATATATTTTTTTTTGCACGGCAACAAAGAAAATATATAAAAATATAAAAATGACCCATAGCAAGGAGCTAAGGCCAAAAATACAAAACAATTTTAGATAAACAAAAAAGTTACAAAATTTAAAATCAACTCAGAACTTTAAGCTGAGAGATTATAAAGGGTTAGAAAAAATTATGCCAATTACAGGTCACCCTAAGACATAAAAAAAAACCCCAACAATGAAATCAAATCTTATAACGAACATTATTTTTACGTTGTAAAATCGCCCAGCGGTCGATTAATCCTCGCATAATCGCTAGCTCACTAAAAGCCTTGATTTATCATAATTGGCCTATTTAATTGGTTTGGTCAAATATCACTTAAAAATCGGTTAACAAACCGATTAATTTGATAAAATAGAACAAAATCAGTCTAATCGGATTAATCGAACAAAATCGCTTAAAAATCGGTCAACAAAATTGCTTAAAAATCAGAAAAAATTGCATAAAAATCGAAAAACAAACCGATTAATCGGTCAAAGATCGCTTAAAATGGTCAACACACCGAGTAATATTTAACTTTGACTTTGAACTTTGAACAATTATGTATTATGTTTATATTTGAACACTTGAAATATTTGAATTTTGATGCACTATACTTATTTCATACATATAATATAATATAAAATCAAAAATTACAATTTTGTGCATAAAAATTACAATCCAATTAATCCCCGTCTAACCGATTAATCGCTAGGCCCTACCCAGCCGCTTAACTAGCGCCTAACAATTTTTACAACCTTGCTTTCATGCCAAAATCCTAAAGCTACACCCTCAACCAAACGGGTCCTTAATTTACATACTCTTTCGGTCTTCAAACAAGTGTGCAAATAAAAAAGGACAAATTATAATATGGGTAGTTAATGCATGTTTTGAACGATAAAAAAACATATTGAAAATGATGTTTTTTGTGCGTGCACTATTACAGATATATTAAGTCAGGACACAACTTTATCACCATTTATCTGTTATTAATAGTCATATTGTAGTGATACACACACAAGACATTATTAAAAGTTTGTATGTATAATATATGTAAAACAAAAGTTTAAAAAAAAAAGGCTAGTTGAAATCATTTATAAATGATTATGCCTTCATTTTTTTGTATTTTCACCCAAAGCTTTCATAAACTATGAGAACATCCTTGCCAAATATGCTCATAAACCTAAATATAAGTTTATATGAACATCTCCTTAAAGGTCATTTCTTGAAACAAAGTGAAAGTCACCACTTCTTTTGTTTATATCGTTACAGATATATTATGCCGTGACACAACTTAATCACCATTTATCTATTATTAATAGCTATAATATAATCGTAACAAGGGACATTAATAAAAATGCGTATGTAAAATAGGAAAAACAAAAGTTAGAGACACAAATGATACATGGATCTAAACTTAGGCCTAAAGTTAGACCTAAAACCACTTGACATCATCTTGATGGGTTGTAAAATAAGTGGATCCCTGTATGCAGCCATCAAAATGATAACATTTGGTTTTAGGTATAAGTTTAGGCCTAATTTTAAATCTATGTATTATTTCTCCACTAAGTAATATAATGATTAGTTAGATACATTTAAAATTGATTAGATACATTTAAAATTGATTATCCTTTCATTTTCTTTAGTTTCGTCCAAAACTTTCATAAACTAAAGAACAACCTTACCAAATATGTGTTGGAAAAATTGTTTTTGCAAAGTGAGTTGTTGCAAAATTTAGACACAATTTAATATATGTATATGTTATATATATTTATATTTTTTGGTAGCTTTGCGTTTTCCTTGACGAGAGTTTCGCAACGAGCTAAATTGTGTCAAAAATGAAGTTGGTATGAATGAGATATCGTGTCTCAAAGTGAGGCACGTGAAACACAAAATTTGGAAAAATAGTGTATCCCACATCGCCTAGGAAAGAAAGTGGGAAGTTGTTTATAAGGAAGTTTTTGTATTAGTTATCAAAATCTTTTAGTTGGTTTTACTCCAATACATACGTGCGTGTGCGTAGGGGATGCAGATTTCTGGGCCAAAATGGGTTCGAAGCTTCGATCATGTGAGCCCGCACGACCTCTGGACACGAACACGAATGCAACTACGTCTACGTCGAATCTTTTGCCGCAAATTCGAGTTTCATTTTTTCTCAAATTCTGTAAATCTATATAAGGAATATATATTACTGTAACTTATTAAATAAGTTATACAAAATGAAAATTCTGTTACGCTAATAGAAGATATGCAAATCCGGTTTTAATATAACTAATTTGCTTAATTATGGCTAATATTCAATCTTGGAGAACAAGATAGGTTTTTACTATATATAGAGCCATAGGCTATGTTTGGCACGAAGCTTTTTGAAGTTTTTTAGAGCGATGAGTGGTGAGCGTTGAGCAATGAGCTTTTTGATTTTTATTGTTCGTTTGACAAATGAGCGGTGAGCTTTACTATTTTTTAAGAATGCTCATTTTTTCAATGCTTCTTTAAGAAGCTGTGAACGATGAGCTGTGATTACTGCTCACAGCTCACTGCTACTTTTATCAAACACACCCATAATCTCATTCAGTCTTCTCATCCAGAAAGAAGCATCTCATGTGCTAATGTTTTTCCAGCAGCCTTGGGTCATAAACAAGCGAACTTTTCTGTGATCTTTCAGGCAAGTGTGTCTAGTCCAGCTGTACATCAGCTTTGGCCGTTGTACTACCGAAAACAGACGGTGAATCTTTTAAAGAATTGTGTTAAACATGAGACTCGCCACGATCTTTCTTTGCTTCGTTTAATTTTCGTTGAATAGTGTATGTCTTCTGCTTCAACTTCATTATGTTTGTTATTTAATTTTCTGTTATTATTACTTGTAATATAATTTATTATTAAAAGTGTACATGTGTTCCCTACAATATGCTCATAAACCAAGATATAAGTTTATACAAATACTTCCTTAAAGGTTATTACTTGAATTAAAAAGAAAACCTGCCCTCTAGATGGGTTAGAGAACCCTTTGTGTTTAAGACGAAATGTGCCCCTCTTAAAACGACTCATAACCACCACGTCATGGTGGGACGATCTTTGCAATGGTTTGGTGGTTGCGACAACCAGACATAAAGCAAGGAAAATGCATATTTGTGAGTGTGTTGTGAGTGTATTGTGTGGCGAGCGTGGTGGTAATTACTACGATGGTTTAGCATTTATTTGTAAAATGAATGAATATTTCGATGCTGATGTGATACGATCATACCAAGAATCACACATGTTATCACATTCAAGATAAGAGTTTCATTTCTAATTTTGAAACCATCAAAATATAACAAACATCACATATGAATCTAATTCCATTCTTATTCCTAAACCTAAATTATTCTCCAATTCTAAGGATAGAAACATTCTTATTCCTAAACCTAAATTATTCTCTAATTCTAGGGATAAAAATGAGACGAGCCGAGCCAAGCCGTTCGAGCCTCTCGGACCTCGAGCTCGGCTCGTTTATAATAATTAGCCCGAACTCGGGATCGAGTTCGTTTCGAGTCTTATATTTTTAGCTGAGCTCGGTTTGGTGAAAATTTTCACTAGCTCGGGCTCGACTAAATTTTTATGAAACGTTAAAAGATAGGGCTTGCATTGTATTGTATTTGTTTGTGTCGTTGTTGTTTAATATACAACTTTTAATAAAAACTCAAATGAAACTTGATTAGATTAAGCTTTTTACCGATCTGATTTTAAACATTTTTGAACGACTTGACTTGTTTTCACCACTCTCCGTTTCAATGCCTATGAAGTGAACACGTTCTAAATAAACAGAAATTCTAAAACCATATGACCTGGCGTAAATGGGAGCGAGATAAGTAGATCATGCACGAGTACCGACATAATCGTGGTGGTGGGTGTCCCTCATGGCGACACTTCTTTTGCTCCTCTTTCCCCAAAGTACATCTCACACTAGTCACCTGCCTTTACTTTATTCATCCACGTGATCTTTCAACTCATGCTTATACATACCTATGAGTAAATTATACTTCATATTTTTCTAGTGAAATAACCAAATCATCTACATCTTTATCATTTACGTGCCTTTTAATTCCAACTATTTTTATGCACAGAATTATAAGCTTAATGTCACGTCTTTCGTGCGACATTTAATTTCGACTAAGCTCAGACTTACCCGATTACTCAACAATGTATGTAACTTAAGAAAGCTTCAAAGAATGCAACAAGTGAAATATAAAAAACACTTTGTATTACTAAAGAACTTTTACAAGAGAGCTTACAAGATAACTTCTATGGATGCATTGAACAAATAAGGTCTCCTCTATTTATACTAGTGAACTAAGCTATGTACAAATTCTACACACTTCCATGATAGGAAGATTCTAGGACTTCTAAGGGTTCCATGAGGTTCTAGAGTTTCCCACATCTTCCAACATCTTTCAAAGGGTTCCAAGATCTTCCAAACTCATCCAAAAAAAGTGTGAAACAATCCGAGATCCCGACCAACCTTGAAGATAATCATATCGAGTAGACGGGTCGTGGCATTAAGGACATATAAACAATCACGATCACCAGCTTTAATTCCATAAATTTTCCTTAAAGCATTAGCTACTGTTGATGTCGTCGTGTTGGTGCCGTGAATAAAGTGTTGGTGTCGTGAAAAAAGTGTTGCTACATCAACATCACTTTTCCCATAAAGAATCCACTATAACACCAAAAACACCCCTCCATCATATAACACTAGAATCTGGTGTCATGAGACACCCTCTGGTCCACACATAACCTAACAAAACACAAATACAACACACACACAAAAAGAAAAAAACACCGAACCACTCAGCTGGCAACGGTGACGCGAACACCAGCCACGATGTGGTGTTGACATTGTCTCGTCGCGTGCGTTTTCGTGACGGCGCTAGGAGAAAACGTCTTATCCCGGCTGCTCTTACGATACATGACTTTAGAATTTGGATTTTTATTGTCTCCTTATCTTTTTTCATGGATACTAGTTTTTAACCTCGTGCATATATGAATTGTTAAACAAAGTTTTTCTCAAAGATATATAAACTCTTTTATAATTTTATTGTCATAATTCTCATGTACGCAGGAGTTTTTACATAAATTATCCATTATGTATTAACATCGATTAATATTTTGTACATATTTTTTGAACGCTTTAACTTTGTTTAACTGATATAGTGTTAGGGTTGATGTTGTCTAAATTTAACTAATGATATGATGTTATAGAAATTATGCGTGCTAGTTTAATAACATGTAATGACTCTTAAAAAATATTTTTCCGAATATTCCTTTTTAAACTCTAAACGGTAATTAGATGTGTTATTAGTATATGCACAATCTCGTATATTTATTTTCATCTCAAAGTAACACGTTAGTCCGTGCTTTCATTTTAATATTTATATTCTTGATAATAATAATTTCGACTGTATTTAACTTTTAAACCTAACTTATAAAAAGGAATAACATGAGTCGTTATTGAACACGGATAGTAAAAAAAAAGTACTTATCAGGATTTCCTTACTTCATCTCATAAAAAAAAATAACATGAGTTGTTTATATATGTACATTCTCGTGTATTTATTATATATTACAATAACTCGTGCTTCATTTTCATATTTGTAATTATTTGTATATACCTTAATCTAATATATAATGATACCAATATCTATAAATAACAACAACATATATCTTATTTTTTTCAAATATATATATATATATAGTGTAAGCTGTATAAGTTTGAGGGTACTTATTAAATTTGTAAAGTTAGTAAAAAAAAATATAGAAGCGATAAGTTTACTTAATTCGATATAATTTTTTTAAAGTTTAACGACTAAAGCTTTATTAATTATTATTATTTTATTTATTTTATTTTTTTTACTAAATCGACACATGTATGAATGTAATATTTTAACTTTTATTGATTAATCACAAAACTCAATTTTAAAATAGAGCTCTAATATTGGCTAATAAAGATATTAGTTTTCTCATTTTTAATATTCTCTTGTTATATAAGAGATTTTTAGGGTGTTTTCTAACGTATCTAATTTAGTGATTTAATTCACCATCTTGAGTCTTGTTATAGTAATGATAATTATATTAGTTCCTAAATTTGTGCATACATATGTATTTGATTTATCATTACATTAGATTTATTTTTAGTCCACTTATAATCATTACATAAAATTTTACATTTAAAATTAAACATTACCAAATAGTCCATGTGATTTACGAGTTTAAACTTACGTTTTAAGCATTTTTATTTATACGTGAATTGAACATATACCTGCACCGCATTTTCTAAGACGTTTAAAAACTTTTACATTTTTTGAAAAGTCAACATATTTCCCTCCTCCTTTGACCATAAAATCAGCACTTGATTATTAACACTAAATATCACAAAATATCTCCTAAACTTAACTAGTCATTTTTAGTCCTTATTGTCAAGCTAAGTTCTTAGATATATCCAAGACGTAATACCTAAGTAACTAAGATATTTAGTTAAACTTCTTAACTAAGTATAACTAGATATTTAACATTTCCGGTTTTAGACTTAACATACATTTAACACCAACCGACACTAGACTAGGTCCAGTCTACATATTATATGTCTTTTAGGTTCATAATAATCATATTAGAAAAGTCACATTTCACTTTTTCTATTTTTACGTAAACTTCGTTCGTTTTACGTGTTAAGCCTATTTAACCTACGTTTTTAGGTTTTAACAACATTTATGCGCTCCGTTAAACTTATCACTCATTTAATATACTTTAATAGATAAGTTTTAACATTTCTTATAAGTTTATATTTTTACGATGTCCGGTTTTAAGTTTCGCGATTTAAATACTTAACGATAGTAATTACCGGGACGAAACAACACTCCATAAAACTAGATACTATCAAAATTACCTAGTCACTTTTTTATTTTATAAGTGATCGACATTTTAAGAGTGACGATACCTTGTTGGCTTGGTGATGAGGCTTATTTATCTATATCTTTTCATATGCAGTTACTTACAAGACTAAGTTTCTTAAATATCCTAAAACTTAACCTCCTCAAGGTATCGAGATTTTAAGAGTGATGATACCTTGTTGGCTTGGTGATGAGGCTTATTTCTCTGTATCTTTTCATATGTAGTTACTTACAAGACTAAGTTTCCTAAATATCCTAAAAACTTAACCTCCTCGAGATCCTATATATTTCACTTCTCATTCATTTTGACTATAAAAATTCATCCATATTCTTCATTTCTCTCCCATAAAACGCCCCATAATAAATCCCTAGCATCATGATCCTTTGATTTTCTAGTTACAAGTTTCACTTCATTGTTAAAGCTCTTGTTAAGCTCTACATGAATCAAGTTTTATTTCCTTCATCGATTGGCTAGTTTGCAAGCTACACAAATGATCAATTTCTTATACAAGTCCTAGCACAAATTCAAGAGTGCACAAGAGGGTTGAAGGATTCCAAGGGTGAAATTTCTCTTCTAGTTCTTTGTTTTTAAATTCCTTTTTGATTAAGGCCAAAAGTTGTAAGAATGATTATGTTTCTCTTCATTCTTTTGTTTTTCCTACTCATTATATGCTTGTTATATTGATAATGTTATACAAAAATAGTGGCGGATCCAGGACGAAATCTAAGGTGGTTCCCCTTATTTAGTCAAGGCGGTAAATTATCTGGGTCAACGACCCGATAACTAAATGGGTCGGTTCGGATCAAGTCGGTACGATATAACATAGATAGTTTATAACACAAAAATCTTGATAGGTCTGATGTTCTATGAAAAAAGAATTTGTTTTAACCCAAAAAAGAATTTGTTTTAACCTCAATCAAACAATCTATATAGCTTGAAAGTCACAATAAAAATCCGCTAGCTGCAAAACATTTAAAGCCACCCGACGTAGCTATATATTATGGAGTATAAAGTGTGAAAGTGTATAAATTTACCATGCTTTGTAATGTTCCATGTTTAAAAAACATATCACTAAATCGTACAAACAATTAAGTTGTAATTGTAACATATATTAAAAGGTGTAACTTTTACTTTAGACTTAGCCCACGTGGTACTCTCCAAACCACAAGTAAGATATCATTAGAAACAAAAGTAAACCATAAAAGGTACCCAATTACATCTTCTTCATCAAAACTACAGCAACCTTTTCTGGTCGATTCCTCGACTATAAATTTTGAATCTTTAGTTTTCTTTGTTTCTTTTCCTGCAAAGATCTAAGGTGGTTCCTCGTTAATTTCAAAGGTAGGTCTCAAAGTTTTTCACTTGTATCACTTCTAAACAAATTAATGTCCAAGGTGGTTCCCAGGCACCACCTAATTATGCACATGTCCGCTCCTATACACAACCTTAAAACACAAGTAAAACTTGCTTATGATTTTATGTGAAAATCTATGTTAGTAAATCAAGTAAATTATGCTAGTTATTGTCACCAAATTTGTGAACAAGAGACCTTGAATATATTTTTAGTTGAAGAGAAAAATAAAACAAGAACATAAACTTTGGAATCATGTAAAAAATGACTTATAGATTAAAAGTTGTGACTAGATTAAAGATTTCTAAAAGAAAACTTGATTTTGATAAAAATTTTCGATCGAACTTAAACCACAATTTTGACCCCTTTAAATTCGAATATAAAAGTGTAAAGCACGAAAGTTGTCCAGAATGATGTTTTACATACCCAAAAGGGATTGTTTTTTACTTGAAGTAGTTGTTTCAAAAACTTAATTGTGATAAACTATATTTATTTTCAATTTTAGTGACTTAAAAAACTTAACATATATTTTAAGTATGTAACATACAACATTATAATAAACTTTCCTAAGTTTATTTGACCATCGGAATATTGGATTTCGCAATTGACAAATATGACCAAAAACCAATTTCTAATTCATTATCATGACTTATAATTTTTATAACTTATGTGAAACATCAAAATCGACCAAGAACCATTAACGAAACATGACTAAACTAATTTTACAAACCATGTGATCATCTTAAGACGTATGTCATATAATCAAACAAGGAAAATATACGCTTTACATATTAAGTACTACGTTACTAGGGAGTTTCATGTGAGGCGCCTCTTCGGGGTGAACGTATTGACGAGTTATTGTATTTATGATTTAAAGTGTCCTAGCTCCTCATACATTTACTACACAACATCTGAATTATGATAGCCCGAACAGTGGTACGATATTAAACTAAATACGTTTCATAAACTAAACCGTTCCTATAAACGACATACTCGATCACTACAAACTACCATGTACAACATCATGATTAATATAAAAACTTATATAGACTCGTTTATATTTTCACATCATTATTCCAAAACCTAAGACGCGTATTATATATTTAGTTTATCATTAAAGCTCGCAACTTCTCGATACATCTTATATCATCATACCCTACTGCTGATTACTACTGTGAGTTCCATGGCCCCATTTTCTATCGTTTAAACTGTTTTGTAAACTCTCTAGGGGAGTGATGAGTGTGCAAATACTCATCATTTTTGTACTATCTAGACTGCAAAAACATCTGAAAACACTCAGAAATGCATCAAAATGATGAAAATATCACAAATCGGTGTTTTATGTGTTTTAAATGCAAAAATATCAAAATCAGATGAAAAACGTATCAAGTTTGCATAATTGGCAGTTTTAGTCCCTCAAGTTTCAAAAATTGTCAAAACTAGTCCCTGGTAATTCAAAACTTGTAAAATATCATTTAAGGTCCATGGGATTCAAAAGTTGTCAAAATAAACCCTTTAAAGTTTAAAATTTACAAAATGACAACTTTAGTCCCTAAAGTTTGAAAAATGTCAAATATAGTCCTTGGTTAATTTAAAAGTGAAAATTATCAAATATTAACCTTGTACTATTCAAATATGACAAAATTGGTCCTTATGGTGAACTTTTAGAAAATTACAAGTTAGGCCCTTAAAGTTTCAAAATTGGCAGATTTGGTCCTTGGACTTATAAGAATGAAACTTTATGCAAATTTAGTCCTTGTACTAACCATTATTTGCAGTATTGACCCTTGTGATAACCTTGGAAACTTGTCAAATTAGTCCCTTGTATTTTGGAAAGTTACATAAATGGTCCTTGTGCTACTTATACCAAGGACCCTTATGTTATTTACCCAAAACCAACCCAACCCTTTTATTATTACCCCAAGCCCAGTCCAATATAAACCCAAACCAGTGTTTTAAAATAAAACACCCCATCCTTGTTCACCATCCCTACCCAACACTGTCCCTCCTACACCCCACCTGTTTACTGCTCCACTTCCACCTTTCCAACTTATCTCCCAGCTGTCTACCAACCCCCCCTCCACCTCCACATACCCCAAATTTCATTAAATGCAGTTAACCTGCTTCAAGACTTTTCCATAAAATAACACATGTACGATTATGATGATTTTCAAGTATCCAATGGTTGGATTGAGGTGGGAAATAACAGAGAGGTCGACAAGAGACTCAAAGAAGTCAATAAATAAGGTTGAGAAGCAGAGATGAAGAAGTAAGTAGTGTAATTTAGTTTAGATTATGTCGTTTTAGTTATTTTTAGTTTCAAAGTGTTAAATTTGGATTTCAAGTACTTCATTTAGTTCTTTCAGTGTAATATAAACCTATTTCTAGTTTCAATTTCAGTTTTTACTCACTAATTCAGTTTATGTACTTTTTATGTCTAAATTCTCAAAACACTCAATTGTTGTTATTAGTTGTTATTACTTGAAGCTTATATAAGCTCTTGAAAAAGCTTATAAGTTGTTAGAAACATTAAATTCCCAGTTTAGTTTCACAACCCAAAAATTACCAAAAATACCAAAAAATTTAGCTAAAAATAAAAAAATCATAGCGATGGTGCAAGAAAGCTGAAGCAGTCTGATTATTGGATGGCAATGGGGTAGTGAACCTATGGAGGTTCTATAAGAAGTAAAAATTGGTCCTTGTTCTTTGATTTTCAGCTCAATCCAATTTGTAAGCCTTTTAATACATTTTGGAATTTCACTGTTTTGATTGCTCATTAGCTTAAATTTCTTTATGTTCATGTTTATTAGTTATATTTTAGTATAGTTAAGCCATAAACCAAGTATCTTGTTCTTTTAATTAATAGTTAATAAAATCTCGGTTTCATAGTTATATTAGAATAATTATTAATCCTAAGTTTTATGTTGCTATTGCTGTTGTTTTATGTTTGTTTAGTCCTAATATATGATAATATAAGTTTGTGAATCAAGTTCATGGTCTAAATGGTGTTTACTTTGAAAACATCAAATAGTCCTAGTTAAAAGGTGTTTGGATTAGCTTGTTTATCTGTGCTAAAAAGTATTCAAGACTAGTGTATTGCTTGTTCTGTATCACACTTGGTCTAACATCTCATTGAAACCATCAAAACCATTACTTGATCATTAAAAGTCAAAATACCATTTGATCATATCTGTCTTGTTCCTTTGTTGAGTTTTTAAGTTCTATGATCATGGTTTTGTGTTAATAAGTTGTTATAATTGCTCAATTTAGTCTTAATACACCTTAGTACATCATAATCAGTGCTTAGGATCAATTACAAACTCATAAAAGTCAACTTAGTATAGTAATTAAAAAGTCAAAATTTCTCGGTTTTTGAATAAAATTTAGAATTTTATATAGGATTCAATAGATTTAGCTTAAATCCTTTGGGATATTAAAATTTTGGCTTATCTAAATTAGAAAATAGTAGTTCATTCCACTTAGCATAAAGTGCTTATTATTAAGCTTGTTTTGAGCACCTTTAAAAACATGCCCGTGATTGAAGAACCGGGATGTGAGAACTTGCGAGTTCTCCATAAGCTCATAAGAACTTGTGAGTAGATAATTTTTGGTTTACAAGCCCTTTGCTAGGTCAACTTAAGATTGTAATATCTGGCTTTAGATTTCTTGTTTATTGATGGCTTAATTTTAAAGCCCAAGTTGGTGGAGTAAAAAGCTGTTTTGGTAGATAGTATATTTGGCATCATATACTTGTATCCTGCTTCCCAGAGGTATAGAGTAGTTGGATTAGGTTTCTTACTAGAAGTTTTAGTATAATTTAGGTCCTGTGATAAGCTGGTACTCTGTGGTGGCTTTTGGCTTATTTTGAAGTGCTTATTTATAAGCCGATCCACTGCAGTTGCATTTTCCTCCTCATAAGCATATGTTTTTATATTTTTCATAGATTAAGAATAATATTTTAGTATTTTCCTGAATTTTTCAGATTTTTCCATCCTTTTTTATTTTTCCTTATTTAAAACAGTTTTAATTCTTTTTAAATAACTTTTAATACAAATAAATCAGAAAAAGTTTAAAAAATATGTTTTCAATTTTCCTAGATTAAGATAAATATAAAAAGCCAAAAAAATATTTTTCCATAATTTTCTTGGTTTAAATAGTATTTTCTAGCATTTTAATTAGTTTTAAATAGTATTAAATTAATAATAAATACATAAAAACTCTAAAAAATATATTTTCAGTTTTAAAATAAGTTTTATCATATTTTAGATTTTTCTAAGTTATAATTTCATTTTTCTAGGTGAATTTTGTATTTTCTTATATTTTAGTGCATTTTAAATACTTAATAAATAGCTTTTAATTAATAATAATTAAATAAATAGTTTTAAAAATAATTTTCTTTTTCTAATAATTTTCTTTTATTATTAGGATTGTAAAATGTCATTTTTATATTTGTAAGCCTTTTATTTCTTAAAACTCACGTTTTTATTTTTGTCGCTTCGTAATTTTATTTAACGTCGTTTTAGGTTTTAAACGTTCATCATTTTAAAAATAGTGATAGCGTTTATTTAATATATTTTAACTTTTTAATTTCCTTTAGTTTGCATTTAAGCCCCTGTAATTTACAAACTTTCTCTTTAGGTGTAATTATCAATCACAATCCTTACTGATCACTATCCTTAGTGATTATTCGACATCTGACTGTGTTAAACACCAATTCATCCTCCGTGGGACTTAACGGCCCAGGAATCCACTATATTCCTCTGATCTTAAATTGCATTTGGTGTCGAAATTTTTTAAGTTCCTTACGGTTAGCCATTCACAAGTGGCTCGCTTGCGTGAGTTAACTTGACGGTTTTGCACCAATCAAATTTTGAAACAATTTTTAAAATCAAAAAGTTCATTAATACTTTTCCTAAAGTGTTAACAACACCAAAAATATTTTCATTCTTTGTTTTTACAAAGTGTTTATCCAAAAATCCAAAAATATTCATCTTTACCCTCTTACCCTTTTTGATTCTTTATTCCTTTACCCTCTATCCATTTGATTCTAACTTCTTCTATTTCTCATGGAATCTCTACTACTGACGAATTCTGGAACGAAGTTGAAAAACTTCCTACTTTATCACAAATGTCAAGAATTCGTGTTGATCGTGATGATCCATTAATTAGCGTGGGGAAATGGAACGAGAAACCGGGGTGACAAAGGACCGTGCTTCCTCGAGTGCTAAATACGTCCAACCTACGGTTATCCAAAGATCTAACCCCTCAATTGCTCTAAGCCGCTCTAAAATTGATCCTACACTTTCACGATTTGGTTAAAGCAAACATGCAGAATTTAGACCGTAACTAGCAAGAATGACTTGCCTAATCTTTCGTTTCTCAAGAACCGAACCGGAGACCATAACGGAAGTGATGGAAATTGCTAGCTCTCAGAGCACACCACTTGTCCCACCTCCGGATTTTTCAAAATGTTCTTTGAATCTTAATAGTCATTCGGATCACCATGTTGGTTTTGTTGATTCTTTGAATGAACTGATTCCTTCTCATAACTCTCAAATAGAATCGTTTATTCCTTGTGTCGGTTGTGGTGAACCTCTTTTTGGTTCACCACTGTCATTTGTATACGTGTGTCACGTTGGTAATGATATTCGGACGGGAGTTGTTTGTTTTGTGGTTCGAGGAATTCATTTGATTATGATCCTAATCGAACTTATTTACGACCCTCAAATTTTCCAATTACCCACCACGGCCGACTTATCTTCATATAATCAACATAACTGCTGTGAATTTTGTGGAGGTCCTCACCAAGGATTTGAATGTCAATCCGGAGACACGTTTGTCTATGAACAGTTTTCGGTGATGCCGAGAACTTTGGCTATGACCAATATCCATATGATTCACCAATCGAGCTTCAACAGTTTAATCTTTGTTGTATATAATGAAGGTCCCCATTTCAGCTCCGATTGTCAAACAGGAATCCATTTCCTTGTAACAATTACGACTATCCATATCACGACCAACCTCCACAGTGCCAAATAACTCAAACTCCTCATCAAACCCAACAAGACACTTATCTAGAGCTTCAGGTCACTAAAAAGAACTGAGGAGTTGAGTAAAACAGCATTTCATAATGTTCCAAGTTTTTCTTGTGTATATTGTGAGGGTCCTCATGATAATTATCAATGTCAACCTTCCGGTTTTGACAAATCTCCACTCCCACAATATCCCGTCATTCAAAATTCACATGAGAATTCCATGGAAGAATTGCTAGCTGAAGAAGCGGTTGCTAAAATAAATTTCCAAATTGCCTTTGAAAAATTTATTAGGGAATCAATTGCAAAGGAAAAAGCAGCCAGATCTAGCTCTCAATTTCATTTCATTCCGATGACAGGTGATGATGAGGATACACTTGAAGATTCATCAAATTCATCAGTTGATATCCCACCAGTTGAGATTCATTCTCAAACAACTGCTATCACACCCGAAGCTCCCACTCACTCTCTGAACATGGGAGATGAGCTTCTTGACCTGTTCTGAAAAGGAATCGGACGAATTCATAAAGTCTAGTGTTGAGAACCTTGTCCCAATCCCAAAAGAGTCACAGGGAATTCTCGAGCATTTGTGTGATATCCCTACCCCTCTTGTCTTTCCAAAAGATCATGTTGAGATGTTCTCCGATTCTAATGATGACGATTCGTTATCTTGTGGAACATCGTTTATGGAAATTACCTTATGAGCTGTCGACAGGGAAGAGAATGATGAAGAAATAATCCAAGACGTAGCTCTTCGTGCGACATTATGAATGTTAATCTTCTCATTTCTAGAATTGAGGCTTTTAATGAAAAGCCTACTTCACATCCTATTCCCTTTGAGGATAGTGAACTTTTGTTCGATGATTCTATTCGAATTGCAAGCGTTCCATTTTGATCATATGGGAGAGAAGATTAGTGGTATTACAACTTCTCATTCTCATAATTCTCTCCCCGATTATGAATCATTCACTTTTGAGGAGTTCCCCAGTGAACTCACTCAAATCAATCCCGAATATGATTCATTTACCTTCGAGGAGTTCTCCTGTGAACTTACTCATATCATATCTCAGGGTATGATAATTTCTACTTTGATCTAGACACACCCATAATATGTCTTGATCAAGTGAACTTAACGAGGAGATTCATGAAACTATGAATTCTCCTATTGAGGATGAAGAGTTAGTCATGATTTTTATCATTATTTTCTTTCTTTTCTTCATATATCCCGTGACTTCTCACATTCTTCACTCCTTGGAATGAAGACATTATTTTTGACCCAGGCATTTTCATTTATCATTTGTGAGCCGGTTCTATGTATATCTCATCGATGTAGAACTTTCACGTACTTCAATGTTTATACAAACATCTTGAATGAAAGTCCGATGGAGATTGTCTCTTCCACTTACTTCCCCATGAACAAATTAATCCGGGTCGAGTCAAGCTAGTGACTCAGGAATCAAAAACATTAGCATGCACCACATGGGTTTTCACCCATAGTACCACTAGTGTGGGGATGCCCGTTGTTGTATATAAGTTTTCTTAAAAAAATGAATGAAAATTGTTGTACATATTAAAAAGAGAATAATTGTTGTGTTTCTACACTTAGCTAGTAATGTTATCTTTTTACGCTCTAAGTTTCGGCATAACAGCCGGTACTTTGAATATTGAGTACAATATTCATTTCTAAGTGTGGGGAAATTCGCGAATTTGATCATAAATGTACCCTTTTAGTCCCTTTTTCCCCAAAATGGCCAAATTTAAAATTTTTTTTAGTGGAAGTACTATGTACTTAACACAACAAATGGTAATCAGTCCACCATGTCTAACCCACATAAGTTGGCTAATCCGAGGAGCAAACGGCTCTTGGTAAAGATATCTCAAATCCGTTTATGGCTTGCAATTTGCCCAAAATTGTATGGTGTTCAACTCACCATATCTTTAACTAGTGAAAAGTTGGCTAGCCCGCAAGTTTATGGCTTGTGGTAAAGGCAGTTAAAAATCCATAATTGGTAATCGACTCACCAAAGATAATATTGATAATTTATATAAGAGTTGGCTAGTCAGTAAGCGGCTTCGGTAGAACAAATCAAATCCGTTTGACTTATGATTTGCTCAAAATCATTTGCTTATCATTGTACCAAGGTTCTTACTTGAACTAAAACAATTGGCTACTCCAGAAGTAATGGCTTTTGGTAAAGTGATAAAATCCATTAAGTTTTCTCTAAAGATTGCTAGGGACTAGCAATAGCTTATGTGGGATTGATGAGTGTGAAAATACTCATCTTTTGTACTATCTAACTGCAAAACATCTGAAAACACTCAGAAATGCATCAAAATGATGAAAATATCACAAATCGGTGTTTTATGTGTTTTAAATGCAAAAAGATCAAAATCAGATGAAAAACGTATCAAGTTTGCATAATTGAGTTTAGTCCCTCAAGTTTCAAAAATTGTCAAAACTAGTCCCTAGTAATTCAAAAACTTGTAAAATGTCATTTAAGGTCCATGGGATTCAAAATTTGTCAAAATAAACCCTTTAAAGTTTAAAATTTACAAAATGACAACTTTAGTCCTTAAAGTTTGAAAAATGTCAAATATAGTCCTTGGTTAATTTAAAAGTGAAAATTATCAAATATTAACCTTGTACTATTCAAATATGACAAAATTGGTCCTTATGGTGAACTTTTGGAAAATTACAAGTTAGGCCCTTAAAGTTTCAAAATTGTCAGATTTGGTCCTTGGACTTATAAAAATGAAACTTTATGCAAATTTAGTCCTTGTACTAACCATTATTTGCAGGATTGACCCTTGTGATAACCTTGGAAACTTGTCAAATTAGTCCTTGTATTTTGAGAAAGTTACATAAATGGTCCTTGTGCTACTTATACCAACCGGACCCTTTATGTTATTTACCCAAAACCAACCCAACCCTTTTATTATTACCCCAAGCCCAGTCCAATATAAACCCAAACCGGTGTTTAAATAAAACACCCCCATACTTATTCACCATCCCCTACCCCAACACTGTGTCCCTCCTACACCCCACTGTTTACACCTTTCCTTCCACCTTTCAACTTATCTCAGTTGTCTACCAACCCCCTCCACCTCGACATACCCCAAATTTCATTAAATGGTTAACTCCGCTTCAAGACTTTCCTAAAAATACACATATACGTTATGATGATTTTCAAGTATCCAATGGTTGGATTGAGGTGGGAGAATAACGGTCGACAAGAGACTCAAAGAGATCAATAAATAAGGTTGAGAAGCAGAGATGAAGAAGTAAGTAGTGTAATTTAGTTTAGATTATGTCGTTTTAGTTATTTTTAGTTTCCAGTGTTAAATTTGGATTTCAAGTACTTCATTTAGTTCTTTTAGATGTAATAAACCTATTTCTAGTTTCAATTTCAGTTTTTACTCACTAATTCAGTTTATGTACTTTTTATGTCTAAATTCTCAAAACACTCAATTGTTGTTATTAGTTGTTATTATTGCTTCGAAGCTATATAAGCTCTTGAAAAACTTATAAGTTGTTAGAAACATTAAATTCCCAGTTTTGTTTCACACAAAATTACCAAAAATACCAAAAATTTAGCTAAAAATAAAAAATCATAGAATGGTGCAAGAAAATTTAAGCGATTATGGATGGCAATGGGGTAGTGAACCTATGGAGGTTCTATAAGAGTAAAATTGGTCCTTGTTCTTTGATTTTCAGCTCAATCCAATTTGTAAGCCTTTTAATACATTTTGGCATTTCAGCTTTTGATTGCTCATTAGCTTAAATTTCTTTATGTTCATGTTTATTAGTTATATTTTAGTATAGTTAAGCCATAAAACCATTATCTTGTTCTTTTAATTAATAGTTAATAAAAATCTAGGTTTCATAGTTATATTAGAATAATTGTTAATCCTAAGTTTTATGTTGCTATTGCTGTTGTTTTATGTTTGTTTAGTCCTAATATATGATAATATAAGTTTGTGAATCAAGTTCATGGTCTAAATCAGTGTTTTACTTTGAAAAACATCAAATCAGTCTAGTTAAAAGGTGTTTGGATTAGCTTGTTTATACTGTTCAAAGGTATTCAAGACAGTGTTGCTTGCTTACTGTCACACTTGGTCCTAACATCTCATTGAAACCATCAAAACCGATCTTGATCATTAAAAAGTCAAATACCATTTGATCATATCGTCTTGTTCAACATTGGATTTTTAAGTTCTATGATCATGGTTTTGTGTTAATAAGTTGTTATAATTGCTCAATTTAGTCTTAATACACCTTAGTACATCATAATCAGTGCTTAGGATCAATTACAAACTCATAAAAGTCAACTTAGTATAGTAGTTAAAAAGTCAAAATTTCCTAAATGCAGTTTTTGAATAAAATTTAGAATTTTATATAGGATTCAATATTAAGATTTAGCTTAAATCCTTTTAGGATATTAAAATTTTATTGCTTATCTAAATTATAAAAATAGTAGTTCATTCCCACTTAGCTTATAAAGTGCTTATTATTAAGCTTGTTTTGAGCACCCCTTTCTAAAACATGCCCTGTGCATTGAAGAACCAGGGATGACAGGAACTTGCAGAGTTCTCCATAAGCTCATAAGAACTTGTGAGTAGCTAATTTTTGGTTTACAAGCCCTTTGCTAGGTCAAATTAAGATTGTAATATCCGCTTTAGATTTCTTGTTTATTCAGTGGCTTAATTTTAAGCTGCAAGTTGGTGGGTAAAAACTGTTTTGGTAGATAGTGTATTTGGCATCATATACTTGTATCCTGCTTCCCAGAGGTTATGAGTAGTTGGATTAGGTTTCTTACTAGAAGTTTTAGTATAATTTAGGTCTGTGATAATGGTACTCTGTGGTGGCTTTTGGCTTATTTTGAAGTGCTTATTTATAAGCCAATCCACTAGATTGCATTTTCCTCCTCATAAGCATATGTTTTTATATTTTTCATAGATTAAGAATAATATTTTAGTATTTTCCTGAATTTTTCAGATTTTTCCATCACTGTTTAGTATTTTTTCCTTATTTAAAACAATTTTTAATTCTTTTTAAATAACTTTTAATACAAATAAATCAGAAAAAGTTTAAAAAAATATGTTTTCAATTTTCATAGATTAAGATAAATATAAAAGCCAAAAATATTTTTCCATAATTTTCTTGGTTTAAATAGTATTTTCTAGCATTTTAATTAGTTTTAAATAGTATTAAATTATTAATAAATACATAAAACTCTAAAAATATATTTTCAGTTTTAAAATAAGTTTTATCATATTTTAGATTTTTTAAGTTATAATTTCATTTTTCTAGGTTAATTTTGTATTTTCTTATATTTTAGTGCATTTTAAATACTTAATAAATAGCTTTTAATTAATAATAATTAAATAAATAGTTTTAAAAATAATTTTCTTTTCTAATAATTTTCTTTTATTATTAGGATTGTAAAAATGTCATTTTATATTTGTAGGCCTTTTATTTCTTAAAACTCAGCGTTTTATTTTTATGCGTTCACGTAATTTTATTTAAACGTCGTTTTAGGTTTTACGTTCATCATTTTAAAATAGTGATAGCGTTTATTTAATATATTTTAAATTTTTAATTTCCTTTAATTTGCATTTAAGCCCATGTAATTTACAAACTTTCTCTTTAGGTGTAATTATCAATCACAATCCTTCGATCACTATCCTTATGATTATTCGACATCATTTGTGTTAAACACCAATTCATCCTCCGGTGGACAACGACCCAGGAATCACTATATTCCTCGATCTTAAATTGCATTTGGTATGCAGCTATTTTAAGTTCCTTACGGTTAGCCATTCACAAGTGGCTCGCTTGCGTGAGATAACTTGACGGTTTTGCACCAATCAGGGAGACACATGCTAAACTATTTTCATTTACTTTCATAAATACTCTAAACTTTTAAGGATTACCGTGAGTTTCATAGCCATACTTTTACTTGTTTTTAACTATTTTAGGGGAGATACATGCTACAATTTTTATAACAATTACAATTACTTGAAGAATATACTATGTGTTATATAAATCTTTACTTATACTTGGAACGAACTTAGAATTATGTGCTATATCAATTGTTATTGATACTAGGAGTTATTTGCGGGAAGTGATTTCCCAGTATGTGTGGTTTCATTGTTATCATATTTTGTGAAAAACTAGAAGGGGGGGTTGAATAGTTTTGCCGATTTTAAGTTTAGTTTCAAAAACTTTAGATTAGATCTTATGTGAATTCGTATGGATGGATAAAAAGTAAAAATCAATAAGTAATGTAAGTAATGAGAGCAAGTAAAGTAAATGATAGAAATTAGTGACACAAGTGATTGATAGTGGTTTGGCTAAAAGGACACATTCCATGCCCTACTTCACTCCCCGAGTCTCCTACTCGAGAGTTCAAGCACTATGTCAACAAGCTCCTTCAACCCGGCGAGAAGCCTCACATTAAACACACTTTTTCCGGTACAAAGCTAAATACCGAGTCCTTAACACGGCGGACCAAACCAACACAACTATAACACAACAACTATGCTAAATATGAAATACAACTACAACCCGGCGGAGAAGCCTCACAAGCGTTACACACTTTTCGGTACAAAGCTAAATACCGAGTCTTAACAAGCGGACCAAACCAAAAGTATAAATCAATAAGTAATGTAAGTAATGAGAGCAAGTAAAGTAAATGATAGAAAGTAGTGACACAAGTGATTTATAGTGGTTCGGCTAAAAGGACACATTCCATGCCCTACTTCACTCCCCGAGTCTCCTAGAGTTCAAGCACTATGTCAACAAGCTCCTTCAACCCGTGGAGAAGCCTCACAACGTAAACACACACTTTCGGTACAAAGCTAAATACCGAGTCCTTAACACGGCGGACCAAACCAACACAACTATAACACAACAACTATGCTAAATATGAAATACAAGATCTTGCTACAGAAATATTGCGGAGGAACAAATCAATCAAGGACCCCTTGCTTGGATGACTTGTAGTATCTCGTGATCTTGCCTTTGAGAAGGACCTATATGAGAATCACAACAAAAGAAAGAAGAACTACTAGATAGATCAAGAGATCGGAGATTAGAAGAGAGAAGTAATATATGAGAGAGTTTGTAAGAAGAGGGGTGAGCAACAATGAAGAAATGGCTCACTATTTATAGGCAAAAATCTCTATTATAGCCTGTTCCCACGGATCCCTTACTTGGGGATCCGTCCGGTCAATTGGGGATCGGAAAACTAGGTTGTACCAGTCCGGGTTTTGGGTTGCAAACCGGGTCATGGGTCATGGGTATGAGCCTTGGTACCCAACAAGGTACAATGTATCTAGAAATTGGGTCATGGGTATTGGGTTATGGGTTATGGATTTGCTCCATGGGTATGGGTCACGGGTCTTGGATAATACCTATCCTATTAAACTATTACAACAAATGAATTATTACAACATATTTATGTAAATGACCAAATGTATATAGTTTACAAAAATAACATGTATCCTTATAATTTTACTTATGATAACTTTATATTTGTTATCAACAAAACACAAATATGAATAAAAGTTTTTAAGGTTTATTTGTATTAACAATCTCCCTTTTTTTGTTGATGACAAAATATACTGTTATGATTAGTAAAACTTAAGATTAGATGTATGTTTTAAAAGCATATGTAAGTTTTACTTCTTCTCCCCCTTTTTGTCGAAACAAAAAGCGAACCTAATGAAGAAATAAAGTGTGGAATAAGTATGATCCACAAAGTATTAGCTCCCCTTGCGGTAGCTCCCCTAGAATTGGAGTCAAGTGAGAAAATATAATACCTACAAAAAGAATGTTAGTAGAAACATGTAATATAATATTGTATGGGACGAGAAACAAGATGGAAAGCCAAGGTATGTAAACAAAGCCTTGTAATAAAATACCAAAGTGTAGTGGTATATAGGCCACATACAAAATGTAAAACTAAGAACAAGGTTTGTTATTGAAAATGACTCAAAGGAAAAAAAATACATAAGCTAGTAATATCATTCCTTCCATGCTTGTATATGGTTAGATATGGAAGTTTTGGTGAGTGATGATGTTGATGCGATCAAGGATGTGGTTAAGTTTGAATCGCATCTCGTCCCTTATTTCCATTGCAAATTCCCTAGTGGATTGACAATGTTCGCAATGTAAATGGTGAGGATATTGTTGGTGGATTGTTTCCGAGTAAGTATGATTTGTGGAAGGCGTAATATGTGATGGACATGTTGGAAAATATGGATCAAAGTCCATGATGTTGGTTAGTGGTGGAATATAAGAGCCTAGATGTTCTTGTAAGATAATGGGAGCTAAAGGTGGTGAAGTTGCAAGATCTTTGTAAAGTGTGTTTGAAGATGTTGGTGGTGTTAAAAAGACTAGTTCTTTGGAGTTTAAGTTGGTAGTTTTGGGTGGAGTGGGTGGTGGACTAGACACGGGTAGTGGGTTTGGTTTCGGAGTCTTAAGGAGTTCCGATAGGGTGATTTTAGGTATAGACTTAGTGGGTGAGGGTGGTGATGAGCTTGTGGGAGATGATGGAGGTGCTACAATGGAATCATTTGGTGGTGAATGAGTAGTTGGTGATGGAATTTTTGACATTGGTTTAGCTAAACAACAAGGCCGGATGCTAATCCGTGCGGTTCTTCTAGATTTGAGTGGTGGCACTACGGAAGGTGGTAGGATGAAATTTTGGATTTCTTGAAAAAGGATTGTTTTCATTAGGTGGTTCATCAATGTTGGAGGATCCTTTGGATAACATGATGATGATTGTTTGTGAGGTTGAGGGTGATGGATATGGAAGCATTTTGGAACTTTATTTATAGAGAAAATAATGCATTGTAATGAATGCTAAAACCAAAATGTGGACTAAAATCTAATGATTAGATATGAATTTAAGGCATGTGATCATGAGAACACAAGCATTAAGTAACATACTCATTAGTGAAAGAGCTAAAATGATGAAAATATGAAGGTTTTTAGCCAAAGTGAGAAAAATAGAAGAAAAATTTATGCTTCTGTCCCACGGTTCCCACGGATCCGATCCTTTAGGGATCCATCCAGCGTAAAAGCTGGGATCCGTAGTACTGGTTAACTTAGGCAGCTCAAAATTTTCTTTTTGGAAATTGTTAGGATTTAGAAAATCCGTTAGTTAAAGAGTCGGTCACCTCAAGTATAGGTATTCGTTAGAAAGCTCGTAGTCGTAGTCAAGTTATGTTAATAAGTAGTTAGTTAAGTAACACCGTGGAGGACGGACGGGTCTTTACCCACTGTATGCCTGATCCACAGCCCGTAGGAGGCGTGTTTTGTAAGAAACTATAAATACCCTCTACCTCCTAAGGTAGAGGGTTGGAGCTTCATAATATCATTTTTCTTTATCTCACTAAGTTCCCTAAACTCTTCCACTTTCTCTCTCTAAAACCCATAAGTATACGCCCCATATTATACATATGTGATGTGTTTATGAAATCCAATATCTAACAATTGGTATCAAGAGCCATGGTTTGATCATTCATCTTTCATGTTCTTGGATTTCTAGTGGTTTTCATAGGGTTTTTAGGTTTGAATGAGTTTAGAGTAGTTTGCATCATTTGGATCATCTCTAGTGTTAAAGTTTGGATTTTGATAGTACTTTTATGTTTAGAATCATTATAAGTGTTTAGGTTTTGATTTGGAAGGCTTGAATCATCGTGGTTGGGTTGTTTTCGGATTGAAAAGTGGTGTTTTTAAAAGGTTTCCTGGATGTGATTTGTCTCACGGATATCATTTCTTGGATGCGATTTGTCCTACTTTTTATGCGATTTGTCTCTCTTGTGACCGCGCTTGAAGCGATTTGTCGGTTCTGTGGCGATTTGTCTACTATACGATTTGTCTATTGAGACAAAACGACAAGAAAGGACAAAGTTGTGGAAGTAGTGGGTGTACTTGTGTACTATGCGATTTGTCAGTTTATGCGATGTGTCTTCTATGCGATTTGTATGCTAAGCGATTTGTCGTTAAAGCGATTTGTCAAAAGAGCGATTTGTCAGAACTGCGTTTTGTCTATAAGAGCGATTTGTTTGGGGTGCGATTTGTCTAAGGTGCGATTTGTCTAGGGAGCGATTTGTTTGGGGTGCGATTTGTCTAAGGTGCGATTTGTCTCTTAAGCGATTTGTTAATCAAGAGATTTGACACTTAAGCGTTTTGACACTTAAGCGATTTGAGTCGGATGCGATTTGACTGAAGCGGTTTGACAAAAGTGCGGTTTGACCATTTCATCAGTGCGTTTTGTTGACTTTTCCCGATAAAACTTCAAACGGCCATAACTTTTGAACCGTAACTCCGTTTTCAGCGTTCTACCCATCAAAACGACTGTGAGATCGAGGAGAATGACACGCGAATGAAACCCGAGGCCTAAATCCGCTCGAACGAAGTTATTGAGGTTTTAAGTTTTTAGACCTAAATTTCTCCGTAAAATCGTGCATCAACCAATCCAAATCTCGACCAAACAACATCTCGCTTAATCCTAAACCAATCATAAGTCCTAACACACAATTGTCTATCATTGTGTTGATCCATCATTATCTTAACACGCGTTCTATTGGTCATTGCTTAACGGTTTCTTCTTGATTTTGTAAAATCCCATGAAAGATTCTATTTCTCGGTTTAAATCATAGATTTGTAAAATACCGTGCGTCAACATCATGCATAACGATTGAGATTCATTGTATCTAAGATACTCACTTTATAATGATGTAATTAATGAAGAAGATGCCCAACAATGTACAATGAGACTATCGTGCTTGAGTCAGATAATGCTAAAATGGATTCTTGGTGCTCAAATTCAGATGAGAGAGAGGTGCACCAGCCACAACCTGTGCAAGTTAATGCAAAGAATCCATATGGAAGCTTCGGATGTACCCAAGAGAGAGATGCACCACCCACACATTATACGTTAATGCAGAGGAAAGCTGCGGAAGTTTCTGTTATACCTAGCTGTGCATCTTCTACAAAATGATGATTATGAGTTGCATTTTCATTTATCCCATGACTCCCTTACCACTAAGCTTAGCATATATAAGGATCAAGTTTCCATCTATGACGTGCTAAATTTGAGTGACCACACGTGAAATGGATTGCCAAATGCATACATTAATCAAAAAAGTAACTTAAGGAAGAAACATTAAAACAAGAGTTAAATTCCTTAATGAGAAACTTAATAAAACTGTTAAGCAAAAGCAAGAACTTCAAGAAAATGTAAAAGTGCTTAGCGAGGTTCAAACAAAAGGAATCAAAACTTTTAAATGATTTTTCCAACCTTAAAACTTTGAAGAACAAACTTGAAAACAAGTTGTATGTACAAGGCAACACCATTCAGACTCCTTCACATGATCACTAAGCATAGAGTATTAGCGATAAGCATAGTAATGGCCTTGTAGAAGAAATCCACGAGTATGGTAAGAAAGCAAAAGCTGCTCAAAAAGTGATCTATGATGGTAATGAAATCCTTTAGCCTAGACAAAAGCCTACTTGTTTAGAGTGCACTGAAGATGATAGAGAGTTAGAAGATGCAGATAGAGAGAAAATGGAAAAGAAACTTAAAGATCCTGGGTGTATAGATCATAATATAACGTTCAAAACTTCTAATTACACTAAGGATAATTGGATTGCCTTAAACAAGTTTAGACCTCAAACTCAATTAACCCCTGAACAAGTGTTTTGGAAGTTAGACATGGAAAAGAAAAAATCTGATGAGCTTGTTGATAAGAATCCTCCCCTTAGGCAATTCCCTCCGATACTTGTATCCACCCAATACACCAATGCATTTAGTGCCTAGAAATTTTCCCACTCAAAGCAAGACCTTAATCAACCTATATGTAGTTTACAAACTATTCGTTGATTTTGAGAAAACGTGTAAGAAGAGAATCACACCTGCGGGGATAACTGAAGGGGAAAGGGGTTTTGAGCAAACAAAATAATGTTATCTAACTGAGGTCATGCCTTTCTTTAAACAATTAAAAGATCAATTTGAAAGTCTTCAAAAGGCTATAGATACAGAAGTTAAAGAAATGAAAAGAATGTTTAATGAAATAGAAAACGAGGTGAGAATATATGAATGTGAGCTTAAGAGCAATGAGATTGAGAGGAAGAATATTCACATCCTGAATAATAATTTGATTTCTAGATGTATTGCTCAAGATGTGTTCTACTAGCATTACAATTATTCCATTACTGCTTCTCAATTTCAAGAATTGTCTATTGCTTTAAAAGTTTCCCAAGATCGTGTCATTGAGCTTGAAACAAAAAATTCAAAATTGCATGACAAAATCGAAAAGGATGACCATGATAACATGGTCAGGCATTTTTCTAAATTAGAAGTTGATTATCTTGATTTACAATTAAAATATCAATATCTTAAAGAAAGTGTTAAAACCTCAAATGCCAAGACATCTTCAGATGCTCCTGAGTTTGAACAAATTCGAGCTCATTGTAACACGATCAAAAGGTTGACAGCTCAAATTTCACAATTGAAGGGTGAAAAGAATGAAGTGACTGGCTCCCGTATGCGTCCACCTTTAGATTCTCAGAATTTCCAACTTCAAAACATGATTAATAAACTGCAAAAGGAAAATGAATGTTTTCAAGTTGAAATTTCAAAAGTTAATTCTCAAAACAAAGAATTATGTGATTCACTCAAGGTTAATCATGATAATAATAGTGAAAAGGTAACTTCTTTGCTTAATGAAATTGATAATCTGAAGCTGCCAGTAAAAGGAAAATGCCAATCACCACTGGTGAGAATGTTGCACCAAAGGTGCCTGCTTGTTCTAAATATGTTGTTACTGTGAAATATATTCCTCCTCATCTTCGGAACAATGAATTTTTATATCAAACATCTTTCATTTACCTCAAGGATAGTCTAGAGTACCTCCGTGAGATTGTTGAAAATGATAAGATAGAGAAACCACTAGATAATGTTGTTGGGCATGCATGCTTATATGCCAAACGATCTCAGGAACTCTTAGAATGTGTGATTACTACATGTCCTAAATCTGGTACTAGGAAAGATAGAGAAGTCATGCCTTGTTCTATGTGCCTCTGAAAGCCTCAGAACCCAGCACTTCTAGACCAGAAAATCAAATGGCAGTAAAACAAACTAAGGCTCCCGTCATCACTTCTATAGATGTTAAGATTGACACTAAAGTTAGCTGGTCAAAACCTAGAAGCAATGTAAAGAAGGATAGGATTACGAAAACTAAAAGTGATCATGAAAAGGAAGTGAAAGAACACCATAGGGACAATAAGTTTGACTTGAACAAAAAGAATCGTGTTGGTTCTAGTATTAGCTCTAAGCTTATTGAAATTAATTGAAGTCTTATCTTTTGTGCAAAAGATGTAAAGAATGTCTATTTTCTGGTAATCATGATAAATGTGGTGTGTTATTTCTGAGGTCTAAGAATCAAAACCCAGTTAAGAAAGTTTGGAAGCGAAGCAGTTAAGCAATCCACGGAAACATACGGGAAGGTTTTACCAATATAGGATTTGTTGGGCCCACGGGTCGAATATTCACGCATGGCAAACCTTGCTCCTTAACTAGATCCACTATGCCTAGAGTAGTGCCTATTAAGGTTTGGAAGCCAACTGGTAGAATAATCCCATTAGGCACACAATGCCCTAACTAAGTCGATGATTCTACTCGTTAGCTCCTAGTAATAATGCCATAGAAACTAGGGTTTTCTTTGATTCAAAGATTGTTTGCGCTAACCAAAAGGAACCCATTTTCATATGGGGATCCAATGTTTTCAAATTTCCACCTTTGTCTGTGTTCCAATGAAGGTCGTCATAAAATCATCCGTTGGTACTTGGATTAAGGCTGCTCAAAATATATGAGGAGAAATGACTATGACGTCTGATGTGCTTGGAGTGTACAAGTTTTAAATTTATAAAAGACGATTTACCAAATCTACCAATAACACATACGAGCAAGTGCACTCGTCCGTTATAGCAAGATTATGAAGGTAAGACGGGATCGTTCGCAGGGATTTGAGTGAATCTGATTAACAAGTTTGAATCAACTAAGACAATCCAAAAGCATATAATAACAAAAATAGATATAATGAAATTCAGATGATTAAAAAATACACTTGCTTAAACTAGTTTCTTATCCTTGATTAGTATGATTGTGTTAACCTCTTAACATGTTGGTTGTGATAATTAGTTGGTGTTCTAATCTATTGTTCTTACAAGTTAAACCTTCGTCAAGATTTTAGTTCATAAAACAAGCATTAAGTTTAACCAATCAATTCAAGATCAATTCAAGTTTCATAAGTTTTACAAACTTAAACACAAAAACATCTATTTGCTTTATCAAATTGCTTAAGAAATGGTCAATACAAAAGGTAACCGATTATAGACAAAAGGGTACAATTGATTGTCAACAACTAATCTTACGACCTTTTAGATGTTTCCAATCAATCCAACTTGATAATCAAAAGCGTTCTTATTACAACCACACCTTAGTTCCTTTGTTTAATCAAGAATAATGGGTAAAAACAATCATCCATAGACAAAATGATTATAACTAGTTGAATAACAATAAGTTCTTTCGACCTCTACGATTACTATCAACTAGTCAAACTTGATTAACAAATGTCACTATGAAACTTTAGCACAATTGGATCTTAGAATCAACTTGAAATTGAATTAAAACATGTTAACACAATCACTAACTAATCATATGATAATCAACATCATTTAAGCAAGTGTATAAAGAAACTAGCCACTCATAGCAAACATAAACATAAACTCAGAACTTTGAACATTAGAAAACATGATTAAGAGTCTTACAATGCTTGGAATATAGATTACAAATGGTGGAGTAATGATTCCCACAGTATTGGGGTAGACTCCTTGGGGTTTTGGCCTCCAAATGTGGTACTTCTGGAACTCCAAACTTTCCTGGACTTCTAAGGACGAATTTGAGAGCTTAAGAGCTTTGTTTGATGAGTAGAGAGAGTTGTATGGAAGTGTGTGTCTCATATGCTCACAAGAGGTCTTTATTTATACTAGTTCCAAAGCCTAGGGTATTAATTGCTGAACTTGGCCTCCAAGGAGTTAGGAAGGGACTAGAATACACCAAGGGAAGGACCTAGAATCGTTTGGATGCAAAGGGGAAACTTAGTGATGAATATTTGGTAGAAACAGGCTCTCCAACTGGATCGGTCACATGACCAACCGATCCGGTTAGTCTTCTACAAGGGTTCCAACCGTATCGGTTGCGGGTGGCTATCGAATGGTTGGACTAGCGTCCTGGGCACTTTTTGCTCTTCACCCAACCGATCCGGTTGCAATTGCAACCGATCCGGTTAGTCTTTTGAGTGACGGAAAGTCGACCTTTACTACATTTTGACTTGTAGAGCTTGGTTCTTCAATCATCATGGTCTTCTATGGTACTTGAAATACTGATTTGTGCTTGACATGCTTCACTGAAACAGGAATCTTCCATTTGTTGAACATTCTTTTACTTTTCCTTCCGTTTCCCTACACTTGGTTATAAACACTAGACAAACATCTTTTGATGCGATTAAGCATTGAAATCATATAAATATAACCAAATAACATATACAAAAGCACACATAACGCTACTGAAAACATGTACAATCTGAGCGTTATCAAATTCCTCCACACTTAAACTTTGCTTGCCCTCAAGCAAATCTAGGAAAAACATCCACTGGAAAAACATTATGATTACGAAAAGTATGATGCAAATCTACCAAGTACTAGTACGAGAGAAGATTCATCCATTACGCTTTTAAGAGTAAAACTTTCGAGATGTTTGACAATATCCAATGATTTTCTTGCATGATTAACATTTCAAAACACCTCACGAAAAAGGAACGAAATATAATTCACTCAATCACTCAATTTAGTGGAGTAACAAGATAAATCACACTCATTTCTCAGTCATGATTAGATTATTACCATAAGGTTGTAAAAGAAACAAAAATCCACCGACGTGGCGTGAGCACCAAGCAAAAACATCTAAAGAGGACTTTTATTCGGGTTATAATGTTAAGGCTTAGGTTAATGGTATGGATAAGGCATGGGATTATTGATGAAATTGGTGTTAAAATAAAAGTAGAATCAAGTCTAATACCCGTATTACTAGCTACCAAAAAATCCGCATTACTAGCTACCAAAAAATCCGCAAACCAATAAATGATTATAGCTTCATTTTCTTTTCTTTGGATTTCCACAACTCTTCACATTGATTCGCCATGATAATTTTTCTTCGAACATAGCACATTGGCTAATACATACACATTTTCATCAACTTTTTTTTTTCATAAACTCAAATGGCTCACACAACTAACAAGGTGCGGCTACTCATAATCATTTGAACAATCTTCTCATTCCAGGTGACTAGCAATCAACCGTTTAGACATTGACAAGGGTTAGGCTATGGTTTAAAGTGTAAAATCTTTTTGTATTTTTCGGACTTATCAAAACAAAAGGGATGGCTAAGAGGGTGTAACTAGGGGTATCTAGCGCTAAAGATGAGCGCTACAAATGGGTCCATATAGGTGGTTAACTAACCGATGTGGCTAGCTAATATATCATAATATGAAAAATGGAAGGCCATTTGGGTTAAATCCTAAGGTGCCTCTTTATCACATGAATTTACTTATATCGCATGAATGCGATCTCACTGCGGTCTGGTAATGATTTACAAGTACAAGTTCTAGAATAAATAAAATCACCAGCACACTCATAGCAAAAGATTCAAGAATAAAAGATGTATGCTTTATATAGAACATGCTCAAATTCTCACAATTTTAGTGGTAAGGGCTATAATTTGTGCTAGCAAATGTTTATCGATCCCAGAAAGGATTGCAATATTAATCAGAACACATCTCAAAGTTTCAAATATTACCAGTTTTACCAGTGGTTTGATCAAGTTATTCTAATATATTATCCTAAAAGCATGAGAAATAACTAGATCACAAGGGCAAACAAAATTTTAAATTTAAGTTTAAAAACTCTAATTTTCCTATTCACCCCCCCACACTTAAGTTAAACATTATCCTCAATGTGTAAAACGAACTTCAAAGTATAGAAATAGGGAAATAGAGATGAGAACAGATATTCGAATGAGTTTGTCGGATTAACTTCTTCTTTATCCAAGTGGCCACTAGAGTAATCATTACCTGCACAAAATCTTATATACAAAAAAAAGAGTTTTATTAAGAAGTGGCACCCCCTACACTTAAGTTCAACCAAAGGTTTAAACTTTGGGGCGTGACCACAGAAAATCAAATCTGAAACACACGGGTTGCCTCCCGAGAAGCGCTTGTTTTATTAACGAGTCATCAGCCTGACTCGAATCTTCCCGAATCTACTTGGCCACAAATGCAGCTTTGAACATTTTTAAAAGTTCGGGGACATACATGAATTCTTCACCAGTAGCATCAATATCGCTCCAGATGAACTCAGCAGATGGTTTCCAAGGAACGTTTTGTGGGATTCTTCCTGGAAAAGGTGCTACGAAGGTGATGGTTTCGAATTCATTTTCAGGTGAAACTGTCTCAACTGATATTTCATTCAATTGCTCCTTATCATAGTATAGTTTGATTTGGTGCCCATTAACGATGAAACTTCCACCCTGTTTGTCATAAAGTTCGACATAACCGGATGGATATCCATGTTTAACGATATATGGTCCAAACCATCTTGGTTGTAATTTAGGAGCTTTGAATTTGAATTTCATGTTGAAAAGCAGAACTTTATCTCCGACTTTGAATTCTTTACGAATCCTTAGCTTTTTGTCGTGATAAGCTTTTGTTCTAGCCTTATACAGTTTGGAATTTTCATAAGCTCGGAGTCTTAATTCATCGAGTTCGTGCAATTGCAAGAATCTCTTCTCTCCAGCTATTTTGAGATCAGTGTTACAATTTCTAAGAGCCCAGTAAGCACGATGTTCAACTTCGAACGGCAAATGACAAGTTTTTCCATACGGATTCTGTAGGAGTTTTGCCAATAGGAGTTTTGTAAGCCTTACTGAAATGCCCACAGAGCATCGTCAAGTTTCTTCGACCACACTGAAGGATTGTCCTTCACTATTTTTTCGAGTATTCTTTTAAGAGCTCTGTTGGTGTTTTCAACTTGGCCACTGGTTTGTGGATGATAAGCTGTCGTGAATCGATGATGAACTCCATATCTTTTCATGGTTTTCTCCATTTGTTGGTTACAGAAATGGGTTCCTCGATCGCTTATCAAGGCCTTGGGGATTCCATAACGAGCAAAAAGCTTTTTGAGAAAATTAACGACGACACGAGCATCGTTTGTTGGTAAAGCTTTAGCTTCTGCCCATTTTGACACATAATCTATAGCAACGAGAATGTATTCGTATTTGTGGTATTTAGGAAATGGTCCCATGAAATCGATTCCCCAAATATCGAATATTTCACACACTTGAATGCTTGTCAACGGCATTTCGTCTATGCGTGAAAGGTTGATTGTTCTGTGGCAAGCATCACAGTTTTGGACAAGTGTATGTGCTTCTTTGAATATTATTGGCCAATAGAATCCAAAGATCAAAACCTTTTTTAGCTGTGGTGGAAGGACCATAATGTCCTCCAGTTGGGCCATGATGACATTCGTCAAGAATTTTGCAGGTTTCGGAACCAGAAACACATCTTCGGATCATTCCGTCAAGGCACATTTTGAAAAGATATGGTTCTTCCCAAAAGTAGTATTTAAGTTCCAAAAAGAATTTGCTCCTTTGAGTGTGAGTTAAACCTTTTCGAGAATTCCTCCAAAGATAGTTCACAAAGTCAAGAAACCAAGGATCGTCATTTCCATCAACGGTCATGAGGGTTTTATCAGGGAAGTAATCATCGATTTCTTCTTCCTTTAACTCCTCAAGATCGGGATTTTCAAGACGTGATAAATGATCAGCGGCTAGATTCTCTGCTCCTTTCTTATCTTTGATTTCGATGTCAAATTCTTGGAGTAGCAGAATCCATCGGATAAGACGAGGTTTAGCATCTTGCTTGGTGAACAAATATTTGAGTGCCGATTGATCGGTGAACACGACTGTTTTTGAGAGTACGAGGTAGGATCGGAATTTGTCGAAAGCGAAAACTAGGCCCGAATTCCTTCTTCGGATGTATAATTTTTGTTGAGCACTATTCAATGTCTTGCTAACAAAATATATGGCCGAAAGTGTTTTCCTTCTCGGCCTAAGACGGCTCCCAAAGAAAATCGCTGGCATCGCACATAAGCTCGAAGGGTAGTGACCAATTAGGTGAAACCATGATCGGAGCACTAGTCAGTTGAGATTTCAATGTTTTGAAGGCTTTTATGCAATCAGCATTGAAGTCAAAGATAGAATCTTTCTCAAGAAGTTTTGTCATCGGACGGGATATTTTTGAAAAATCTTTGATAAAGCGGCGGTAAAAACTGGCATGTCCTAGAAAACTTCTAACGGCTTTAAGCGTTAGTGGGTGGAATTGGAAGTTTCATGATAACGTCGATTTTGCTTTATCTACTTCCATGCCTGCACTGGAGATCTTGTGGCCAAGCACAATTCCTTTGGTCACCATGAAGTGACATTTCTCCCAGTTAAGGACAAGGTGTGCAGCTTTGCATCTTTCGAGCATTTTATCAAGATTGGAAAGACAAGCTTCAAATGAGTTTCCGAAAACGGAAAAGTCATCCATGAAAACTTCTATGGAGGTTTCTAGCATGTCTTGGAATATGGCTATCATACACCTTTGAAAAGTCGCAGGTGCATTACAAAGACCAAAAGGCATACGCCGATACACGTAGGTTCCAAAAGTGGTCTTTTCTTGGTCATTAGGATCGATTGGAATTTGAAAATATCCTGAAAATCCATCGAGGAAACAAAAGAATTTATTTCCTGCTAGTCTTTCAAGCATTTGATCCATGAACGGGAGCGGAAAATGATCTTTTCCTGGCTTTGTTTAATTTCCGATAGTCAATACAAAGCGCCAACCAGGTGGCAGTTCTAGTAGGGACTAGTTCATTTCGTTCATTAGTCACAACCGTCATTCCTCCTTTCTTGGGAACACGGTGAACGGGACTCACCCAAGGACTATCCTCGATTGGGTAAATTATACAAGCGCATCGAGAAGTTTTATGATTTCCTTTTTGACAACTTCTTTCATGTTGGGATTGAGTCGACGTTGACATTCAACAACAGGTTTGATCCCATCTTCGAAATTGATTTTGTGTTTGCAGAAATTGGGACTAATTCCTGGGATGTCAGATGTTTTCCAAGCGAAAGCTTGTTTATGATTTTAGAGGATAGAAACTAGACTTTCTTTCTCATTGGCGTCGAGTAGTGAAGATATGACTAC
>OU343220.1:170147903-170181773 GCA_910596185.1 Chrysanthemum makinoi
TGGGGGTGTGACAAGTCCTTGAATCGAGTCCATGCTTCGTAGAGAGATTCACCTTGATGTTGTTGGAACATCAAGATTTCATTCCTAAGCTTAGTAGTTCTCCCCGGTGGGAAAAATTAGGCAAGGAAACGAGAGGTGAGATCATCCCAACTTGAGATGGAGCCGGCGGGAAGTCGCTCAATCCAATTACTAGCTTGGTCCGTAGAAAAATTGGAAGAGACGCAAGCGAGTGGTCTCCGGAGTAGTAGCATCGAGGTCGATGGAATCGACGATTTTAAGGAAATCCTTAAGATGCTAATTAGGATCTTCGGAACGAAGTCCATGGAATGCACATCCGTTTTGCACCAACCGGATGGTGTCGGATCGAAGGGCCGTAGTTTGGGCTTGGTTGGGAAGCTCAATGGTGTTTCTATAGCCTAGGTGGCTTGGTCTTGAGTATTCACCAAGAGTACGGCCTCTTGGCGGGTCATTTGGTGATGGGTTGATGAGTGGTGGTTGATTATCACCTTCCATGATGAAAAGTGATAGGATTACTAACAAAGGTCACGAAGAAGGGGGATAGACTACGAGGAAGCTAAAAATGAGAAAAAATCTCACTTGATAGGAATCAAGCAAGGGAACCTAAACGAGGTGGAAATCTAACTAGCTATTCTATTCCCCGGTAGCGGCGCCAAAAACTTGATACGCGTACAACGCGCGTTCGGTGTCAAAGGAACTTCCTTTTCGTCGAGCAAGTTTTTCAACACCCTAGGCAGTGAACCTAATCGTTGTAGTGTAGTATTAGGGTAAGCCTCGGGTATTGATATCGTTCTCTAGGAGAATAGGAATGCTGGTGAGAAGTTACTACACTGAGGTTGGGGTTGAGGAAGATTATTTTTATTCTTTTTATATTTTTAGAAAATTGAAGGTAGCGAATCTCGGGGTATTGGATTTGGGGGTGGTATTTCTACCGATTACTCTACTTATCTAATTAACTAAGCTAAGGTGAGGGTAGTCTATGTCTATTGTTGTGTGCTCGTATGATGATTAAAAATGTGTTTACCTAGATGTTATTACTCCCAAGTAATCTCCTATTTATGGTTGAATTGTCACGTCCTTATTCTCAACGCGTTGTGTCTTCTAAGGTCGTAGGGTATGCGTTTTTCCCTAACTCTTTGAGACTACCTTAAGGTTATTGCCTACGAAATCTCTAGGATTCATAAACTAACTCTAAGGTTACCTTTGGATATTTAGCCTACAATAACTCTAGGTGATTATAAACTAATGTTCACAAAGATTACTCAAGTATTAAAAACACAACGAATGACCTATCGCAATACTAGGTCAATCACAATTAAGATAAGAGACAACCAATCAATATTCAATACCTAGGTTTCATAGATCTAAGCAAACACACAAGTAAATTAGCCGGACATGGAAAACATGCAAGCATACGCACAAACAATTGAAGACATAATTGAATTAATGAAGTAAATCACTTATCTTGTTGTAAAATAGGGTATGGAACCCTAAGATACTGCCCAAGACAGCCAAAGTTCGGTTTAGGTTTTACTCCACAAGACTACCTCTCTAAAAGTCTGAAAATTCAAATTCTATATATAGAGTTACAATATGCGACGGCGTCACTCTTTATTTGTGACGCCGTCATATCGCCGCCATTAGGTTTTCGTCTTGGCCACGTCAACTTTGTGACGGCGTCACCTTATGGTTGTGACGCCGTCGGCATCATCTTCTGACGCCGTCGAGATCCAAATCTAGGCCGTCTGAGTTGTGACGCCCTACTCTTTAAAACCTAATGCCGTCAAGTGCAAACTAGCAATTTGGCTACTGAGTCGACACAAAGTGTGTTGCGACGGCGTCGCCATTTGGCTGTGACGCCATCACCTTCTGTTCCAGCAGCTTGAGTGTCTTGATTCTTGACTTTGGCCATTTTCTTCATATATTCGCGTCTTTTCGTCCGAATAAGTGTCATTCCAGCAATTTGCCTTCAAGAGACCTAAAAAGTGAAAAGGAATTAAATTAAGCAGTAATGGATATAAAAGTGGTCGATTAAGGGCTTAAATGACCCCTCAAAAGTGTACCTTTTAAATCCTTATCATACTTCTATTTACTTTTCTTTTTCTAACTCTTTCTCATTTCTTTTACTTTTCACAAGTTTTTCTCAAAAACATTTTCCACTATGTGTTAGTTTCTTTTCGAATCTCTTTCTGTTTCGACAAAAAAGGAGAGAAGAGAGTAAAAACTTCAATTCAAATTTTTAAGAATTTTATTTTCTTCTTAAAATAATCTTATGTTTTGTCATCAACAAAAATGGGGAGATTGTTAACACAAATAAACAATAACAACGTTTATTTATATTTTACGATCTTCTAATATTTTTTCGATAACAAACGTAAAATCATTTTAACGAAATAAATAAAATACGTAAAAGTCTTGAGCCGATACTTTACTAACCCACTTTTACTAAATATATTAAAACCATCAAAACATGTTTAGTAAATAAGTTATATAAAAACAAAGACATTTTTATAAAACACTTACAAGTAATATTGTTTACTTACATCTTATAAAAATGTATATGTACTTTGTATATGTTGTAATGGGTAAAAACCAAAGTCCATAACCCATGACCCATGACCCATAACCCATTGATTAGGTACAATGAATCTTGTTGGGTAAGAACCAGAGTATATAACCCATACCCATGGAGCATGATCCATAACCCATGACCCATCGCATGACATCATGCATGAAGTCATGTTGGATATTATCTATGATCCATGACCCAAAGTCCATGACCCATGACCCAAGATCCATAACCCATTGACTAGGTCCATTGCATTTTTTTGGGTATCCATGATCCAAAGTCCATGACCCATGGTCCATAACCCATAACCCGGTTTGCAACCCGAAATCCGGACTAAACTGACCCAGTAGCCAAATCCCAGGATTTGCACGGGATGGATCCCTTGGGTGAGGGATCTACCGGAACCGTGGGACAATAGGCATATTTTGCCTATAAATAGTGAGCCATTTCTCTCTTGCTCACTACCACTCTTAGATATACTTTCTCTCTGCATTCTAACATCTCTAACCACATATCTAAAGGATCATTCTATGTAGTTTTATCTTTGTATGATTCTCTAGGTTCCTCTTAAAGGCGAGATCACCACCTCTTGAAGACGTGCAAACTCAAGGTCATGAGTTGCTAAGCTTCGTCATCAACAAGACCACTGAAGTGCATCTTATTGATAGTTCTTTCCTCTCTCCATAGAAGTGTCGTGTTGAAGGCATTAGTGAACGGTGCAGAAGCTGTACAATCGATATGGTGCATCGATGTACATGTTGTGTAGTTTGGGTTAAATGATATTGATATCCTTTCTAGTATTGTAAAAAGGAGTGTGTCTCCTTTGGGTAGTTGTGTTGTGGTGTAGTTTTGGGTAGTAGTTCCTCCTTTGTAATGGAACTCGGTATCTAGCCTTGAACCGGATAAAGTGTAGGCGACGTTGTGATAGGTTTGGTTCTACCTCGTGGAAGAACTCGGTGTCTAGCCTTGTATCGGATTAAGAGTAGGCGACGTTGTGAAGGCTTCTCCACCACATTAAGGAGCTTGTGTTGTGTAGTGCTTAGAAACACTCGAGTGGGGTACTCGGGGAGTGGAGTAGGGCAAGGAAGGTGTCCTTGTAGCCGAACCACTATAAATATTCTTGTCGTGGTTTTGTGTTCCTTTGCTCTTTATCTCTTGCATTACTTACTTATATGTTCATCTATCAATATCCAACACACAATCCAAATAGATTGACATAAGTCGATCTAAATACTTTAAAAAGAAGTTTTATTTGGTAAAACTATTCAACCACAATTCTAGTTTTCCGCAGTTATTACTCATGTTAAGCTAGCTATTCTTAGCATCATGCCTTTCGAAGAAGGAAAGTTATCAGTTAAATACTTGGGTGTCCCGCTTATCTCTTCACGCCTTCTTTATAAGGATTGCAAAACCCTTGTAGAGAAAGTACAAAATAGGATTGGAGATTGGAAGAATAAGTCTTTATCCTTTGCAGGAAGGCTTCAATTGGTTCAATCAGTGTTATCTTCTATGCACTTGTATTGGGCTTCGGTCTTTATTCTGCCTACTCGTATCATCGAGGATTTGTAACAACTTATGCGTGCTTTTTTGGTGCCAAGGTGAAATGAAGAGGGGTAAGGCGAAGTTGGCATGGGATGTGTTATGTTTTCCAAAACAAGAAGGCGGTCTTGGAATTCGCAGGTTAGATACTTTTAACATATCCTTAATGGCAACTCATATTTGGAGCATTATTACAAACAAAGAATCCTTATGGGTCTGATGGATTCACTCTTATAAGCTGAAGGGACGTAGCTTTTGGGATGTTCCTTTAAGATCAGGGATAAGTTGGGGGTGGCACAAGTTACTCCAGATTCGTGATACAATCAGACCGTTTGTATGGTATCTTTTTGGTAATGGGACAAAGGCATTTGTTTGGTTTGATAAATGGTGTAATGAATGTCCTCTAATTAGGTTAAAATAAGTTCGCCAAATCACTAGTTATGGCTTTACTATGAATGATAAAGTGGTGGATGTTGTTTCCAATAGAGAATGGAGATGGCCACCTGATTGGATTAATATCCAACCCCCGTTACTTGACCCTAACAAGGATGACACATTATTTTGGAGGGACATTAATGGTGATCCAAAACCATTCTTGGTCAGCCGTGTGTGGGAGTCAATTCGTCCAAGGAATGTTGTGGTCCCTTGGGTGAACATTGTTTGGTTCTCGCAATGCATCCCCCGGCATGCGTTTCATATGTGGCTTGTGATGTTAAATAAGCTCAAGACGCTTGATGTATTGAAGCAATGGGACGTTAGTAGCGATGCTAACTTAAACCTGCTTCAATGCCCCCTATGTAATACTCAACCTGATTCTCACACGCATTTGTTCTTTGAAGGCAACTTTTCTTCACAGGTTTGGAACATGATTAGGCGTTATGTTGTTATGGATAGCATTGATGCAAGGTTGGTGAATATCCTATCTTGGTTACATCCGTTATCAGAAAAAAGTTCGGCCAGAAGTATTTGTGCTAGGCTTGTGGTAGCAGCTTCCAGTTATTATATATGGCAAGAAAGTAAAAAATATTTGAAATTTAAAAGAATACTTTGGGTATAATACATTACTTATTTTTAAGCTTTTAAAGCTTTAACAAAAAGCATTTTCTCTTTACATGTAGATGACAAAAAAGACAAAAAAAATCAGATGATTTATACACCTAATCTAATCCTCCCACCACAAAACTTGATGAGTATTTGTTGAATACAAAGTGTAAGATATAATTTTAGTGATTTACATTATTATTTCGGGTTTTAAAAGGCATGTCATGATGCCGCTAAGACGCGAGCGTAATCTTCACGCTACGAAATAGACCAAGGTGTCTTAAGGCGTGTTGTGAGATGAGGCGTAATAAAGCACGCTAAGGAGCGAGACATGACGCCTTTTTTTAAAACGTTTAAAGGATTTACTAGTAGTTGGAATTTGGGTCCAGTTGAGATTTAAGCCTAGTATCTTGACTAAAATGTCAATATCATTTCTAAAGATGTTGGCAGAATAATGTAAATATATTAAATTCTTAACCATCCGTACAAGTTATCGGTTTGTAACTAGTATTCATAATATTTTTATATTAGATTAGATTAAATCTTATTGTAGTACTAGCTAAAAGACCCGTGAAATTCACGGGTAGTTTAAAGAAAGGTTAAAAAGCTACATAAATGTTGATATCTTATGTAATAAGATGACGAAACAAAACCTACAAACATATCATGTTTGATACAATAAATGTCGATAAATGAAACATACAAAGTTACAAACTCTCCAATAATTACCAAATAAGTTAAAAGGAACCTAAAATCATATACAAACATATTGTAGCTTATGGTACAATACGCCATTAAAGTTGAATTACTATTGACTCGTACATGTGCAAGACCACATGATTGCCTTCATCTAATTGGTGTTGAAACTTGACACCAAAGCAATTCTTATTGTGGCTTGAAATTTATTCATGTGCTAATAATATATATTCATACTATAAAAACAGTAAATTATGTTGGTGCTTGCATTTCATAGACAAGTGTAGCCTTATATATCTTAAAAATAAATTAAGCGGATACATGAATTAAATAAAAAATATAGTAATAAGTAACAAAATTTCTGGTAAAAAAAAGTTATTTGCAAGTGATCATATACCACTTGTTTATATTACAACAAAATAACAAAAAGTTTAGGCATGTTTGGTATGACACCTTGAATTGGGTTTGATGTTGGAAAGACATTATTTATATGTTTGGTTTATTCTTTTGACTAAAAGAATGATTGTTGGATTCAAAAATTGATAATACTCTATCTTTATTGGTTTTGACTATGTTTTCATTTTTGTGAGCCACTGTTGTTTCTGATCTTTCTATATAGGTTGGACCTCTGCACTATATTCTATCACTTTTTTTTTACTATCAAATAATACTTTTTTATTTGAAATTTATTATAAAATATATTTAATTAAATATAAATTCTCTCTCGTAAATCTACATTAAATACAAATCATATAGTAAATCCAAATTTAATCCAACCCCACTTATAAACCAAACGGACTCTTAAATATCTACATTTTGTATGTTTCATGTTGTTTATTTCTTGTGTAGTTGAGATCCAAAGTGTGATAGACTAACTTGTCGATAATCCTTTTTAATGCATATCCGATTTAGGTTGTAGAATCAGATGGGACACATCTAAATTATAGTTGATAACCCTATAAACAAAATAGATTAATCAAATGAAAATTTAGATTAAGATTTTTATTATATTATTCTTTTACCTTTGATCACGAATTTTATTGAATTTGATATTTACCGTCCTTATTACATATGTTTAAAAAGGGGATTTAAACTTCAAATTTATATCAACAAATGTTAAAAGTTAGACATAGTAAGATATATTTAGAAACTAATATGGCCGCTATATCAAAATTGTCTAACTTCTTAAAGTTTATACTCCCACTTACGGCGTCCGCCACAATTACTAACACTACAATAACTCAGAAAACAAAAAGAGGAAAAACGAAGAGGTCTAAAATTTGTTAACCGATAGTGATTTAATATTTTATGCTCAGATAATAATGAAAAGTGTAACATTTTGAATAGGTTTATAATTTTAATTGATTTCTTTTTCATATTTTTTAAGTAAAATCAATATGAAAAATCTAAAGTCTGCTTTCCTAATTTATATTTATGATTTTAGTGATGATGCCAAAACTAATATTTTATTCCCATTTTCTCAATTACATATAATACATCTTTTATGTCAAGGTTAATTAAAATGACATGTACACACATGTAATAAATACCTTTTATGTGGTAAACTTGTTAAAAAATATATATTATTTGAAAAACTTTGCTTTAGAGGTTGTCATCTTAGTTTACAATAATTGATCCATTGCATGCCATCCATTAAGTAGTTTGAATTCTAATATGAACTTATGAAACATAACATTTAGGGTCATTGAACTTACAAAAAAATACTTACACATCATTAAACTTGTAAAAACATGATATTTTATATTACTTTATTAACTTATTTAAAAATATGTGTTCAAGTCACTCTGATTAACATTGAAATGAACAATATTCTCCTCATAAGCTGAGTTACCTAAATGAACAAATGAAAGTTCGTTAACTTATGCACACTTTTTTGAAAAAGTTTAGTGACATCTTTATCGATTAACCAAAAATAAAACTTTAAAAGTACCTAAAAAAAGAGTAATTAAGATGTGGAATGCCAACATTTATAACGTGTATGGACACGCAATCGCATGATGACCTACAATAAAATATATTTATTCAGTTATACCAAAACCAAAAAATTCTTAGATGTAACGATTTATAAATCATCGATGATAGTAAGCTTTTTGGCAAGTAGAACATAAAATCTCATATCAAATTACCTCCGATTCATATAAAAAAAATCCTTTGTCAACTATATAACAATTGATATAAATAGCAAAAGATTTGACCTAAGCAATGAAGGTAAAGGCTGCAATTGACCTAAAAATCTATTTTTGTTTGACAACGTCGAAAAAGCCTTTGCGTTCCTTAAAATAATAGAGTTAATTGATACATTAAGTGTGTGTAATAGACGATACTTTAAGTTAGTTAATGCCTAAAGATATACTGATAAGTGATAACAATGACCAGTGTGAAGCTATAACTTTCTAATATAGGCAAAGATAGTATAATATTATCTCTCTCTTAATAAAAGTTAGAGATTTGATAGAATTACATAATAATGTGGCATCATACTTATACCATTTATTCTTTCTTCGTCCATAAACTCTTCGTTTCATGACAAAGAGTTAGTAGGTTAAATTAAGCTTGCAAATGTTCAGGAACATGATAAACAAAAGATTAGATTACACGATGGTTTCTCATTAACAGTTAGTTGGATAACCTGCACTATCACCAATCCCAAAAATTTAGCAGTTTCAATAAGCAATCTCATATGAGCCCTAAATGTAGTTAATGTAATGAAAAATCTCAAATAATCCGAATTAGAAATCCCAAATAGCCCCTGAGCTTTAGGCTTTACCATGCATCTTATCTCATTCCAATGGGATTAAATCCACCATTCCCATGTCCTAGCGAAACTAAAATAGATAAACAAAAGTCCTAAACAAAACTACCTGAAGAAGAAAGAATACGAAACATAGAAATAATAGAAGCAAAGAAACAAGATTACCTACTCATAATGTATAATCAGTCGTTGTTAATCGGATATTTTTCAATAAGTGATTGGTGACAACCATTTATCAATTACACGCCGTTAAGTTACCACCACTAAAGATGCAAACAAAATAACACTCGATCAAATAAAAAATATGTATATTTTGAACACCTAATTTATACCTTAAAAATAAAAGGAAGACATTGCATAGCCAATGATCTTATTCAAATCAACTTAATTTTGACATGATACATTAGTGATCTGCAAAAACAAAAGATGAGCTAAAAAATTCATGCACTTGTTAAATGCACATGAATGATCATAGAAAAACATATTGGTTAATTGATTTCTTTGGGTACCTCTTTCGTTTAGTTTTTTTTTTTTTTTGAAAGATCAATAGAATTAAAAAACCACCAAAAAAAGGGGCGCCCTGTTTCGAGGAGAAACCAGGAACACCAACCCAAACAATTACATCATGTTAAAATTACACCAATTATCCCATTCTACATCTTTACATTTAGACCTCTTTTTGAACCATAGAAAACCAATCACTTTAACCGCTGAAATAATCTCCACACTAGTACATGTCCGGTGTGAAAAGATCCGCTCATTTCTCGCTTTCCACATTTCCCAACACGCTACAATGATTAAACCTCTAATCACTTCACCCTTTACGCTTGAAACCCCCGCATGTTTATGAATCTCCATTAAGTCTCCAACCGAAAACGCAAATATAGGAGGGATGTGCCACCAGTTTGAAAGAGCTTGCCACACCCCCCCTGCGAGACGACACTCTGTGAAGATGTGATCGACCGTCTCCTCCAACTCTCCGCAAAAACTACAAACCTGGTCGTCCATCATAATATTTCGTCTCTGAAGCGCTTCCTTTGTAGGCAAAAACTAAAAACTACAAACCTCTTTCGTTTAGTTAATGGCTGCAGTTGAGGTCGCTTCTTTCTGAATGTAATAATATGAACTTTCAAAATGATTTGATTCCATCATCAATGTTTAAAATTTGACAGCCTAATAAAATTTTGAAATTGGTATAAACTTGTTGTGAAAGCTTCGGTAGAATATATTGGTATTTTAAAATTCTTATTAATAGCATTTGTTATTGATGTGGAAAAATTGGAGATTAGTAATGTCTAAATGTTTGTTCAAAAAAGTAATGTCTAAATGACTTTCCTAAACAATATCGTTGACCATAAATGTAACATAGTGATATCAAAACAGACGAATTCAGATGTATCTTCTGTTGCCATGTGTCAAGTCCTAATTAAAAGTTAATTATAGAAAAAATTAATTAGATGACTAACTAAAAACTGTGTTTTATTAGTATAAATAGATTAGCATTTTTTTCATTTGTTTTCACTTTCAGATATTTTTATGTCAGCTCCTTCATTAGATAAGGGTTCCAATCAATTTACAAATCAATTTGTGTCGAATGAAGAACAAGTAGAGGGTGGGAAATATTTTGAATTCAACTCCGATGAAGAAATTTTTTGAAAGAAATGAATAAGATTACATGCAAGGATAGTTTGTTGACTTTAATTATTATGTATTACACTTTTTGTATACTCGATATATATATAATGGATTTTTCTAACTTGTGCCCTAGGGTCACATGTTAAAAAGTGTCCCACAAACTGGATGTCACCCTTTAAATGGCTAGTAAATGGTTGTGAGGCTTCATGCTAGAGATAACGGGGATCAATTAGTGGCTGTTGGCCATTCATAGGATGACACCTAAACTGAGAGTCCCTCGTCAACATGTGCCCTGATGCACAAGTTAGAAAACCCATAGAGTAAAGTCCAAAATACATCCCTGTGGTTTGTCTCGTGTCTCACTTTCACATCCCAAAACTTTTTTGGCACAAAAACATCCCCCGTTAGTAAAGTTGGCACAAATACATCCCTCTGTTAGTAAAATCAGTTAATGAGAACTAACGGTGCAAATATTTCTCCGTTATCTCTAACGGAGAAAAGAAAATATTTGCACCGTTAGTCCTTAGGACTAACAATGCAATAAAATAAATTGCATCGTTAGTCCTAAGGACTAACGGTGCACTCCACCGCCACCTACCACCCAACACCACCACCATCATCAACGCCACCTACCACCTCCACCATCCAACGCCACCACCCCCCTCAGTTTATATCAACATCACCGGTCCTAGTTAATCACAAAATGAAAAAGAACGTTAGCACAAGAACATCACAACGGTCAGTACCAACAACCTCTAATCGCAAACTATCCTAACCATCCTCCACACACAACGTCAAACAACATTACTATCCTAAATCCCTTCTCAAAACTACAACATATGACCACAAGTCCTTTACAAGAACTAACACACGTGAAGATTTCTTCATAGATCTTGAAAATGAAACTAAAAGGAAACATCAAATGATCTCGGCTTCATTTATCGTGTAATACGAACGTATATCAGACCTTTTAAAGGTCCATAAACACGAATAAATAATCATCATAGATCCATTAATTACCTCATTTTTTATATTTGAAACTGATCAAGACAGAGTTATAACAAAGTTGTTATAATCTTCCTTTGTTTCGATCTGAAAAAACACAAAACAAAATCAAATCATGGAAACCTACCTTAGACCTTTTTAACAAGATCTTGATGCCGTCACTTGGTTCTCGGAAAGCTGGATCGGAAAAAATTAAGGGATTTAGGTTGAGAAACGTTTTATCAAGAAGAAATGATTTGATTTTGTTTATATGTTTCGAACATCAGTAGTAAAGAGAAGAGAATCATTGTTGTTCGATTATGATTGTTGATGGATATATGATGGAGATGATTTGATTGGATGAGATCTGCGTTTTTGGGTGAGAATGAGTGTAGGAGGATGAAACGTAAAGTCTGTTTTAGGGTTGTGCTAAAAGTGTTTTAGGTTAAATGAAAAAAGTGTAATTAGGGTTACATCTTTATATCATTTGTTGGATCCGGTTATAAGTATTTGGATTGGGTTATGGATCACTTGGGTCGAGCATCACACTTTGTTTAACTTTGGTGGGTGGCGGTGGCAGTGGTGGTGGTTGTGGTGGTGGCAATGGTGGTGATGGATGGCGGGTGGTGGTGGTGGCGGTGGTAGATGGCGGCGGTGGAGGTGGTGGTGGTGGTAGCGGCGGTGGAGGTGGGTTGTGGTGGCAGTGGTGGCGGTGGGTGGCGGTGGAGGTGGGGGGGGTGGCGTTGGGTGGTTGGTGGCGGTGGAGTGCACAGTTAGTCCTTAGGACTAACGATGCAATTTTATTGCATCGTTAGTCCTAAGGACTAACGGTGCAAATATTTTCTCTTTCGTTACGAGATAACGGAGAAATATTTGCACCGTTAGTCCTCATTAACTGATTTTACTAACAAATGATGTATTTGTGCCAACTTTACTAACGGAGGGATGGTTTTGTGCCAAAAAAAAAGTTTAGGGATGTAAAGCGAGACACGAGACAAACCACAGGGATGTATTTTGGACTTTACTCAAACACCCCATATAACATATGATATAATTATATAAATCTATATATATTTTCTCTCTATAAATCACGCTTTAAAAAACGTTGTGACTTCGTCATGGCTCCTAAAACGTAAGATTGATCACACGCCACATTTATAACCTTAGTATTGCCGATCCTCGATAAAATCGTACAACTCAAAGAAACAACAAATGGAAATAAGCAAGTTTGTAGTCTTATGATGTGATGGTGATGCTAATTTGTAAGTCAGCTAGCATGTCATTTTCTTACTATTATTCTGTACATAATTAAAATAAAAAAAAAACTCTTTGAAAAGGTAAGAAAATAAAATGACTTTGGAGTCGCAATTAGCTAAAAGTCAAAATAGATTACAACACTACAAGTAGAAGTTCAACAAGCCCACATGATAAGGAAGAAGATCTATCCTCCACATGCCCCAACAGTCACCAAACAAAATATTCTTAAACTATCAAAATAATAATAATAAATAAATAAATCTTGATACAATAAGGTTAATCAACAATAGTAAAATATTACACTTAGAAAATCAGAATCAGATAACTATTTCGGATTACTAAGACCCTAAACTACCCAAATTCTCAAAAGTGATTACTGTCTTAAAAATCATTATGATCAAATCATAAACAAAACATATCCAAAGCCCCCCTTAGCCGGCTGTCATATGCCGATGCATTACACAAGCATACTTGCTGCATTTTACATACTCTAAACACGTGCAGACGTGGTAGAAAATGTGTAAACTGATATAGGTATCAATGGTTAAAAGGACCGGGACATAAGCAAGTCAAACAACCAAACTATATGATTGATGAAAGTAAAAGATGATTTTGCAAAAGCAAAAGTAAGTTTTAGGCCTTTTAATCCCTAAAATTATGCAATTACACGATTCCAACATGTATGATGAGCTGAATCATTAAAAGCATGACAGTAAGGACAAGCATCTTGAATCTTTATCAATAAAGTTATTATCTTTAAGACCTTGGCTACTTTGACCCAAAGATTCCACACTCCAAATTTGCACATTTCGGTCAGTACTGAGTTCCTTGAGCTCTTGCTTCAAAACTCGTGAAAATAAAATTGGTTTTTTTAGTCGCATCCACAAACATATAATAAAACCATTTTTAATCAAAATACACCCACAGGACTCTAATCTACCAATTTAACTAAACAGAGGAATTTAGGATAAACTTCATTAAACAAGGCCCACTTTATTTCTAATCTGGTCATACGATACGACTCTAAAAATCAATTACATCAGCATTATACAGTTCCACGGTCAAAATGACATGAAATGATCCATTTTGAGAAGTGTACCACTTTTTTAAGTTTAGTGACCATATTAGAAATAAGGTAAAAGGATGCTAATACATATTGCAATATTCCCAAGCAGAAGACTTTATAGATGATGTACAATGGATGCTCGAGAATCTGGCAACCATGGTCAATGGATTACTAGATTTTGTCAAAGTACAAAATATGATCATTTCTATGAAATCTTGCTTCAGAATATAAAATATTATAAAATGTAGCAAGAACATATCATTAATTGACTACTAACATACAGGAAAAGTACACAGAAACAAGATGAAAAAGAACCGATTTGTTTTTCATGTACCTTGTAATCTCCCCATTCGGGGTAATTCCATGTCAACAGAAGATGGGTTATGCATTTGGTTCTCGGTAGAACTTGCGAATTTTCGTTTCTTAGACCATAACCAGATCTTTGAAACAGAAAAACTATCTGTTTTGGCACCAATATTTATCTTTTTCCCTTCAATATCTTCATCAAGCATATGATCCTGAACTCGTTCAATTCGCTCTAAATCTTTCACGAATTTTGTGTCTTGCAAATCTCTTTGATGACACAATGGGACCCGAAGGTTCGTGTCGCCAACCACATACGCATAAGAACCCATCGAATAACATCTTCGTGCATCCAAATTACTACTGCTCGTCTCACCAATCGTTTCACTTTCACCTTCACTCATTTTTCTAAACTTACCAAGTCTCACAGCAAAACCCTTTTCGCCATGGTTTGTTCGGTTCAACTGTTTTCAAACCAGCAGATATCCCACCTTCGTCAGCTTCCCTCGGATCATCAAAATCAAACATGGGATTATCCATTGAGAACCCAGGGTCAAAAAGGGTATTTCTACAAAGAGGGCAAGTCGAATTCGACAAAAGCCATGTATCTATACAACTGATATGAAAAGCATGGCTACAAGTTGGCAGCAATCTCAATTTATCATTCTCGGAAAACTCACACAAACAAACCGCACAATCAAACGGTTCATTTGCTCCCACTACTTCTTTATACATAAAAACAGGCAAAGCTCGATAAATGTCTGTCCGTCTAAACCAGAATCATGTAAATGAAACAGCTGCTGAAGCTGTCTTTGAAGCGTATCAGATGGAGAACCATCTGGAAATCGATTAGACTGATGTGAATTCGAAGAAGAGTTCTGCTTAGTCAAAACCTTAAGCAAGTGAAGCAAACCAGATATGAAAAACAAAACCGCCAAGATAATTATAATGAACAAAACAGCAGGGCTTATCCTAGTACTCGAAGATGTCGAAGGAGTTGATGTTTTATGCAAAACAACACTAAAAGGCGGCGAATACGAATACGATGATTCCGACAATGATCTAACAACACCATCCTCTCTAAAAATTTGATACTTCATCCAAGAAACCTTAACACTACTATGCCTAGAACTAGAAACCAATCTTTCTTGCATAAACCTCATCATATAACCAATAACACAAGATTTGAACTTTTATACTAAAAACAATCTTTTTAGCCAGAAAACAAAAACCCAACTCATATTTTTGAATAAAGATTCATACCCATTTGCTAAAATCCAAAAAAAGTCACAAATTTTGTGTTGAGATTTAATCAAATACACAAGATAATCTAATGGGTCATTTTGGATTTAGCTAAAAAAACTATTCTAAACACAAACTTGCTCAATAATAGTATAAACATAGTGACAAATATGAAATTAGAATCCAATATTTAACATCATTTTTTTTTCACCAACCTTATACTTTGAACAAGCCCTCCTTCTTGTTTCACTAGCTGAAATGAAACCCTAAAGAAAAAAATGTATAGAAAAAGAAATGATATAGGGAAAGTATAAATGAAAGTGATGTGTGAATCTTGATGGGTGGCAAATGCTACTACGTACTATTTACCAAAGATGAAAATGAAGGTGACACGCGCTGTGGGGGGAAGCGCGTGAGGAATCAAAAGAGTACAAAAAGTGGCTTATGATGTGGACTTGTTGTCTATGAAGTGATAAAAATGAACCAACATGAGTTGAGTTTGAGTGGGTCAAATGGTGTAAAGACAATGATTTATGTAAATATTTGATGGGTTATTGAATATTGATAGTTGGTGAATGCTGACACATTTTTGTTTAGGACATGTCAATGTTGTGACAAGTATAACTAGTTAACATATGTTTGGTACAAAAGATAGACTATATTAGTTGCAGCTATAATATAATACACCATCAAAATTATTTTGGATGTTGGGGGTTTTTTTTTTTTTTTTTTTTTTTTTTTTTTTTTTTTTTTTTTTTCCTTCTACTCTATGGTTTCATATTTCAAGATGTCATCACGTCAGTTTTATCAAAAAACAGTGTCATATTTGCACTACATTGAGAGTCGTACTAATTTTTTTTCTCAGTCATAACACTACAACCTAGACCGACTACACGTCTGTAACAGACATATACACACACAACATACAGTGAACCACTTTAAGAAATCACATCAACAGCCGCATTAAGTGTGGTGTCATAACATCAGCGTGGTTGAATTACCATGTTGACAATTATAATTGTCTAATAAGTTGTCTAGATAATCTATTGATGCATCGACCGCGTTTCAGAATAAATAGTTACACAATTGTACATGCATATAATACATCACTTATTATACGGTTTGTTTTTAAACTTAATGAAATGTTGAACTAGAAAATCCTAATCAAATTTTCGAACCCTGTTGTGAGATAAAACCATGGAAAGTCATTTGTCCAAGTTTTCGTCATGCAAATTAAATTTTGTTGGCTAAATTTCTAGGTGTCATAACTTTTTTCGAATCAAAAGTCATGTATGTTTTCAATTTGCCCTCTTTGATACGTGTTTTCTAGATTATGGTGTGTTAATGAATGACTTTGTCAATTAGCTATTTGTCCTTCATCAAATATTGTCTTTGGTGTTTAAATTAAAACCATCTAGGCGCCAAACCTAGTCGTGTAGTAAATACATACTTACAATAACAGAGTTACGATATCGAAAGCATTTCACAAAATGTTTTGGTACAGCTCTAACCAGAACTAAGAACTTGTTTCTATGTAAAGTTGTAAACCAAAAACATTGGATGCACCATCAAAATTGATCGGAACACCACAAAATCGCATTTGTAATACACATGGTCGCCGTTCAAAAAAAAAAGAAAAGAAACATATACATGTTTGTGATATGCCCATCTGATGTGCACCCTCTCTTTCTTGATATAGTTAGAACCGAGTATCGAACTAAATATAACATGTTTAGTCGCATCCACGTCCGGTCTTATTTTTCAACTATATTGATCAAGACCAAAATAACTTCGATGCCCCTTTTGTCCCAAACTAACCTTACTAAACAAAAAAAAAGTTAGTACAAGTCCACAAGGGTTTAGTTATAACAAAGCTATATATAGCAGAATGACAATATATATCATTCTACTAATTAGTTGGGCAAAATATTGATAGGATTTTAGAAGTTTTGTATTCTAAAAAGTCAGTTATTCACTAAATGATGTCAAAAATAGTCATGTTGCACAATTTACCCGTTTTTGACGTATCCATTTTACCCGTTTTTGACGTATATAAAGATGATAAACCCGACTATAATTATAAGAGGTAAGAGGTATAATTAAATTGTAATCGGTTAAAGAGATGATTGCTTGCAAGTGTGGGTTTGGATTATCTTGAAGAGTGAGAGTAACATGTCAATTGCTTTGTTGTTGAGTATGCTAGAATTTTAATGACAACCACTTTGATTTAATTATGCACACTTGATGTGCGCATTTCTCATCACACCAATTATATAATGTGAACAAATCGCACGTTCGAAAACAGTTGGTATTTGTTTTTTCTTTTATGGTCTACTATGGATGTGATCATAATTTATTTCATTTTTAGGGGATAATGATTAAAATTGCAAGAGCATTTGAAACTTGTTTACATATATGTTGAGATAAATGAGTCAAACGTTTATCAAGTTTTTATCACTCAGTGCACTTACATTTTTATGGAATTTGAATACAAAAACTTAAATCAAATGACCATTGTTCTAGTTGATGAAATTTGACTCGAATTCGTACTCAGTTTTTCAAGCCAAGTGATATTTTGGGTCAATTGAGTTTTGTTTCTTTCATTACCATTTTTACATTGTTTTCTTTTGCTATCTAGTTTTAAACAAGTACGTATAACATAACCTTACAAAACATAATCATGATGGATATGTTTAGAACTTGTAAAGGGGCCAGGTGTTCCTCAAACCCGAGGCGCTTAAGCTTGGCTCAACTTGTTTACAGCCCTATGTAGACAAATCATCAATATATTACAGTGATTTTCTAAGTCAGCCTAAATACAGGGAGGCAGAGTTTCCGCCTTGTAATTCTCGAGTTTTTGTAAACCAAGTCTTGAACACTACCTTTCTAGTCCAGTGTACACAGTTTAAGAATGTACAGGAAAATTAGAGTAGTCACCAACATATATCGGATACAAACAATTCTGTGTATGGTCCATATTTCACTCAAACAATTATTTATCAGTTTAGCAGCACATGTGAAGAACTGATAACAATAAAAACACAAGGATGTGCCAAACATTGCATTCTGTCCTTTGCTAATGCAGATTCCCTCCCAGAAATACCAAAATATGACAAAGTAATGGTCACATATCTGTTAAACCAATTAGAACTTCTCACCATAGTATGCTGCAGTGCCAACCATGAGTGCAACGGTTCCACCTTGAGCCACTACACGAGCCCTCATTAATGTCTGACCCAACTTGGAGTTCCCTTGCTTGAAGCTAATCAAACCAGCTGTGAGCACCCCGGCTGTAATTAAGGCACCTAAAACACCAAACAGGGGAAGTAAATATCGCAGATACAAAACAGTGAGAAAGCAAATAACAACTGCCTTATTGTGTAAGATAGCACCAATACCATCTTAATGACTCGATTCTATATATCAGGTTTGTCATCAAGTATGTTTATCAAACATTCTTACGGATTATACTATCTCTAAGGACAACTTATTCCTTCTCATATTGCTTTACAGTTGCTAGACCATCTATCTATATCAGTACAATGCAGTCATGAGAAAATTTGAGCCTAAAATGTTAGAAACGCAAATCTTGACATTATAGTCGAGTCACTAAGCCACTCCTTACCATCTCAATTCAGCTGATAGATAACCCGACTAAAATGATCATTTTGCTGTATTCTTTGAGCATCAAACTAACATTATCTCTGATTTTCTTACAGTTACATGCTCTTCATATATCTTACTGTAGCAATAGACACTAGCATTACTAAAGACTAAAGTGTGGAATGACATATCATAATTCTTCTATGAAGATAGAACCCCCAAACTGGTATACATAATTAGTGAATGCTCGGATGCGCAAATTGAAAGTGACTGTGGCACCATAAATTAAAATCACATAAACCGTTAGGAGAACCGCCACCGATGGCCTAGTGGCAAGGTCCTTGGTTTCCTCACAAGAGGTCAAGGGTTCAAACCTCGCTAGGTGTGTACATTTGGAGGCGAGGCCGCGTACATCTGAATCAAAAAGGCTCGCCCTCCATGTAACCTCAACAGGAAAAACCTCAACTGTTTACCCGTTTATAAACCGTTAGAAGATGGTATTTGGATGAGTTTTGTGTTTGAAGAAAACAAACTTTTAACGAAACTAATAAATAATATGAACAAATTGACATTTTTGTGAGAAGGCAGAGAATTCTTGTGAATGGGAAAAATAGAAATCTTCAGATAAGATTAAAAAGGGGTAAAAAGGTAAATCAATTATTCTCCAATATAATCAGTTACGTACTTACGTTCCACCTAATATAAAAGGGATATTTAAAAGTACTTAATTATCTGAGCCCCATCAGATAATAATAAGCACATATTGTTTATCTAAAGTTCTAAACACTGAAAACTGACTATTGTGATATAAAGTTGCAATAACCAACAAAGCATAAATCCAGATACCCCCACAAATTGTGTTTAAGAAATTACAGGTGTTCATATTATAGATGATAGATGTATAGTTGCCAAATATAGCAGCCTCATAGTCATATGACAGACATTTTGTAGTTCCACACAACATAATGCACAATCAATATATTTGCCATGTTCATGTATGTCTGTTTCTGCTCTACGAAAATGATATTTTTTTGGCCTTTCTGATAATACTAAGTCTTATTCCTATTTTGGTACTGGTACGATTCAATTCAACATTTTGTTCGTTTGGGTTTTCATTTCGGAATTTTTAGCTCCAATGACTCTCAAACACCTAAGCCTCCTAAGAAACTGAACAACACTGAACAACACCCCGCTTTGAACGTCTATCCTTGAGCCTCTAAGACAAGTGACAGCACACCCCAAGACATGCAGTCACTGACATCAATAGCACAGACGGCAATGATAAACATTGGAAGCGAAAATGTAAATAAAGACTTCAGTATAGAAGACCATTAGTTGTGCCCTGTGCACGCTCTCATAAGGTAAACCCCTCTTAGTATTATTAGAGTGCAATTGTGCAAGTATTAGATGGACTTCCTCACAGTCCCAAGGAGAAACCCGTCATGATCAATGACCAACACTCTAAAGTTGACATAAGTATAAGAATCGCAACAATGGACATCAACAATCTATCCTAAAATAATTCCTAATGCAAACCGTTGATCAGATATTTCTAAATGCAAATGTGGCAATGAAAAGCAATACAATGTATGGTAAAAACCCCACAGGCGGCAACTTTGAAGGCAGCCTCCGGGCGCCTATTCCCCCTAGTAAGTTGAAACCCACGGGGTGAACGGAGTTGGGGTTTCTCCAGCTTTAGAAGGATAGATTGTATGGTAGAGGAGGAAGTGATGATAACATATAGATAGATGCAAACATGGCAATGGAACAAAATATATATGTAAACCGAGAATGATCAAAATCCATGTCTCACTAATCTTGTACAAGGTTTATAATTTGATAAGTTTGGGCTTCCTTTCTAAATACTCAACTAAACTATATAGCATTCAATGAAAAGATTTCAGATGGTAAACGTATTTTAAGATAATAATCAGAGGATAAACACAAATAGTAATATAACAGAAACAGAGTACATACCAATTGGGACGAAGGGATTTCTGGAACGTTTTTTCTCAGGAAAAAGGCTTTCTAGCTCCGGATTTGCTCCCATTTTTATCTCCGTCAGGCTGAAATGTCTCAACTTCCGGCAATGTTTAAATTACTGGAAATGATTCGAATATCTAGATCAAATGAGTGATTTGTGAGTTTGTTGTTGGGGGGAATTTGTGGCCCAAAAGCCGGTTACGATGTTTGCAAAACTCTTTTTACCTCCGACCCGCCGTCACTTGCCGTCATCCATTTTTCAACTTTTTTTTCCCCTCTTTTAACACATCATGTTTCGGATTCTTATAAAATTCTCAAAAGTTTTTTTTAAGTAACAAAAAGTAAAAAATAAAAATAAAGACTATCTCTAAACTTGTTCAAATACATCACCTAGAACTGTAACATGGATTTTTCGTCGTCAAGAACGTGATTTCGCTTTTTAAAGCTAAATTAATGCCCAGTCAACGCCTCAGAATTTATTTAATCTATATTATAATCTGCATACACATTTATACTTAAATCTAACTAAACCAGAAAATATATTCAGATACCCTCTTCGATTGTTTCCTCCTCACACACAACCCTCACGACATTTAACAACGGCACAAGCATTCCTTTTACAAGAATCATGACAGAGATGCTGGGCGCCAAATACGGGATATTTGTTCAAGGAGATGAAATGTCCGAGATGTTTGAAGATTTATGGATTTCATGAAAGAAGCTTCAAGCAATGAAAGGTTAGTTCGCTCAGATTTTGTGATTGACATTTTAAGGTTAGCGCTAGGAATGAGCCTAAATAACCCATTCTTTTTGCGAAATCCAAGCAATATATGCCAAAAGGATTATATAAACTAAATGTATCAACATATGATTGAGTATGTCATGGTTACTTATGGGAATAAAGGGATATGAAGATAAATTATGGATACCACTTATGGCAAAAAATACGTAATAGGAGGTTGTAAAGGTTAGACTTAACTGTTTGCAGTAGTAAGAAAGTTGTAATGGGTGAACTCTCGATTTCTTTCTATTTTGGCTATTTTTCCGTGATACTAACTTTAAAGAAATGAGGTTGATGTCATCATTGTTTCGCATTATTCGATGATGAGTTTGTGATCCTGTCTTCTAAGAGTACTACTTTGAAAGGTTTCATTTCTCAAGCTTCCAAGGCTTCCACTCCCAATGCTTTCAATTCACAACATGTTACCACCCTTGTTCATAAAAGGCCAAAAACAAGGGAAAGGATTACAAATGTTAGCCTTGATTATGATGCTCCAAAGACAAAGAGGAATGAGCGGTATGCTTCCTCCCAGAGCTCTTTCCCCCACCATTTATATCAAGTCTCCATCAAGAAGTTCACCTGTTATTTTAGTTGTTGATGTAATGAAGATGTAAATTTTTCATCGATGATGGTTACCAAAACGATGCTTGTTAACATGTATATTTTGTTGTATATGGTATAATTAGTTGGTGATGTATGTATATTTTGGCTTTGTTGTTTCTATTTTTGTCGCCAGATATTTGCATATGCATAAGGGTCGTTTGAAAACCCATTTTGACTTTAAAGTCAACATATACCAAAAATTATTAAGCAAACCTAATTGTTATAATCTTTTAAAATATTTTGTTTGCATTTGTAGTTTTGGTTTTGGTTGCTACGTTGTTCAGCCATAATTACATATGCGCTTAGTGATTTTGGAATAACACAATTTGACTTATAAAGTCAACAAAAAAAAGATAGTAACCAAATTCATTGTTATAGAAAAAGAAGCACATATATCGCTAAGTTACATTTAGACCGAAGACAACATAACATTTACGTGTGATTCCCTTGGTTAATTGAGCAGTGTGATCCACTTGGTCTTTGAGCTGCAGTGCTTCACGGTGTTTTTCAAAATTCTACTGGCTTTCAGTTGTAGGTTCACTTTCTTCTTCATCACCATGAAGCACCAACTCTAGTAGATGCATGCAATATGTAGGCCCACTATATATCCACCACTATTTTCTCTAGTCAGGTTTTCCCTAGCACCACCCTATCAAAGATAAGATGTGTTTTCCTTCAAGAACACCGACACACATACCAAATCACTATATATGGACGCCTTGTAAAAGGTCAATCCAAATTGCTTTCACTTTCCCAAAATTAACAACATACCATTTGACAACCATTTTCTGCATCCATGGTGAAATATTTTGGTATGATAAAGAATTGATGACATGAGGATTATTATATAATGGAGGCAAAATGGTATAATAGGCAATGCGGCTGTTGCAAGTAGATGGGAGAAGAGCAACATAAATGCTTAAAATTGAGTCAACATATGCAGCTTTTAGGGTGCTTGAATAACCCATTCTAACTTATAAAGTCAACATAAACAAATTTATTTCAAACATGATGGTGTCCAAATTAAACATTGGTAAAACCCAAATAAATGTTTTAGGACAACCATTTTTTGCAAGAAACATTGTGAAATCTCCATACCCAAAGTCTTTCCAATAACCGCCTCTTCCCTTGTTCCATTTTCCTAGTTTTTCCTCTTCAAGTTTTTTGTATATTCTCTCCTCATCCAAAAAACTGTTGGAATGCTTCTTCATCCAACCTTGTCTACTCTTCTTCTAGATCCAGCATTCTATGTTCTTGTTCTTGAAAAAAAAGTGCTTTAAGAAACTTTTGCTCCATAGTCTGCCTTATCTCGTCTTTATCCATCCAATACAAAAAAGTAACACATGCATACATCAACTTCAATGTAAACACACAAGAACCTCATTATTCATATTAAAATATATGCATACATTTCCCATTACAATGCTTTTTTCTTCCTCAGATGTTACTTTTCTTTGGTAGTTCGGAACTTGTTCTTTGACACTTACTCTTATTATGTCTAATGGAATGACAATTAGAGCATTTAATCTGTTTACGAGATCTAGATTTACCCATTATTAAGCAATTTCAGTGAAAAAAAAGACTTTAGTGTTTTTGAATTTGAATTTTAGGTCGGAAAATACACTGCATTCTATAAAAATGATTGAATTATAAGTACGAGTGCATTTCTTGAATTTATTTGAATTAAAAACTAATTTTGTATTTTTAAAATTGAATTAAAAAAATAAAAATTATGAAAACTTGCAAGAAAATTACAAAAATATTTTCCAAAAATCTAATTTAACAAAATATAATTTTAAAAACTGAATTTGTATTTTTCTGACTTTTTCTCTATTTTCAATGAATTTAAAAGTATTTTAAACTAATTAAATGGCTAGAAAATACTATCTAAACTAGGAAAATCTGGAAAAATAATTTTTCTGACTTTTTTATTTTTCTAAACCTAATAAAATTGAAATTATATTTTTGTGAACATTTTCTGATTTATTTCAAATAAAAGCTATTTAAAAAGGCTAAAAACTGAATTTAATGCTAGAAAAATAGTAAATGGACATGGAAAATTATGAAAAATTACAAAAAAGTTCTAAATTAAACTGAGAAGCTATGAAAATTATTAAAAGCAAGTTAAGACAATAGAATAAGCACTATGCTAGGTGACTGATTTAAAAAGCTTAAAAGAAGAATAAGTTATAAGCTCTAAAACACTACCATAAGCTACCACAGATTCTCATAACCTAAAACATACTTAACTAAACTAGTTTCTACTGAATAAACACAAATAAGCACAAACAATAAGCTAAAAAGCATTTATTTGAATTCTAAAAGCTAACAGCCATCTGTCCTAAGGGGTCTACTTTAAGCCTATGAAAAGCTAATGAGAAGCAAGAAATAAAATTTGTAAAAATGTGCAAAAACTAGACAAGCAACCAGAGATTAGCCATGCCAAACCTCAGATCATTAGGACTAATATTAAGCAAACTAAAAATCAAAAACTTAAGCTATTTAGGCAATATTACTGTGGTACAGAGCAACTGAGTGGACATATGGGGCTTACTTGCAGACTAAATAAGCACTAAATAAGCTCTATCTAACTCTAACCAAAAGCACATAGCTGATTCTAAGGGCTAAAATTGGAAACAAAGATCATGCAAAAATAATAATAGAATAAGCAGATATGCAACTGAGAAAGTGCTAGTTTGGGGACAGAACAGTAGCAACAATCAGAGAAATGGGCAAACAAGGGTACCATGGACTGAAAAATAAGCATTCTACACACTTCCTTCATCCAAATAAGCTAACAACATTTAATCTATGCTAAACTAACAGTAAGAAAAAGCAACTTAAACTGAAGTTGAACCTGATTCTTAACATGAAAAGGATGACGACGCCGATCGATTTAGATGTGCTACATTCTTGAAGAAAAGACTTGAAAATGCAGATTAATTCTTAAATTTGAACATTGATGAATAAAACAAACCTGAAAACAATATACTAACTTGACATTTGAAATTTACTTAAAAGCAGCTATTTGAAAACACACACAGGTTTTAACTCCTATTCCCAAACACTCCTTAAGTAACCAAATTACATTTTATCTAAATGAATTTGACTAAAATTGATTTGATATTCTTAAACAGACCTCAATCTCAACATTATAACAACTTAAAAATAGAAATTAATCAAAATCTAGATTCACTTTTACTTTGACCACATTTTGACTTTTGTTGACTCATGTTGACTGATTTGCAAAAACTTAGAATTAGAACAATTGAACCAATAATAAGCTCACATAAGCTCTTATAATCTTTTGTAAGCTGAGTAAACAGGAAAGGGACTCAAGAAACAGTAATTATAGCAATTTGGAGAGATTGAAATAAACATGAGAAAAGGTAATAATGAAACTGAAATTGCAATTAACACTGAAAGTTTACAAAACTGAAATCATAACTACAACTAAAACAGTATTTAAAACAAACAATTAAAATGGTAACATTTCTCTAATGCATGAAAAATGGACGATTTGCTTTGTGACTGAAGTGGTCTTTATATAGTTGATGGGAGAAGCCTTGGGTTGATCTTAGAAGGTCCTTTTTGGGGTAAAAGGTAGTAAATGGGTTTTGTTATTTTTTTTTGGTTTTGTTTAGTTATAATGGTAGATAAAGATCCTAAATGTAATTTATTGAATTCCAAGGACCAATAGTGTAAAGTGTGAAAGTGAAAGGGAAGATTTTGGTAATTGGGATAAGTGAGGGGTTTTAAGGGTAAATGTGAGAAAGTGAGGGGTAATTTGTGAAAACTCCCAAAAATGATCAGAACTCCGTAAAATGTAACTTTGAGCATCCAAATCCCATAAAATAGCATCCCGGCATCGGCTTTTGCACTCTTCTCATTCTCATGCTCGGTTTTCTTCGGTTTTGGCTTTGTTTTGTCACATCCGTACATGCACATGCATAAACTCAAGAAACCAACAAATATTAAGCATTAACCATTTTTCCTATGATGGTCCTGATTTGTCAAGAAAAGGTATGTGTTTTGCACATACAGGCTATGTTTCAAAGAAGGACCAAACATCTAACAACAATGAATATAATCAAGACAAGCAAAACCCAAAAAATAGCAAGGCAGAATAATATACACATATCTTCATTCATTCCATAAAATATTAGATGATTTAGCAAAATACAATTTCAAAAGCCCCAAAAGACGACAAACATTAAACACTTCATGTGCTTTCATTACTACTTAAAAACAAAACCAGGTAGTCCTAAGAACATCAAGGAAGTTATTCCGCCCAACACCCGGAGCATGGCTCGTGAATCAACTTCTTAGTCTCCAAAACCTTGAGCACATTTTTCCTTTGAACTCTAAGATCCTTCAAAACCTTATACGCCATAGCCGATGGATCTATATTCTTCAAGTTCAGTTATGAATTTTGTGTTTCTTTTTATAACATGAACCAAATCAACATATGACTTAGAAGCCCTCGCAAGTCAGATATCCTTGTCGTTTCCTTTGATAGTAAAACAAAGAATGGAATCAAACATGAAGTAAGAATCAGCATATGAAAATTCTCGAGACGGGAAATTGACATTTTGTTGTTGTGTTTTTGGGTTGTGAACTTTGTTAAATGTATGCAAATGATTTAGGGTATTGTCCCTTAAATAGCAAAGGCAAAGATGACCATACAAATTCAAGGACAAAATGTGAAATAATTTGATCATAAAGAGTAACGTTATTAAATGGCAGGAAATTGAAGTATAAAATGGGAGATTGGCAAGGTTGGGGACCAACTATGAAATTATGAAAACTTCCCCAATACGCTTAACCTTTTTTGGGCGCGACCCAATAAACCTGACCCGCTAAACCCTCAAAGGATCAAAATACCCGATTCAGAAGAAAATAGCGGCATTCCACATTGTGAGTGAAAAACACACCAACTCATAGCACAACTCATTCTCAAAATGGAAAGGATCATATTTGTGACAATGTTTAAGGATATATAACCAGAAGAAAAAGTAGAAGTGTTGTTCCAGATTCACACAAACGGGATATTTGAATATACCCCACTCAGGTATGAAGGAGGATCCCTTATTAATGTTAGTGCTTTTAGCTGTGATAGGGATATCTTTAGTTCAACCCTTGATAATCTATTATCGGAGATTAGAGAAACCAAAATGGGCACTGTTTTTTTGTGATCCAAAAAAAATCCCTAGAAAATGGTTTGCAATTGATTAATGGGGATGATGATGTTCTTAAGTTGTATGAGTTGGTTGAAACACATGATTCAGTCGATATCTTTGTTGCTCATAAGCCCCAAATGTTAACACAATTTTACTTGAAAAATATTGGTTTAGAGGTTGTGGGTTGGGTAGAGGAAGATCCCAACTTTCGAATGTCAAGTCCAACACCTTTTAGGACTCGACATAAATGGATGGGGATAGATAGGAACAAAATACGTAGCGAGTGTGAAAAAATTTTAAGCGAGGTTTTGATGGGAAAGGGAAGGCTATAATGGTTGAGATTCCTGGTTTTGATGGTGAAAACATGGCTGGTGGTGCTGGTGTTGAAAACAGGACTGATGGTGCTAGTGGTCATGTTTCTAGTGATGTTAAAAAACCTTTTAGAAGCAGTGAAAGGATTACCAACTGCGTACTTGCCCTTTCTGTCAACAGGCCATCCTAGGTAAGGTTTCATTGTTGAATTGTATGGCTTGTGTTTTATATTTTAAAACTGCAATTATACCTTATCTAATTTGAATATTTGGTGTTTGGATACTTGTTTTTCCAGGCACAGTTGCAGTTTCATCATCAGTTTAAGGTTCAATGTTTTGTTTGTTGATCATCCGGTACCAGTATGTACATCGCGAGAAGGTTCATCATTTGAAGGTTGTTCAGTGGAAGCTGCATCATCTTTTCAATTTTGTGAATTATCAGTAGAACCTTGTATCAGATAATGAATCTCTATTTTAAGTCATTTTCATGTTGTATCAGACAATGATCCCCATTTGACTATTATAAGTCAACTTGCTAAATAGTTGGTTATGTTACAATATGTGTTTGTTTGTCTTATTGGTTATATTCTGTGTGTATATATTAGTTTGTCAATTGACCTTTATAAATTCAAACTTCAAAGGCTAAATGTCATGGTATAACCAGCACAAACAATCACCCCTGTGTGTCCATACTAGTTCTCTGATGACCTTTATAAAGTCAAACTTCAAAATATCAGCTGTAATGGTATAATCAGCACAAACAATCACCCTTTTGTGTGTTGGTGGTAAAAATAAGGAATTAGGTTGAGTTACATTTAACTAAGGTATGTGATAACATCAAATAATCCTGATATTCTAAGTGTTAATTTCCCCCTTTATTGATATATTATGCTTATAATGCTATTAGAATCGCCCTTATTTCTTCTTATTTCGTTTCAGGTATAATTATCTATAAAGAAGTGGTATTTGGACGATTTTAGGCTCAAGATTGGATCATTCTTACATTCACGAAGACTAAAACATAACTAAGTGATGAAGTTACGCCGTAATTATATTTACAAAGACTACGGCTAACAATGTAATGGAGTTACGCCGTAATGAGACTACGCCGTAACAATTAGATTAAGATACGGCCGAATTACACACCAAAACAAAGTTAAAGACTACTGTAACTATCGCCAGGTTACGCCGAAATGACGTATTATGAAGACTACGGCGAACTATCACCTGGTTACCGCATCCCTCGATTAGCACGATATCCTGCTTATGTGATGAACTATGCTTAACTATTTCATAGAGTTACCATAGATTAAATTAGGTTTCACCGCTTATAAATACATGACCACTCTGATTTTGAAGACATATCCCCTTTCCCGAACCTTTCTAGGGTTTGGGGAGAGCAACCACAGAAGAAGAATTATGGCTTAGAGTATGAAGAACAAAGTTCTCGTCTACAATTTCCTTTGTATTTGAGTTTGAATTCTTTTATGTTTTTCCCGAGATCATACTATGAATTCATGTTATTAATTCAAGTTTTTGTTTATGTTATTTATCTTTTTTATAGACATCTACTTAGTCTTTTTATAGATCGCTAGTTTCGGTAATGTTATAAGCTTGTTAGTATCTAGGGAGTTAGGAGAATTGACCAACTGACCCCAACTCACTAGATTGTAAAGTATGGAAGGAATTGGCCATAGTAAAACCATTCTTTGTGTGCAAATTAACCAAAAGATCACCTATCAAGTGCAGGTATTTAAGAAGCTAGGGGAAAACTAAGATCCTAACGGCCGGGTTTCCTTAGACTAGGTCTAGTAGATTTGGTACTTAATGACTACTATTAGATTACTGAATGATCCCGGGTGATATGATCATCTTGGTGAGGGGTCTAAGAATCATAGGCTAGACGAATTGACCAAAGGAGTCTAGTGAAATTTACCTACTATATTGAGCTTAAATATTGAGAATTAGAACATATCTAAAACCTTGGTTAAGCTTCACTCTTCTATTACTTTGTCCTAATCTCTACTCCTGTCTAATTAGGATAATTCTATCTATTTTATCACATCACTATCATTTTATCTTATTTATTTCGAAGTATCTTAGTTCTTTCAGATCATAGCTCTCTTAGGATGACACTCGGATTTACCTAAGGTTTACTACATCTGATCGGGTTCTCTGCCCGTTATTATGTGTTTATCCTTGTATATCTCAGTTTTATAAATATTAAAGGCATGATGAAATAGCACATCAATATGGTATAAATGTGTATGGACTATAATACCCTCAACTAAATAACAGATTTCAGACATTTACCTGGGCATTACGAGTCAAGGGACCAGTTTAGGCTCAAAAACCCATACTTTGGACTACTAACGACGAAAAATCCATGTTACAGTTCCAGGCGATGTTTTTGGACAAGCTTAGGGACCAACGGTGTATTTTAGTCCAAAATAAAAAAAAGTAAATATTTTCAGTTTAATTTTGAAAAGAAATATTTTACTTTAAAATCAAGTAAATCATCTTTGTTTTTTGTTCTATTTTTAACTTTCCTTTTTGTCTCAATTTTTTTACATAACATTTACCCCCTCTTCCATCCTAGGGTTTTGTTTTGAGGGCATAGATCGAAGAAGTGTTGGGACTTGGAGGGTTTTTTGGGCCGAGGGTCTCAATCGGAGGGAACAACAAATTTGTCTCACTTGAGACAGTACTCCAACACCAAAATGTCTCAAGTAGAGGCCCTCGATCGGAGGTATCTACCGACATCAAGGGTCTTTTGGTTTCCTTAGTGTCTCGATCGGGGGATTGGTTTAGGACTTTTGGTATATTGATCAAAGGATTGGTTTGGGACCTTTGGTATCTCGATCGGAGGGTGTCGATCGGAGAGTCTCATTTGGAGGTTCTTGTTTGAAAGTTTTGTTTGGTTATCCCACGAGTTAAGGTTTTCCTCTGGAGGGTTTTGTTCGAAAGGTTTTAATTTCCACAAAGGTTTCAGTTGGAGGGTTTAGATCATAAGCCGAGAGGGTCTCGTTCGGAGATCTCAACTGGAGTGGGTTTCGATCGATGTTTTGTCCGACTCCAAAGGTTTTGTTCGAGCTTTCGTTTGGATCTATCATTTCAAAAAAAGGTCTCGTTCGAAGGTTTCACCCGACCACAGAGGTTTTCGATCGGAGGCCTTCTAGTAGTTTAGGTCGCTGTTTATAATAGGAGGGTTTGGGTGGACCGTAATAAGGAGGTTTGTTTAACATTTCGTTTGGAGGAGGATTTGGCTCAGAAGGGTAGCTCGTCAGGAGGTAACGACACTTCTTTATCCCCCTATTATTTATTTTTTTAGACTTAAAGTAAAAAAGGTTAGGTTTTTAATTGTTTACTTGAATGTTTGTGTATCATAATCGCGAGGTTTTGATCAAGGGTTTTTATTGGGGATATTTCGATGACCCATGGTTTTAATCCATGGCCCATGGTTTTAATCCATGGCCCATAGTTTTAATCCATGAACCATGGACTAGATGCATTGCATCTTATAGATACATTGTATCTACTTGGATACCCATGATCCATAACCATGACCCATGACCCAAAACCCATGGGCAAGTGAGCGCCCCACGGATCCCCAAGACAGATGGACGGATCCCTCAAGTAAGGGATCCGTGGAACATTAGTTGTTTTTCTTCTATAAATAGTGAGTCATTTCTTCCTTTTGGGTTGCCACTCCCACACATACTTTCCCCAAGTATTGTAACCTTCTAACCACAGATCCTAAAGGATCTTTCTATGTAGTTTGTCTTTTGTTTTTGTGTGATTATCTAGGTTCCTCTTAAAGGCGAGATCACCACTTCTTGAATTCGAGCAAGCTCAAGTCCATGAGTTGCCATGCTTCGTCATCATCAAGACTACTGAGGTTCTTTTGTTGATAATTTCTTCCTCCATAGAAGAGTTGTCGGCAAGCATTAGTGAAGGATGCCAAAAAGATTCAAGACAAAAGCATTAGTGAAGCGGTGCTTAACGTCCGTCAAAAGCATTAATGAAGAATGCTAAAGGAGTAAAGACGAAGGCATTAAAAAGTGCCGCCGTGTCAAGGGCATTAGTGAAAGATGCCTAGTGGCATTAGTGAAGGATGCCAAGGTCGTATAATCGATGAGGTGCATCGCTATACAAATAGTGATAGTTTGTTTCCAACATATTAATATCCTTGATGGTGTTGTAATAGGAGTGGATCTCCTTTGGGTTAGGTGTCGTGGTAGTGTTGGGTTGTAGTTCCTCCATCAGAATGGGAACCTGCGTACTTAGCCTAGTACCGGATAAAGGGTAGGTGACGTGTGGTAGGTGTGGTTCTCCTTGTGAAAACCCTGTTAGCCTAGTAACCGAAAAAAGAGTAGGCGACGCTGTGAAGGCTTCTCCGCCATGGTTATTGGTGTCGTAGTGATTACTTAACTCTAGTAGGTGACCTGAAAGGAGTAGGCAAGAAAAGGTAAAACTTGTATCCCAACCACTATAAATACCGTTGTCATAGTTATGTGCTTCTACTCTTTTATCTTTCATTACAAATTTATATATCTATCTATCAATGTCCAACATACACATCTAAATAGATTGACATAAGTCGATCTAAATATTTTAAAACGAAGTTTTAATTGGTAAACTATTCAACCCCCTTCTAGTTTTCCACAATTGGCATCAGAGCTTCGCTACCAAGTTTCTTAGAGTATGTTGTACTTTAAAAACTTGATACATCCGTATGTTTGGAAAACTACAAAGAAGGAAATCTTTTAAAATAACTTTCTTCTATGTTGGATATTGATAGATTAATCTAACATTTTTTTAAGAAATCTTCATGCTAGGATCTCTCCAAAGTCTTCATCTCTACTCAAAGAATAATGAAGTTAACCTTAAAGGAAGAACCTAAAAGTAATCGCAATCTACTTATTCTAAGTACAACTGATTACTTTAAAAGGTCATGAAGTATTTTCGGTCTTATGGTTTCCTTAAACCATACCAAGAGCATAAAGGTATGTTCACTTTTCATTAGCTAGTTTACATCTACATGAATATGTTGATACCTTTTTATTTTAGACATTAATAATTGCTAGTCTCTTGAAAATCTCTTTTCGCTAACTTTCATGACTTACTCATCATTGGGAATAGTATTCCTCTTGATCTCGTCAAACTAACGCCGCCGCCACAAATGGATCCTTGATAATTAAACTATCAAACCCGCTGACCAAACATTTTTTAGAAACCCCAAAACTATTTTTGTTCCATAAGCTATTTTATAACTCATTACAAAAATAATACCAAACACCCTTTTTCTGCCTACAAGAGTGTGATCCCTCTAGTTACTAGCCGATCCCTAATACAAGGATCCGGGAACCGTGGGACGTAAAACCAGCCTATACGTCTTTCAAAATCAACTCGCCATTTTCCTCCCCACAAAAACACAAACACCCACCCAAGAGCTGATTTCATCTCCATAGGACCTATATCCTCAAGCATCCATCTCTAGAACATCATTGTAAGTAATTACATTAACATGTTCTAATTTTCATCATCCTCATCCTAGGGTTTATGGTTTCTCAATTTTTCTTAATCAATTGATAAAATTAGGTTTTTCAAAATTGATCACTAGAAAGGGTTTTTCACATAACTAAGATTACATTGTGCTTACAACATTGTTAATACAAATCAAAACCATAAACCCATCTCAACAAATTTTGCCTAATTGATATATTTGTTTTTCTAGGACCAACCATGCCTAAAGCCACCCAACAAGACCACCATGATACCATCCACTACCTCACCCAATACTATCGAAAAGAGGGTTTGTCAAAAATCGATCGCAAAGTCTTCAAAAGACTTGAAAAACGACTTATTCACGAAGGTCGTGTGGTCAAGGAATGTTTCCTTGAAGATATCAACATTCGTCAAGTCTTCTCGGCAATCAACTTCGATTGTCTTCTTGATATTGATGAAAAATTTGTCCGTTTTCATCTTTGAATTCTACAAAAGTGTTAGAATCATTCGAAACACCGATGATACCATTTCAATCGCCTTTACCATCAATAATTGAAAATTCACTCTCTAACTCTCAAAACATTTGCTCAAATCCTTCGCATTCCTTGTGAAGGAATTTGTATGTACTCTCAAGATTGGGCAATATCCACTCAACCTTGCTCTTGATTCCAAACCAATATACCATACTCCTTTGATGAACCCAAACCGCTCGAGACATCATTTTCAAAGTTAGACGACCAATCCCGCTTCAACCTAAAACAAAGAGCTCATTTACCGT
>OU343220.1:170181873-170343529 GCA_910596185.1 Chrysanthemum makinoi
AGCTCAAGTTTTGGCTTTTTTGATGTCATGTTTGCTTGATACTTAGCAAACCCTTGCAAAGTGACCAGTCTTTTGACAATTGAAGCATTCAATTTTAGATTTGTCAAAAGTTATGCCCTGTTTTGGTTTGAAATCAATGCTTTTGCCTGTCTTCTTCATGTACTTTTTGATCCTTGCAGTGATCATAGCAACTTGCCACCTGATATCAATTTCTTCAAGTGCATCTTCTTCAATCTGTGCTAGATCTTCTTCATAAGTGGCAGGTAAACTAGCTTGTTGTGCAAAGAAGGAGCACATAACTTCATCTGAGGCCATAGTGGTAGTTGGTGGGGCTGCTGAACATATATGAGGGAGGTGTGTAGACAGCAGTACTTTGAGAAACATTACTTTGAGGAGAAAGACTTTTAATGGAAGTATCTACGGCCTGTCCTTTTCAGATGATAGAAAAGCAATACTGTGAGACTTAGAATTTGTTTGACCACTCAGCTCATGCTCATACACCTTAAGTTGATGATAGATATCATCAAAGTCCATGACATCCAAACCTTGTTGTCCTCTGATCATTGTAGCAATTACATGCCATGAAGATGGCAAACTCCTTAGAAACTTCAAATTAGCATCCTCAACTGATACTTCTGCCTTGTATAGCTCCAACATGTTGAGAAGATTTTGAAACCTATCATATGCAGCATCAAGACTCTCTCTTTCACCAATTGTGAAATTTTCAAACTATTGCTTCAAAGAAAATTTCAGTGCATCTTTTTAGAGGCTTCATTCCCTCCAAATCTGGTCTTGAGAGCAGCCCATAGTTGCTTAGCATCTTTAGCATCATGAAATTTGAGAAGATGACCATCTGGAATGGCAGATAAGAGAATGTTGAGTGCCTTCTCTTGATTCCTTAAGGTTGTTGGCTTTTAGTATCTTGCCTTAGGTGCCTTGGGTTGTCCAGGAATATCAATGGGTTCAGGAACAACTTCATTCCCATTCACAATTACATTCCATAGAGCATGGTCTGTAATGGCAATGTACTTCCTCATCTTCATGCACCAGAGATCATATTCTCCCTTCTTGATTATTGGAAATTCAGTGAGGTGATTGAGGGTGGTGGAACGACTTCAAATGACATCTTGAATATATTTGAAGTAGGGTTTCTTCCTAGTCAGAGTTTCCACACAAGCTCTGATACCACTTGTTGGATCGATATACTTTAATCAAACTAACTTAACTAGCTTGTTAAGGTTTAATAACCTCGGATAAATCCTAAGTTATTAACAAAGAAACACTGAGCAATCTTTATCAAGTATGTGGAATTTACTTAACAAAGCTAAGAAGAATAACCTTTTATTATAAACTCTAAATCTGCTTATCTATGCTATATAAAATGGAAAAATGGTCAAAGTAGAAAAAGTGAAAAATGTTGAAAGTTGAATGTTGAAAACATGGTCAATGGAGAAAAAAATAAATAATATAATTAATACTCTTATTAAAACACCCATTACCTAAAAGTACAATAATTTATTCACATTGTACACCCAATTAAAAGCACATCTACCAAATTAAAACAATCAATTGAAACCGACACCGGGTTGACTTGTACCGGGTTTAGGCGGGGCGCTTCAAACCCTGACACGGTTTAATTTGACATTTTTACCCAACCTATCGGTTTGATTCGGTTTAAATCAAATCTTCAACTGAACTCAATCGGGTTTCAAATTTGACAAAATTATGAAATGACAAATTTTTAAATGAGACCAAGTAATTGTAGTTTTGGTTTATTTTGCTTTGACACATGTAATTTATTTTTAAAAATGTTGCTCTTGCACCATTTAAGGGACTAGCATATATGAATAGTCAAAGTTAATATATATTGTATAGCCCTTTCTCCGATTATAATAATGTTATGTAAGTTTATTAAAATCACAAAAATAAATAGTATTGTTATCTTTAGCGATAATTATTTGTACTCAAACAAATAGCTTTGAACAATGCATAAATATCTATACAAATTGATAGTACAAAATAATCTTATGGTGATATCCAATTTGCAAAGTTACAATTTTAAAAGCCACACACCAAATGATAAACTACACATGTAAAAATAGTTATCGACAAAACAAGACGGTCACACATGTTGGCTATACCTATAAACTACAATATAATCTGCCAACGCATAATACCGTTGCTCTTTGTAATGCTTGAATCTATTATTACTAAAAATCTTAATAACTTAAAACAATCCTATTAGAAAATAGACTCACACACTTAGATCAACTCCATAATTTTTTATATTTTCAATTTGTAGTGAAATGATTCTCTAATGCTACAAATACGGTTTGTTGAAAGAAACTTATGGGTCATCGAACTTCTTGAAAACTAGACATATTTGCTAGTTATGCACTCTATACAACTCTAAGATAATCGAACTTCTCTCTAAAACACTAATCAACTTGTGAATTCATAAACTCTAAAACTCATAGACTGCATTACATCTAATGCCAATCTAGGAGTCCTTTATAGGCTCAAGGATATCTAGTCGTTTACAATTTACCTTATCGACAAGTAATCTAAACATAGAATACAATACTTTCCATAAACGAACATAACAGTTCTTTTGTTCTTGCAGTACTTTGACTTCTAGGTGCATTTTTTGACTTTGTCTTTAGCGGTACTTTGACTCTTTGACTTTTGAGTACTTTGCGACTTACAACTTTCATATCTTCAAGATTACTTTCATGTCTTCAGACTTTCATATCCCAACAACAACCAATGGATTTCATCGATAATCGCAGTTTGCTCAACCAACTATGCATATGGGTCAAGAAGGACAAATGGTTGATGTTATTGGGAATCAGAATGGATTTGCTACGGTATACAGATGGGGAATCGATGCAATATGGACAATATGTTGGACATCAAGGGGAATCGATTGTGAATCAAAATATGGGATATCAAAATGGGAATAACTGTTTTATGACTTCGGTTCAGAATGCTACCTCCGAACCTCAAAGCCAAGATTCAGTGGTATGCGTTGGTTCGATTATGCTACCTCAGAACCTCAAGTACTGAGGTGTTGTTAGCAAAGAAAGAAAAATTGGGAATAGAGTTGATTTCGCTGGCGAGGAATACTAAATTGTATCCGGACGGGCAGAGAAAGCAAATGATAATGCAAGCTACGTATTGTCCAACCGCCAGACACAACATCAAGTGCTACTTTTGACTCACCTCCTGTCTACGACACATATCCACTCAATGAGGTACCAAATTATAGTAATGTTGCTAATTCGTTTACTCATGAGAAGCCACATTCTGTGTCTCCCGAACCTTATTATGACACATATGTGGGGAGCAAGTTAATAGCAATGTTAACTCACGACTCCATATATGGATCCTAATGAAGGTCAAGATGAACAGAATGGTGCTAATGATTAGGAAACACGTGCTTATTTTGAAACATTAATCAATAATTGTGGTATTGAGATTGAGAAAGTTAGAAAGGTCAGTCCTTGAAGTTAAGGCCGCGAATGCCAAATTGACCGCCGAGCTTGAGAGTTACAAGGAGAACGCAAAAGCCTTTGAATTTCGGAAAAACAAAGAATCAGAATTAGAAATTGGTTATCGAAATTTGGTTTCTAAAGAAAAAAAATTGCAAATCAAGTATAACACACTTGATGTGAATTCGAACTTGAAAATTAAATCTTTAAACAAGGAAATTTAAGATCTAAATGACCAACTTTCAAAACAAAAATCATTGTTTTCTGATCTTGAAAAGAAAAGAAGCAGTTGATTACTGATTTTTCAAAACGAAAAGATTCTCTTCTTGATGAAATTCTTGACAAAAATGAGAAAATCAAAAATCCTTGGAAAATTTGCTTCTTACAACGGGTCAGTCAGCTAAATCAAACAAGATGCTTTCTAATCAAGTAAATCCACGTTTTCATACTTCACATAGAATGGCACTTGGTAACGACCCCTTCTTCGCTCCCAAGAAAGCTCGTAAAGAACGGAATGTGTTGCACAATGGAAAACCTTTGCATGAACCCATAATTGTTCGTGATTCTCTTGAAACGTTAGAACTATCTAAGGAAAGCAGAGAAAGAATGAAACAAAAAGGTCCGGAAATCAAACCTATTGACTATAACAAATGGAACAAACTTTTTGGAATCACTTTTGTCAATCAAAAAGAAAAGTCAAAGTTCTCCATCAAACAAAATGTTTCAAACAAAGAGTCAACATCACATTTTCAAAATCTGTTTCAAAACCAGTTGTTGTCTCAAAATCTCTTTCGAACATTGAACAAATGTCTTCAAACAATCCTTTTAACTCAAGTGATGCGAAAAGTATTTTAGACAATGTGAAAACGAGAATTTCGAATCTTCAAGAAACTGTTAAAACTAAAACCACTATTACACCTAATAACTGGTTCTCTAGTTTTGATATCGAATGAGCAGAGAAAGTTTTTGAAACTCAAATTGCCCTCAACCTGAATGCCATCGCAAGGGTAATTCATTTTGAACAAGCATTTTTGAAAGAAACAGTTGACTTTGTCAAGGACCATAAATCCCTGATAAAGCAAGCTAATGAATGTTTTGAACACACCAAAGTTTTGGAAATTTTGAATGATTAGCTCTTCGAAGATGTGATGACCACTGATATCATGTCCATTATTTTACAAACATATTCGTAGAAGATCATGAAAGACTCCGTCTAAGACCTCATATTGTTTCAAAATATGAAAAAGCTATTGAAAAAATTGAAAAAGAAAATGTGTCATATTTTAAACAACTTGATCGAAAATCTGAGGAATGCAAGTATGACAAACTGTCGTATGAGCGTGCCTACAAGGACATGAAAGAGCAAAATGATCTTTTAAGAGCTCAGCTGGGAAGTCTACAAGGAAAGGTTGTGGATACTAAGTTTGCAAAACCATTGACTGAGGAGAAACTAAATGTTCCTGTTAATACAAATAAGCCGTAAAAACGTTTATTTATATTTTACGATCTTCTAATGTTTTGTCGATAACAAAAGTAAAATCATTTTAACGAAACAAATAGAGTACGTAAATAGTTTTCAAACACAATTAAGTTGTCACATAAAACACTAAAACAAGTACAAGTGATTTTATGATTTAGATACATATGTACAACAACTAGTGTTTACATATTGGGTTAAACATATACTTAAACTAAGTATACTAAAATGGGTAAAAACTAAGTGTATGCTAAAATGGGTAAATACAAGTATATACTAAATGGGTAAAATACTAGCAAATGTTTTTGACCCATAACCCATGGTTTTATATATACCACTTAACCAAGTTCATTGTATCTAGAAAGAAAACCATGGATCAAACCATAACCCATAACCCATGACCCATGACCTATAACCAAAAATACCCATGGGCAAAGAGGAGCGGACCACGGATCCCTAACTTTGTGCTAGTCGGATCCCTTGTGGTAGGGATCCGTGGGATCCGATTTTCTATAAATAGAGAGCCATTTCTTTCTCTCACACATGGTTTTAAACATACTTCCCAAAGTATTATAACCCTCTAACCTCAGATCTAAGTGATCTATGTAGTTTGTCTTTTGTTTTTGTGTGATATACTAGGTTCCTCTTAAAGGAGAGATCACCACCTCTTGAAGACCTCAAGTCCATGAGTAGCCATGCTTCGTCATCATCAAGACTACTAAGGTTCTCTTGTTGATAGTTCTTCCTTTCTCCATAGATGTTGGGTTGAAGGCATTAGTGAAGAATGCCGAAAGGTGTCAAGATGAAGGCATTAGTGAAGGGTGTCAAACGTTGTGTCAAAAGCATTAGTGAAGGATGCTAAAGGTGTCAAGACGAAGGCATTAGTGAAGGGTGCTTGTGTCAAAGGCATTAGTGAAGGATGCCAAAGGATCAAATCAAGTAGCATTTGGGAGAATGCTTAGGTCGTTATAATCAATGAGGTGCATCGTTATACATACTACAAGGATGGTGATTTCCTTGATGGTGTTGTAACAAGGAGTAGATCTCCTTGAGATTAGGTGTTGTGTCATGAAGGTGTAGTTCACCTAAGGTGTGAAAGAACTAAGGTGTTTAGCCTAGTACCTAATAAAGGGTAGGCGACGTTGTGATAGGATTAGTTCTCCTTGGTGTGAAAGAACTCGGTGGTTAGCCTAGCACCGTATAAAGGGTAGGCGACGTTGTGTTAGGTGTGGTTCGCCTTGGTGTGAAAGAACATTTAGCTTTGTACCTAAAAGGTTTTGTGAAGGCTTCTCCTACAAGGAGTTGGTGTAGTGTTACAACTCAGTAGGTGACTCGGTGGAGTAGGTGAGGAAGGTGTCCAGTAACCACTATAAATAACTTGTGTTGTGGTGATGTGCTTCTACTCATATTTCATTTCACGTCTATATATCCATCTATCAACGTCCAACATAAACAATCAAATGGATTGACATAAGTCGATCTAAATATTTAAAAGGAAGTTTTAAATTGGTAAAACTATTCAACCCCTTCTAGTTTTCCACAATTGGCATGAGTTGCGTTACCAAGTTTCTTAAAGTATGTTGTACTTTAAAGACTCTGATATGTTTGAAAACTACAAAGAAGGATTTTTTTCTTGACTTTTAAATCATTTTGTTGGACATTGATAGATGATTCTAATCATCTTTGCTCTTAAGAAATCTTCGTGCTAGAATCTCTTCAAAGACTTCATTCAAAGATTAATGAAGTCAACATTCAAGGAAGGATCTAAAAGGTAATCACAACCCATGTACACCAAGTACAAAGGATTACTTTAAAAGCTCATGAAGTATTTTTGGTATCATACCAAATCAAGAAGCATAGAGGTATGTTTTACTCTTCATTAGATAGGTTACATGAGTCCCGTTTATTGTCATAAGTTTTCCGCTTAACTAATCACTAGCATCATTAGAAGTCTCTTTCGTCACCTTTAGTCTTTTTCAACATAGGGGATGATATTATTTTTCTGTCAAACTAACGATCACATATGAACCCTCGATATGTAATTCATCGAAAATCATCATTCAAAAACAATCCTCATCCCTCCATTTTCAAGCTAATTTATAAGCCTACTACAAAAATAATACCAAACAACTTCCTACGTCATAGGATCCCTCTAGTTGTACTAGCGGATCCCAAACAAAGGATCTGGGGAAGGTGGAACAGAACTCCTATACGCTTCAAAAATTCACCACATCCTTTTCCCTATTCAAATAACACTACGACTAAACTCTGAATCCATCCTCATTATCTTCCATACTCTCAAGTATTCCTTCCTAGAACATCATTGTAAGTAATTACATTAACTTGTTCTAACTTTCATCATCCTCATCCTAGGGTTTATGGTTTCTTAATTTTTAATCAATTAATTTAATTAGGGCTTTTTAACTTAATCATGAAAAGGAGCTTTTAACAAAATCACATTGTGTTCACAACATTGTTAATACAAATCAAAACCATAAACCCATCCCAACTAATTTTACCTAATTGGAAAATTTGTACTTTAGGACCAACCATGCCCAAAGCTACTCAACAAGATCATCATGACACCGTCCACTACCTTACTCATTACTATCGTAAAAAGGGATTGACCAAAACCGACCGTAAAATTTTCAAAAGCTTGTAAAAGCGACTTATTCATGAAGGTCGTGTAGTCAAGGAATGTTTCCTTGAAGATACCGACATTCGTCAAGTTTTCTCGACAATCAACTTTGATTGTCTCCTTGACATAGATGAACAAATTTGTCCGGTTTTCATTTTTGAATTTTACAAAAGAGGATCATTCGAAACATCGATGATAGCATTTCAATCGCTTTCATCATCAATAAACAAAACTTCACTCTTCCTCTCAACACCTTTGCTCAAATTCTTCGCATTCCTTGTGAAGGAATTTGTATGTACTCTCAAGATTGGGCAATTCACGCTCAAAACCTTGCACTTGATCCTAAGCCTCTCTATAACACTCCTATTGATGAACCGAAACCATCAGACACTATTTTCAAAATAAGAACCGACCAATCTCGTTTCGACGAAACAAGCTCATTCACCGTTATCCCTTTCAAATGGAACTTTCCGAAATGCACCCCATGTTTAGAAAATGGGAAGAAATCCTTAGGAAAATGTCATTAGCCTAGTTGGAAACAAAGATCATCCAAACGCATGTCTTGTGCAAATGATCTATTGTCTTATCCATCAAAGGCCATTTAATCTTGCCTATTACATGGTAAGGAGAATGGTTGGGGTATTCAAAGCCTCCAACATGGTACTTCCGTATGGTATGCTTCTAACACGACTTTGTAAGTATGTTGGTACATTGCAACCATCTCCTATCAACGATGATCATTATCTTTCCGATTACGTCATGGTACCTCTTACCAAACGACCCTCTAAACGATTCATGGTCAATAGAGAGCAACGGCTCTCTACCCACTCCTCCGTGGAGAAGAAGAAGAAGAAGAAGATGAGGAAGACATGCATCCAACATCAAATTGGAATTCCTTGAATACCACAAACAACTTCCAACCATTCCAAACGAGACCGCGGAATTCAAACAAATAAGAGGCATGATTCAAAACCTCGCTTACAATCTCACTAAGCCGTCAAAAAGGAAAAGAAAGGATTGACGAAAGAGACAATAGGAATGTGCTTAGTTTCATTTATTTTATGTTTGAATGATTTCTTTTTAGCATTGTTGGTTTATGGTATTTTGGATATTATTACTTTATCTTATAAGTGGTGTTATATGATGGCTTGCTTGTTTTATAGACTTAATAGTGTGCAAAATCTGCACATCATTTTTGAATAGGTTCGATCTTGATCCTTAGATTAGCCTAGCCGGATCCCTCCCTTGACCGTGGGATCCGTGTCAACAGATCAGCAATACTGCATTCAATACATCAAAACTGCTTTCTAGATAACTTCACATTAGCTTAGCATATGATTTTAGAACCCAACTAAGTCCACTTATAGGATGAGAAAGGCTTAGACTCACTAAAAGCTTACTTAAGACCTTAGTCTTATTTTATCAACACATCTAAACTCACCATATTTCCACTTCGACTACTCACAAACTATTTCTCACCTCTCAAAACACTTAAGAAGATAAGCTAAGCAATTTTAGGAAATTGCTTCTAGTCATTTATATCTCAAAGATAAGACAAAAATTAGATTTTTAATTTTTGTAGTTTTTAAGAATTTTTCTTAATATCACCTCAAGCCTAAATCTGATCACTAGGATCATTTTTTATGACTTGACACCTTCATAACTCTTAATGTTATCCTTAGACAACCATTGGTAGTCATCTTGTCCCATTCCCCTTCCATAAAAAGCAATCATTTGCTACAACACTTATTACCTCTAATCATTCAAGTACCCTCTCATCCTAAACCTTTAGGAAAACTGAAACATTCAAAATTAAGATTGAACTCTCGAAATCCATTAATGACAAACCTTACAAAAGCATAATGATTTCACCTAGACCTTGTCTGATAGCCGGATCCCTGGACTTTAACCAGGTGGATCCCTACTGAGAGGGATCCGCGGGATCCGTAGATGCAGAGAACATAAATCAGCTCCTATATTCAAACTCATGTCACCTTTTGGTTCTCTAACCACTCTTAGCATACATTAATTATCTTCCTAAAGCTGATCAAAACCTTAAGAGCATGCTTAGTCTTCTAAGTGGTCAAGAATTTAATTCCCAAATTCAAATTACTCTTTATAAACCAAACAATCTTAGGTTTATGGCACCATCCTCAATTACCTTTCAAAAATCAGAAATTAGAAGCTCACATTAGCACCTTCATCACCATGACTAAGGCTCTTAGCAACAACTCCTCAAACATAGGATCATCCAAAAGAAAGGGTCAAATGATCCATGAAATTTCATCCACCAAAACATCTCCCATTAGAGATAATGTCTCTAGAATCCCACCTCATCAAACCCATCCAACAAAAGCTAAGAGAACCGCAAGGATTAGCATCAAACTTTTCCAACTAGAAAAAGGATCATCTAGTTCCAAACCAAACATGGATAGTTCTAGCAAGCCATCAAAACCTTCACTCATTGAGAATGGACTACACTCCTTGAATGAGCCTCTTCCTCATCCAAACATATATTCATTGTTCCATTCATCACCAAGAACCTCCCATTCACCAACCTTCTCATTAAATCGGGAACCACCTACAACACTAACTAGCCCATCATGGGAAACAAGGAACAACCTTGATCATATGGAAGAAGTTCCATTACCACCCTCATTTTTAGAACCTCTCCCTACTTCTCAAAATGAAGACCCTCAAACACACATTGAGCCCCCTCAAAACATCCATTTCCCTCCGGGGCCAAACCAAGACAATATTTTCCCAAATTGTCTAAAAACTCAAGGACTTGTTCAAGAAGTACGAAATGAGATACATTTCATGTTCAATCATCTTCTTGCAAAGTTGGATCAATTCAACAAGTCCACTCATCCCTAGACTTAAGAACATTGTCACATTCTAAGTCTCGTAATGAGATTAGCATTAGTAGTATGTATATGGCTAAGTTCATTCTCTTAGTTTTTAGAGATTTGGTTGTGTATCTCTTGTTTTATTGAATGAATACTCATATGCTATGATTATTTCTGTTGTGCTTGATATATTATACATATATCTCATTTTCTCAAAATAGCATTCCTTGACTTTTCTTCACTGCTGAAGATACTGTCAACAAATAGCCGGATCCCTTCGAAATAACTAGACGGATCCTTCCTTGAAGGGAACCGTGGGATCCGTGGTACAGGAGCACAAATTTATACTAACTTGAGTCTCTTTTGCAGAAAATTATGCACTATACTCTTGTTTTTCTAATCTTTGTTTTGTAGTTATTCAAAATACACATGAAGATATTGACACCATAAAGCTAGGGGGAGCTTTGTGTCAAACGACATTGCAAAATCATTTGCAACTTAATTCATTTTTGGATTAACACTTCATGACACCCCATTGCAACATTGCAATATTCAAGGGGGAGCACATTCTCGTCACTTAGACGAACCATTTGCAAACTTAGTTGCAAACACAATTAGTTTATTTTACATTATGTCCTTGACGCCCTTACATAGGGATGGACTCGTCAAGGGGGAGTTAAGACTAGTACCATTCCCGTCACTTGCTCTCTTCTACATTTTTACATTTTTTTCCTAATTGTGTTAGTTTCTTTTAAACACATTTTGTTTCGACAAAAAGGGGGAGAAGAAAGTAAAAACTACAAATTCAAATTTTTACGAATTTTAGCTTTTTCCTTAAAATAATTTTATGTTTTGTCATCAACAAAAAGGGAGAGATTGTTAATACAAATAAGCCGTAAAAACGTTTATTTATATTTTACGATCTTCTAATGTTTTGTCGATAACAAAAGTAAAATCATTTTAACGAAACAAATAGAGTACGTAAATAGTTTGAGTTAATAGTTTTCTAACACAATTAAGTTGTCACATAAAACACTAAAACAAGTACAAGTGATTTTATGATTTAGATACATATGTACAACAACTAGTGTTTACATATTGGGTTAAACATATACTTAAACTAAGTATACTAAAATGGGTAAAAACTAAGTGTATGCTAAAATGGGTAAATACAAGTATATACTAAATGGGTAAAATACTAGCAAATGTTTTTGACCCATAACCCATGGTTTTATATATACCACTTAACCAAGTTCATTGTATCTAGAAAGAAAACCATGGATCAACCCATGACCCATGACCCATAACCAAAAATACCCATGGGCAAAGAGGAGTGGACCATGGATCCCTAGCTTTGTGCTAGCCGGATCCCTTGTGGTAGGGATCCGTGGGATCCGGGGAACAGAAGAGAATTTTCTCTATAAATAGAGAGCCATTTCTTTCTCTCTACACATGGTTTTTAACACATACTTCCCCAAAGTATTCTAACCCTCTAACCTCAGATCTAAGTGATCTATGTAGTTTGTCTTTTGTTTTTGTGTGATCTACTAGGTTCCTCTTAAAGGAGAGATCACCACCTCTTGAAGACGTGCAAGCTTAAGTCCATGAGTTGCCATGCTTCGTCATCATCAAGACTACTAAGGTTCTCTTGTTGATAGTTCTTCCTTTCTCCATAGATGTTGGGTTGAAGGCATTAGTGAAGAATGCCGAAAGGTGGCAAGATGAAGACATTAGTGAAGGGTGCCAAACGTTGAGTCAAAAGCATTAGTGAAGGATGCTAAAGGTGTCAAGACGAAGGCATTAGTGAAGGGTGCCAAGCGTTGTGTCAAAGGAATTAGTGAAGGATGCCAAAGGATCAAATCAAGTAGCATTTGGGGAGAATGCTTAGGTCGTATAATCGATGAGGTGCATTGTTATACATATGTGTATTTGTTTATCTACAAGGATGGTGATATCCTTGATGGTGTTGTAACAAGGAGTAGATCTCCTTGAGATTAGGTGTTGTGTCATGAAGGTGTAGTTCACCTAAGGTGTGAAAGAACTAAGGTGCTTAGCCTAGTACCTAATAAATGGTAGGCGACGTTGTGATAGGATTAGTTCTCCTAAGGTGTGAAAGAACTTGGTGGTTAGCCTAGCACCGTATAAAGGGTAGGCGACGTTGTGTTAGGTGTGGTTAGCCTTGGTGTGAAAGAACTCGGTATTTAGCTTTGTACCGGAAAAAGGTTAAGCGACGTTGTGAAGGCTTCTCCGCCACAAGGAGTTGGTGTAGTGCTTACTGAACTCGAGTAGGTGACTTTGGGAGTGGAGTAGGGCAAGGAAGGTGTCCTTGTAGCCGAACCACTATAAATAACTTGTGTTGTGGTGATGTGCTTCTTACTCTTCATATTTCATTTCACGTTTATATATCCATCTATCAACGTCCAACATAAACAATCAAATGGATTGACATTAGTCGATCTAAATATTTAAAAGGAAGTTTTAAATTGGTAAAACTATTCAACCCCCTTCTAGTTTTCCACAGTTCCCAAACCGGTTTTCAAACCAAAAATGTCTATTTCTCAGTTTCCTCCAAAAGTCAATGAGAAAAATGATTTGTCAAAAACAGTCACTCCACAGTCCCTGCCTATTAAAAAGAGAATTATCAAAGGTTTTGAAAAAGCATTCTTTGAAAAACCTAAAGTGATTACACCTAGCATTTCTAGGAATAGTACACGGAATGTGACCAAAAATCCAGTTAAAGAATCTGTCGGTTCTAACGACATGGTCAACAATCACTATCTAGAAGAAGCTAGGAAAAAGGCACAGACTCGAAAAGACGGAATTTTAGGTGCAACATCTAGTATGATGAATTCTACAAGATTTCAAGGCAATGCTAGTAGTAGTAAACCTTTACCTAGGAATTCTCAACATAAGACTAGGGATTGGCTTGCATCTAAGGGTAGTTGCGGAAAAGAAAATGCAATGCACGTAGGAAACAACACTAGAAATTCCGAGTCTTTTTCAAACAGGAAACAATTTCCAAAAGACTGTAGTGACAAAGTTAAAGCTGCTGTTTTAAACAAGAACATTGAATTTGTGTGTACTACATGTAAAAAATGTGTCTTTTCAGCTAATCATGATGCATGTGTCTCACTATATCTCAAGAAAGATAATTCTCGTGCCAAGGCACAATCCACTAAGACACCAAATAGAAACAAGCCCGTTGATAAAAAGACAAACAAAAAGACACCTAATAGGACGATCTCTTCAGGACGTAGTTTTTCTAAAAATGAGTCTTCCGCTGCATCTGATAAGAAAACAACTCCTAGATCTTGCCTTAGGTGGATACCCACGGGCAAAGTTTTCAACAAAGTAGGTCTTAGATGGATTCCCACAGGAAAGATTTTTGATACTCGCACCAACACAGATAATAGTGCCAATCATCAAGATAAGGAAGTAGAAACCACTCCAACCGTTGATAGTGATCACCCTCGCCGTGAGGAAACATATACTTCTAACACTGTTATTTGTGAAAATTCTTCTTCTGTGGATGCAGGTTCTTGTAAAAGTGTTGAAGGTTCATATACCCCATGTGGTAAAGAAGAACTTTATGCCATTTTCGCATGTGGAAATCCTTTTCTAATTCCACTCTTAACTCCACTTTTACTTGGCCAAACTTAATCTTCTTTCTTCAAATCTTCTTTGTAAATATTTTTTTCAAAAAACCAAATACAAAATTTGAAAAACCAACAAAAGCAAAATACAAAAATAGAAAATTTTCAAAAACACAAAAACATTATAAAATGCAAAAATCCAAAAAATATTCTTCTCACGACATGTCTCTCGTATAATCGATATTCTGTACGTTTCTAGAAATGTCATTCAACAATGATACGGACATATACAGATGCTTGAGCGAGAGTTATTTAAATGTTTTCTAAAACATGTCGTTTCTCAAAATTTCTTCAAATTAATGGCTTTCGTATACTTCAGTACGAAACCCGGACTTCAAATTAATGGCTTCTGGACACATCAGTTCAGGACCCGCGCTTCAAAGAAAGGAAAGTGCTTATCAAAATCAACGGTTTTAAATATTTTTCAAGCTCTTTTCCTAAAAATAATGGCTTGCAGTTACTTCAGACTGTAACCCGATCTTTAAAGAAAGGAAAGTGCTACGCAAAATCGATTTTCATAAATATCGAGCACTTATCCTAAAATAAATGAAGATAATTCTTCTCTTATATCTTCAAAAGATCTTTAAAATCTTCATCTTGCGTACCATTGAGTAAAAAAATTTCAAAAAGATTTTTCAAACTCTCTAACATTTGGTACCAAGATAACTCCCTCTAAACCCTTAATTGATTCTAAATTTTCTGTATGAAAAATATGCTTTCGTTAAGGGGGAGTATAAAACAAAAAATTGTTCCAAAATTCATGCTAAATCAGTTTCTCTCCAAATGCTTTTCGAAAAACATATCTTTTAATCATTTTGTTTCAAAAACATCATGGATATGCTATTTTTGAGGGGGAGAAAGGTGATTAAAATGTGATCAAAAAGTTTAATGATCGTTGTTTGAATCTCAAAAGAGCTCGACTCAGTCGGAACCAATGAATTGACGAGTAATCAACGTACCATTTCGAGAAACTCGTGATAGACATGAACTTACATGGGTCTAACCTCCTTTTCGAGGAGTGTTTACAACTTCAAGTTAGTTATTAGAGCTAGTTGTCACCTAAAAATTGACAGTGGAACTCTTTAACAAGGCAACGTAACCGTGTCTTGTGGGGAATTGTCTATCATGAGCCGATCAATTCAAAAAGTGCAAACTCTACCCTCGATGTGCAGATTTTTGTTAAAACTCATAAGAACATGTGAAGAGGGAGTGTTTATGAAAATATAAAACTCTCAGAGTGTTTCAAACATGTTTTCTATCATAAACACTCTGTGAGATTTTCAAAGAAAATGGTTTTATGGCAACATGGGACAGTCATGGAGTTATAAGGTGACTAAGGATAGGAAATTCGTCCTATGATCCGCCAGAGCCGGAGGTATCTACCCAAGGACATCACAAATAGTTAGTATTAGAAGTCCTTAGGAATGATTGAAAAAAAAGGAGTAATGTGAGAAAGGAGAAAGAAGGGGTTGAAGAATTAAAAAGAAATGTAATGAAAAAGGGTGAAAAGAAATAGCCCTCCATAATCAAGCTTAGGACAGAAACCGGGTTCAATTCATATGCTACTGGTTGTCACTAGATGACACTGGTATTGAAGACAAAGACGTCATGGACCCAGTGACGCACTACACTAAACCTTCTAGCCACTCAATTCCTCTCAAAAGGGATTTGTTTCATTCTCACTGGGAACCCTACATAATCTATCGACTTTCTCTTAGAGATCGTTGGTATTGAAGAAGGAGACCCTCTCCCTAGTCTCCGCTCAGGAAAACCAAAATGCACTAATCGAGTCTAGAGCCACGAGATTCATCAAAAGATCTCATAGGAACACATGACATTTCATCGCTTGTTGTTCATCATTAAGGGCACAAGTGATATATTCTAGAGTCCTACGCAGGTCTTAGCAATCTGCCAGAACATTTATGAGAAGTTTCACATCTGTGATCTTCAGTGATTGAATGGAAACTCCTGCCAGGGTCAACATCAAGCAGCCCTGACAGCAGGTCACCGGTAACTCCCGTGGATTACGCAGTGTGTCTCAAACGGTCTACAATTGTGGGGTGATGCTTCGGTGTACCTCAGCGACTCATCTGAACTGTAGATGTACTTCGGTATATCGCGTTATCTCACTTGTGGGACTCCAGGTCAGGAACGGCCCTTGTGAGAATTAGAGACGTGTTTTCACACTATGCTGTTAACACCCTCGAAATTCAAACTTGTAAGTGCCGGAATCCGCTTATTACTAACCTGTTTTATGTTTTCTTCTTATGGAAGCTCCGGAGCGGATTGATCGTGCAGATTCTCCACATGCTCATACCAACATCACATGAAAGTTCTCATCTAAATCAAAGGCTACTCAAAGTTAAAGATGATTCTTCGTCAATGTCAAAGAATCTACAAAGTTTAAAGACTAGAGAACTTCATCTCATCAGAACTTCAAAGTCAAATAGAAGTGTGAGCATGGTGGAGAATGACGTGGAGACACCTAACCAACGAAGTTGACAACGGCAGAAAACCACTTTAATTGATCACAAAGCATGAAGGAACAATGAATTAAGACTATTCTATATCTACACACAAAGTTTAAGCTCAAAGAAAGTAAAGACCTAATCAAGTGGAGCATCTTTTGAATGACCACCCCTTAGGGGGATATTGTTAGCCTTAATAGTTTTTATTAGAAGTGATGGTCATTCACGTTTAGGAACTTTGTAACGTGTGTTAGATATCGTGATAGAATAGTCTACGGGCTCGTGGATTGGGCTAAGCTAAATGGGTATTAGTTTAGTTAAGCTAGCCTTGAATATGTTCATTAAACCCAATCCAATCCAAGCCCATCCACGAGGCCCATGGAAAGCCTTTTAGGGCATCATGTATTCCAACTATATAAACCCCTCAAAGTCTCATTTGAGGGGTGTGCTTGAGTGTGTGTGTGTGTGTGTGTGTTTTCTTTGGAATAAAGTTTCCCTTCTTCTCTCTATCTCTCTAAACATACACGCCTAATATATCATTCAAGTCACCACGTTCTATTCTTCATCTTTCTTATACGCATAGCGTAACTGTTGTGGTTTACGCATAAAGCGTTTTTGTGTCTAAAGTTGTGATAAGGTATACGTGATAAAAGGGGCTTTACAAGTACTTTGACTTTCTTCATTAAGCAGTACTTTGACTTTTCAGTAGCACTTTGACTTTATGTCCCAACACCTTCCTCTGTTCTGAATGGGAAATCTCCTTTCTGTATGATATATGGTAGGGAACCTAGTCTTGTCCATCTTAGGAGTTTTGGTTGTTTGTGTTTTGCCACAATTTTAAAAGAAACTGATAAATTTTCTGAAAGATCTGAGAAATGTGTCTTAATTGGATATGCTAGTGGTAAAAAAGCTTATAAATTGTTAAGTCTTGAAAATAGATCTGTCTTGTACTCAAGAGATGTGAAGTTTTATGAAACTGTTTTTCCTTTTAAGATGGGTCAAAATAGTTCTATTTCTGAGACTAGTTCTGATGTCACTAGCTTAAAATTTTTTGATTCTTTTGAGTCTGAAATAACAACCAAAACTTCAACTCCCAATGATGAAAATTCAAATAGTTTTGTGCCCCTTCCTGAAAATACATTTGTTCTTGGTAGAGAGGGTAGTGTGCATCAACCAGATACTGCTGGTAACTCTAGTGGGTCTGGTTGTGAAGAACATATACCACAGTCAAGTCCTAGAGTTGGTACTCAGTCTGGAAATAATGCTTTACACACTGCAACTCCCTTGGATGATCAAATTAATTCTGAGGGAAATGTTTTTCCAAATCAAAATGAGGTTCCTGGTTTTCAAAGTATTCCTGTTCAGATGGAAGAAGGTAGTAGTAGAAGGTCTAGTAGGATTTCTAAATTCCCAGCTAAGTTGAATGAATATGTGCTTGATAGCAAGGTTAAATATGGCTTACATAGATATGTTAATCATGCTGTGCTTACTATTGAGAATTATTGCTTTATTTCCAATTTGAATAAATCTGGTGAACCTTCTTCTTATGAGGAAGCTTCTACTAATATTAACTGGATTAATGCTATGACTACGGAAATGAATGCTTTATATGAGAATGATACTTGGGAAGTTGTTGAGCTTCCCTGTGGAAGAAAAGCCATTGGGTCTAAGTGGGTCTTTAAAATTAAATACCAATCTTCTGATGAGGTTGATAGATATAAGGCTAGGTTAGTAGCCAAAGGTTATGGTCAAAAAGAGGGTATTGATTATGAAGAAACATTTAGTCTTGTTGTTAAGATAGGTACTGTTAGATGCTTGATAAGTCTAGTTGTTCCAATGGATTGGAAAATGTTTCAACTTGATGTTAACAATACATTTCTGTATGGGGATTTAAATGAGGAAGTTTATATGTTACCTCCTCCTGGGTTTTTTAAAGAAGGAGACAATAAGGTTTGTCTATTAAAAAAGTCTTTATATGGCTTGAAACAAGCTCCTAGACAGTGGAATCATAAACTGACTGAGGCCTTGTTTGAAGCAGGTTTTGAGCAATCTAAAAATGATTATTCTTTGTTTGTTAAAACAAAAGGTGAAACTGTTTTATTCTTGCTTGTATATGTTGATGATTTGGTTATTACAGGAAATAATGAAACAAAAATTGAAATTTTTAAAAGTTTTTTGAAAAATAAGTTTAAGATCAAGGATCTAGGAGAATTAAAGTATTTTTTGGGTATTGAAGTGCTAAAAAGTAAAGAGGGTTTGTGCCTGAACCAAAGAAAATATTGTTTAGAATTGCTTCATGAATTTAGGTTATTGGCATGCAAACCTGTTATGACTCCTTTACATTAAAATGTTGTTTTGGCTCATAAAGAGTCTGATCATGATAAGTACTTGAAAAATATTACAAGTTATCAAAAACTTGTTGGTAAACTGATCTACTTGACTATGACTAGACCTGATATTGCCTATGCTGTTCATTGTCTGAGCCAACATATGCATGCTCCCTTACAGTCACATTTCAATATGGGCTTAAGAGTGCTTAAGTATTTGAAGTTAGCTCCTGGTAGTGGTATTGGGTTTAGTAAGGGTCAAGGTGAGTTTAGTAAGGGTCAAGATAATGAAAAACACATTTTGAAGCATCGATTCATGGTTTGTACGATTCTTTTGGTAAAAAAAATTATTTGATTGATTATAAACAAATCCTTCACTGAATGTTTTAAAAATGTAACATTTGATTCATATTATTGTAATATATCATTTAAGTAATTGAACCAACTTACAAGTTCAAGTAAATATAGAATAAAAACAGCTATTGTGAATCACTAGTTTTTATTGAATTAATAAAAAATATATTTTTACGTATAAAAACTATAAATCATCACGATTATATGCATTTTGCACGTTTATTTCACAATTTAACACGCTAAAATTTTCTTATTTGGTTCTGATTTTTCTAAAAACAACTATCAATGTCATCTTTTCTTTTTCATTTAGGACATCAACCATGATTAGTAATTGTTGAAATAAACACTTTTTGACAAACTTATGAACTTTCAGGGTCTAATATGTAAAATATTATGCCTAACTCTAAGTTTGGTTCTATTTTGTCATGTTTATATTTCTCAGGGGTCTCTTATGGAACTTGAGGAGTATATAATGTCTTGGACGGATCTAGGGTTTCATATCTTTCTCACATCACAAAGTTTACATCTGGTTTTCTCTCTCAAGTGAATATTGATCTTTGATCTTCTGGGTTATTAGTTTTTAGTCTGGTTTTGTATCAAGATCATCTTGATCTTGTTAGTTAGTTTGTTTCAGTGTTCTGGGCTGTATTGGGTTTAGGTTTAGAGTGTGGGTTTTGTAGACAACACCTATTAGAGGGATTGTCGTATTCTTTCTTTTGAATTGTTTAGCTTGTATCCGTGTTGGGGACAAGCTATCTGTGTATATTGTTATAATAAAAGTGAATGATCACCGAGGGGTGGTTGGTTGGGTGATTAAGAAGTTCTTGTTGTTGTTTTGATATCATTTTAACATAAGTTTCATGGACAATTCACTTTTCTCTTTCATTTATTTAACATTTTGTACATAACTTTCAAAATATTTGAAATCGACTAAGTTGAAACAAACTCAGATCGTTCGTGCGGTTAGACTCATTTTCACACTAAAACATTAAGTAATACAAAAATTTAAGGCTGTAAACTAGCTGAACGTTACATACTGTTTAAAAACAGTTAGGTGAGAAGTTTGTTTGGATTAATTTAGTTGCTTGATGATGAGTGTGTAAATACTCATCATTTTTGGTCAAATCTGAACTGCAAAACATTTAAAAACACTCAGAAATGCATCAAAATACTGAAAATATCCCAAAATTGCATTTTATATGTTTCAGATGCAAAATGTTTAAAATCAGATAAAAAAACGAGCTAAGTTTGCATAATTGGCAGTTTCAGTCCCTCAACTTTCAAATCTTGACAAAATCAGTCCCTGAGCATTTGTTTTGGAATAAAAGTCAACCCAAGTCCTTTCAAAATCAAAATTTATCAAAAATGATCCTTGGGTAAAAAGTTTGGAGAATTTACAAGTTTGGTCCTTCAAGTTTCAAAATTGGCAAAAATAGTCCTTGGAAGTTTAAAAATATCTTTAATGGTCCTTGTACTAATGAAACTTGTCATAATTGGTCCCTTGGAATAACTTTGAAAAATTGGCAGATTTGGTCCTTGGTTTTTGGTGAATTACTAAAATGGTCCTTGTTATTAATAAACAACCATGACCCTTGGACCTTGACCCCCTGTCAAAATGCCTTGAACCCCCACCACTTGAACCCTTTGTCTAATAATAGACCCTCGGTCAAAACCCAGTCAACTCCTCACCTTTTCCCTCCAAAATCTCACCCCCTTCACCCACTCCTCTGCAACTCCCAGACACCCCTCACCTCCAGCTCACAACCCACACCCTTATCACTCCACCTCACCCAACAATCCAAGAAGCATTAAATGCTTCCCCCTCCTTGCACTCAATCGAACCCAACTGGCAAATATATCCTTTTGGCGCCAAAATCCATTTTGATGGCTAGGGTCTGTTTCAGAGCACCAATGGCCAGGATTTAAAGTGGGAAATGCTCAGAGGACAAGGGGAAGACCTTTTGCTAATAAATAGAAGGAAGAGAAAGCAGAGAAAAGAGTTTTTTAGTTTTCATTTTTCATGTATGTCGTGTTTAATTTTATGGTCTTAATTAGTTTCTTAAATTGTAATCCTAAGCTTTCCTGTAATGAACTAAAGTAATTTAGTCTATTGTAACTCATTTCAAGCATTAATTTCAAGTTCTATCAAAGTTCATGTTTTTACATTTCTCTTATTAAAGTCAGTTTCAAATGTACTAAATTCCAAGCTTCAAAGAGCTTATTTACTTCTCAAATAAGCTTACTAAAGCTGTTTATAGCTTCTAGTAAACTTACAAAACAGATTCAAGCAAAGTTGGTATTTGGTCAACGAAAGTCAACCTGTGAAGAAATTTTGGTTAAGCAACTATGGAAATGGAAATTGGTTGATACAGAGCTGGTTTTGGATTTGGTATTGGCTTAGAATAGTGGTATCTGGTTCTAGATAAGCTGCATATGAAATGGACCTCATGTGAGTATTTTTTTTAGCTCAAGTTTAAAACTGTTGTGCCACCCTTTTGTTTTAATGTATGCTGTAGGTTATTAGTGAGTATTTGGCTTTTGTTAGGTTAAGATTGATGTTAGATTATAAGAGTTTATTACTGCTCAGGTTTAGGATCAACTAAGGTAGAGCAATTAGCTAAGCATTTAGCTAAACTAGTGTTTGGTTCTGTGGTTAAAATTGAGCTTAAGGCTTGGTTTGCGCTCAAGATCAGTTAGCTTAGTCTCATTTAGGATTATTAGACTTAATTCAGTGGTTAGACTGCACTCTAGAACAATTAAAGTCAAAATTAGGTTCTAATTAATCTTGTGTTCAAATCAGTTAGCTTAGGTTAGTATAAGCTTGCATTTAGGTAGATAAAACAGTTCTTTAGCCTACAGTAGCTTCATTTCACCCCTAATTATCATTTTCATTCAACATGTTTGATCCAAAGTTCATCAAAGTCAAAGATCCATTTCTGTCATAAAATAGTCAAAATTGAAAAATGCAGTTTTCACAGAACTTTGTGTAATTTTCATGAGCTCATTTCTTCATCAAAATCTCTGAAACTTGGACATTTTCTAGCTCAGTTGGTCAAAAAGAGGAAACATATTTTTACTAAAATTTTTCAAGCTTTTTAAAGGTTCAAATCAGCTGTTGAATAAGCACTTATGTGCCCTGTGCACACACTCAGTGACAACTGAGTGTGCACAGGCAACTTCCAGACCTTGTGCAGGTCTTGTTTTTGGTCACTAAGGTCTGAAACTTGGTCTTGAGATAGTTAAGCTGGTGGTCTTTAGGTTTCCAGTTTTGGTTTTCACATTGGCTTATTGAATAAGCTGGTTCTTTAGCTTAAAAGTAGGCAGATAAGCTGTTTTGGCTTAAGTGGTAATTAGCTCAAATCCTTAGTGATTTGCTAATCTGTGGTTAGGAGTAGTTGAATCTAGTTGTTTTTAGCTTATTTTAGCTTATTATAGCTTCTGTTAGCTTCTGGTTCAGTATTATAGCCATTTGCTTATTGTAAGTGCTTATTTTCAAGTACCTTTCACTGCAGCTTCATATTTTCTCACATTAGCCATAGTTTTTATATTTTTCTTAAAATTAGAATAATATTTTAGACTTTTCCTGAATTTTTCATAATTTTTCATCACTGTTTGCTATTTTTCCTATTTTAAAATAGTTTTAGGACTTTTAAATAGCTTTTAATGCAATTAAATCAGAAAAAGTTCAAAAAAATAATTTCTCATTTTTCCTAGATTAAGAAAAATATAAAAAGCCAAAAAAATATTTTTTTCATAATTTTCCTAGTTTAAATAGTAATTTTTAGCAATTTAATTAGTTTTAAATAGTTTTTAAATCATAGAAATTAGAATATAAATCAAAAAAATACAAAAATAGTTTTGAAAATTTTCTTTAGTTATTTTAGATTTTTTGAAAAATATTTTTATAATTTTCCCATTAATTCTCATAATTTTTAGTATTTTAGTTTAGTTTTAAAAGTTAAAATTAGTTTTTAATTCAAATTTAATAAAGAAAAATCAAGAAAATCCAATTTTAAAAATAGTGATAGCGTTTATTTAATATAATTTATCTTTTTAATTTTCTTTCATTTTTCCTTTGTTATCTAGTATCAATCATAACCCCTTTCGTGTTCAATATCACCATCACACGTTTGGTTATTCAATCGCACAGCTCGTTGGGACTTAACGACCTGGGAAAACACTAAACTCTCCTGGACTTAATTGCTTTGGTTCTAGGTGTCGACATTTATTACGGTTGATCATTCACAAGTGGTTGACTTGTGTGATAAACTGACCGTTCGGGAAGATCAAATTTTGGCCATTTGCGCTTGAGTTGTGCTAATAATCTTACGTTTAGCAGATTAGTTATTTGAATATTCACTCTTTGTTCATACCATCTATATATATTTATATTTTCTTATAAAATCCAAAAATCCAAAAACATATTAAAAACCATAAAACTTAAAAAGATTCTTCTTTCCCCATTTTCATAATTCTCTTGTTTCCTCGAGTTACGTCTAGTGCATGCTTTTCGTTCTTCTAGATCATTGAGTCCTTTTAGTGATCTAGCGAGAAATTCCTAGAAGACGTTCTCATAGACGTGCTGCCCAAATAGTCGAACCCAAGATTCGTACTATTCCAAACAACAATATGGCAGACGAACGAACTATGGCGAAATGCTCAGGCACCACCGAGGTTATGGAGATGCCATCGTTTTACTGGTAATCAATTACGATCACTTGAATTAAAGACACATTTGATCCAACTTGTGTCTACGAATCAATTCCGCGGGTTTGATCGAGAGGACCCGTATGCACACATCCGTTGGTTTAACAAGTTGACCTCAACGATCAATTTCAAAGATGTACCACAAAAAGTGATCAAATTGATGCTATTTCCATTCTCACTTGAGGGGCAGCCAATTTGGCTAGAAAAAGAACCCCCTCGATCCATCGAAACATGGGAGGATCTTGTTCAAAAGTTTGTCAATTATTTCTTTCCTCCATCAAAGGCGACTAATCTTAAAATGAAATTTCTGAATTTCGTCAAAATTTCGATGAAAACTTTGGAGAGGCATGGGAGAGATTCAAAGATCTCCTCGGAAATGCCCCATCATGAATTCCCGAGAGCTTCACAAGTTAATATCTTTTATAATGGGTTGAACGGTAACAATCAAGATTCTTTGAACAGCAGCCGCGGTGGCAATATCTTGTATCGTAAGCCTAAAGATGTGATTGAGATTTGCGAGATAAAATCAAAAGTTCCTATTTCTAGCAACAAAGTCAATATTCGAACACTCCAACTTCTTCATCCGGTAACTCTTACGAGTTAGCAGCTCCGTTAACCGCTCTAAGGACGTTATCCGTTGTATGATGAAAGAGGTAAAGGAAATCAAAAGCGAAATTCATAAGCGGGAACCAATCAAAGCCGTGAACAAAGTGTGTGAAACTTGTAGTGGTCCAAACGCGTATTATGATTGTCAAGCAACCGATGCTTCTTTTACCAAGCTCCGTAGCTTCGGTAAACCACAATCACCGACCACGCTGATCCTCACTACCGTGCACCTAGCGGTATGACACCAACTGGTTTTCCTCCTGTGCAAAACCATGGCAATCAAAATAAACGCTTTGTTCGAATCAAGGACAAAACGTCAATAACTCTCAAAATTTCAATCAGAACCGGAACAATTTCAACCAACCATATCAAGCTCCAAATCAGGAAAGTTATCAACAACCTTCTCAAGCTCCCTACCAAATGACTTCATGAAAATTACTGAGTCAAGCATACGTTCAATGCAAACTCGGATCAATAACATGAGAGTTGAGCTAAAAAAGGAAATTGATACCACAATGTCTCGGCAGACAAATGAGTTGAAGAATATGATGAGCAGTTTCATGAACATGAATATGAACAAAGCTTCGTCATCTTCTGGAGGACTCCCAAGCAATACGAGTTCCTAATCCAAATGCGAGGTTGAAAGCGTCACCACTCGTAGTGGTAAGGCGCAAGCGGACCTTCGACTCCAATGCCTCCTCCAGTAGGAGCAATGAGTCAAGTTACCAAGGATACAACGGACAAGGTGCATTTCTCAAGCCCACGGTAAGAAGTACGCTGCGTCCCACCTTGGTAGTCAAGCTTTAAGTCCGAACACGAAGTTCGAAGTCAAGTTGAGCGAAATGACTTCCTCCCCTCAAAATTCTAGTCGACTTCCTTACCCATCAAGATTGCATGATGAGAAGCTCAAAGACAAAACCAAAGAGCAAATGGAAAAATTTTTCCAAATTTTCAATGAACTGCACTTTGATATAAGCTTCGTTGATGCTCTCGTTCTAATGCCCAAATTTGCATCCACGCTTAAAGGCTTCTTGAGCAACGAAGATAAGTTATCCGAGATGGCTAAAACCCCTCTCAATGAGTAATGCTCAGCGGTCCTTCTCAAGAAGCTTCCCAAAAAGCTTGAAGACCCGGCAGGTTTTAATCCGTGTGATTTCTTAGGGATGGTTCAATGCTCGCCTTGGCGATCTTGGCGCAAGCATTAACCTCATGCCACTCTCAGTATGGAAGAAGCTGTCTCTTCCTAAACTTACATCCACTTGTATGACAATCGAGCTAGCGGACCGTACCATAACTCGTCCACTTGGGATAGCCGAGGATGTGCGTGGTGAAAGTAGGGAAGTTTCACTTTCCTACTGACTTTGTTGTAGTAGACTTTGATGCGGATCCTAGAGTTCCCCTCATCTTAGGGAGAGCTTTCTTGAGAACGAGTCGTGCTCTAATTGATGTATTTTCTGAAGAGTTGACCATACGGGTTGACAACGAAGAACTCACGTTTAATATCAACGAAAACTCCAAACCTCTATCCAAACATAGTGTTGCCACAATTGATCAAAAATCTAAAAGAATCAATGCAACACTCTCAAATTTCACGGTTAAGAGGAGTCACCAAAAGCGTCTTTGAGCTAAAAGCTTTAAAAATCAACCCTGGTTCAAACAAATGGTTTGAAAGTTGTACCAAGGAAGTCAAGAGTGTTCTTGATGATGATGATCTAGAATCGGAGACTTTATCGAAAGTGGTGGAAATTGCTAGCTCTAAGAGCACACCACTTGTCCCACCTCCGAATCAGTTTATCGTATCGAGTTCGTTAACTCGTGGATGAAACCAAACTCTCTTGTTTCATACGGATTGGATGATGATTGTGATCCAATGGGAGACATTCTTCCCATTGAAGAATTGCTCAAAAATGATCCATCATCTCCTAGTCTTATTATTTCCGACTCTTCCATCCCTTCTCTCACTCGGGATGAGGAAGATGACAACTTTTGGAATGAAGTCGATGCCTTTCTTAGTGATGAGTCGATTCCAGCAGGAATTGATAATACTTACTTTGATTCGGAGGGGGACATCCTTTTCCTGGAAAATCTGTTGATTGAAGAACCGTTTCCAACCCTCCCTACCGGAATTGCTTTGACAATCACCATACAAACTTCAAGACTAAGCTTAAAAATGTCAAAAATGGTGATTTGCTTTTCTTGATGAGGAATGGACTTGCATTCTCATGCACATCTTTATTCCATTCTTCACGGATGGTGTGGTTGCTCTTTCCCTTTTCTCTTTCGGGAATGAGGACACCATCTTTGACCCCGATATCATCCTTTATAGTTTCTACTATTAACAATACCGCGGTTGTATCTCGTCGGTGTGGAACTTTCTGATGTTCATATGTTTATTAACACTGTGAGCGAAAGACCGTCGAGATTGGTTTTCCACGTTGCTTCCCCAAGAACAAATGAATACGGGGTCGAGTCAAGCTAGCGACTCGAATCAAAAACGATAGCACACTATATGGGTTTTTCACCCGTATTTACGACTTCTTTCTATTTTCTACCACCCTAGTGTGGGGAGTTGCCCATTTATATATAAAGTTTGATAAAAAATAAAAAAAAAATTATTTCAAATAATGGCCGTAGTATTTCCCTTTTACGTTCTAAGTTTCGGCATAACAGTCGGTACTTTGAATATTGAGGGCAATATTCATTTCTAGTGTGGGGGAATTCTCACGAATTTTATCATGTAATTATACCACCCAATTCCCCATTTTTGGCCAAAATTTTTTTGGAGTAAGTATTTTGCACTTACCGACTTACGGTTATCATCGCCATGTCTAACAAAAAAAAGGATTGGCTAATCCAGGAGCAAACGGCTCTTGGTAAAGATATCTCAAATCCGTTGATGGCTTGCAATTTGCCCAAAATTGTATGGTGTTCCTTCACCATATCTTTAAAAGTGAAAAGTTGGCTAGCCCGCAAGTTTATGGCTTGTGGTAAAGGCAGTTGGAAAACCATAATTGGTGTCGACTAACCAAAGATAGTATATATTATCTAAGAGTTGGCTAGTCGAGAAAACGCTTACGGTAAAGACAAATCAAATCCGTTGGAAAGCGGTGATTTGCTCAAAATCATTTGGTTATCATTGTACCAAGGTTCTTACTTGAACGAAAACAATTGGCTACTCCAGAAGTAATGGCTTTTGGTAAAGAGATTCAAATCCATTAAGTTTTCATAAAAAAATTGCTAGGGACTAGCAATAGTTTAGTGTGGGGGATTGATGAGTGTGTAAGTACTCATCATTTTTGGTCAAACTGAGGCTGCAAAACATTTAAAACACTTTCGAAATGCATCAAAATACTAAAAATATCCCAAAATTGCATTTTATATGTTTCAGATGCAAAATGTTTAAAATCGGATAAAAAGCGAGCTAAGTTTGCATAATTGGCGATTTAGTCCCTCGACTTTCAAATCTTGACAAAATCGGTCCACTGAGCATTTGTTTTAAAAGTCAACCCAAGTCCTTTCAAAATCAAAATTTATCAAAAATGATCCTTGGGTAAAAAGTTTGGAGAATTTACAAGTTTGGTCCTTGAAGTTTCAAAATTGGCAAAAATAGTCCTTGGAAGTTTAAAAATATCTTTAATGGTCCTTGTACTAATGAAACTTGTCATAATTGGTCCCTTGGAATAACTTTGAAAAATTGGCAGATTTGGTTCTTGGTTTTTGGTGAATTACTAAAATGGTCCTTGTTATTAATATACAACCATGACCCTTGGACCTTGACCCCCTGTCAAAATGCCTTGAACCCCCACTACTTGAACCCTTTGTCTAATAATAGACCCTCGGTCAAAACCCAGTCAACTCCTCACCTTTTCCCTCCAAAATCTCACCCCCTTCACCCACTCCTCTGCGGCTCCCTGAGACACCCCTCACCTCCCAGCCTCATGACCCACCCCTTATCACTCCACCTCACCCAACAATCCAAGAAGCATTAAATGCTTCCCCTCCTACACTCAATCGAACCCAACTGGCAAATATATCCTTTTGGCGCCAAAATCCATTTTGATGGCTAGGATCATTTTCAAAGCACCAATGGCGAGGATTTAAAGTGGAAATGCTCGAGGACAAGGGGAAGACCTTTTGCTAATAAATAGAAGGAAGAAAGCGGAGAAAAGAGTTTTTAGTTTTCATTTTCATGTATGTAGTGTTTAATTTTATGGTCTTAATTAGTTTCTTAAATTGTAATCCTAAGCTTTCTTGTAATGAACTAAAGTAATTTAGTCTATTGTAACTCATTTCAAGCATTAATTTCAAGTTCTATCAAAGTTCATGTTTTTACATTTCTCTTATTAAAGTCAGTTTCAAATGTACTAAATTCCAAGCTTCAAAGAGCTTATTTACTTCTCAAATAAGCTTACTAAAAACTTTTATAGCTTCTAGTAAACTTACAAAACAGATTCAAGCAAAGTTTGTATTTGGTCAACGAAAGTCAACTTGTGAAGAAATTTTGGTTAAGCAACTATGGAAATGGAAATTGGTTGATCTGAGCTGGTTTTGGATTTGGTATTGGCTTAGAATAGTGGTATCGGTTCTAGATAAGTTTGCATATGAATGGACCTCATGTGAGTATTTTTAGCTCAAGTTTAAAAGCTGTTGTGCCACCCTTTTGTTTTAATGTATCTTTGTAGGTTATTAGTGAGTATTTGGCTTTTGTTAGGTTAAGATTCTTTGTTAGATTATAAGAGTTTATTCTTTCTGGGTTTAGGATCAACTAAGGTAGAGCAATTAGCTAAGCATTTAACTAAACTAGTGTTTGGTTATGTGGTTAAAATTGAGCTTAAGGCTTGGTTTGCGCTCAAGATCAGTTAGCTTAGTCTCATTTAGGATTATTAGACTTAATTGATGGTTAGAAGCTACTCTAGAACAATTAAAGTCAAAATTAGGTTCTAATTAATCTTGTGTTCAAATCAGTTAGCTTAGGTTAGTATAAGCTTGCATTTAGGTAGATAAAACAGTTCTTTAGCCTGCAGTAGCTTCATTTCACCCCTAATTATCATTTTCATTCAACATGTTTGATCCAAAGTTCATCAAAGTCAAAGATCCATTTCTGTCATAAAATAGTCAAAATTGAAAAATGCAGGTTTTCACGGAACTTTGTGTAATTTTCATGAGCTCATTTCTTCATCAAAATCTCTAAAACTTGGACATTTTCTAGCTCAGTTGGTCAAAAAGAGGAAACATATTTTTACTAAAATTTTTCAAGCTTTTAAAGGTTCAAATCACCGTTGAATAAGCACTTATGTGCCATACACCTTGAGTGCATTGGCAACTTCCGAACCTTGGGTCTTGTTTTTTGGTCACTAAGGTCTAAAACTTGGTCTTGAGATAGTTAAGCTGGTGGTCTTTAGGTTTCCAGTTTTGGTTTTCACATTGGCTTATTGAATTTGGTTCTTTAGCTTAAAAGTAAGCGATAATTTGTTTTGGCTTAAGTGGTAATTAGCTCAAATCCTTAGTGATTTGCTAATCTGTGGTTAGGAGTAGTTGAATCTAGTTGTTTTTAGCTTATTTTAGCTTATTATAGCTACGTTAGCTCGGTTGATATTATAGCCATTTGCTTATTGTAAGTGCTTATTTCCAAGTACCTTTCACTTGCGCTTCATATTTTCTCACATTAACCATAGTTTTTATATTTTTCTTAAAATTAGAATAATATTTTAGACTTTTCCTGAATTTTTCATAATTTTTTCATCCTTTTGCTATTTTTTCCTATTTTAAAAAGCAGTTTTTAGGACTTTTTTAAATAGCTTTTAATACAATTAAATCAGAAAAAGTTCAAAAAATAATTTCTCATTTTTCCTAGATTAAGAAAAATATAAAAAGCCAAAAAATATTTTTTCATAATTTTCCTAGTTTAAATAGTAATTTTTAGCAATTTAATTAGTTTTAAATAGTTTTTAAATCATAGAAATTAGAATATAAATCAGAAAAATACAAAAATAGTTTTGAAAATTTTCTTTAGTTATTTTAGATTTTTGAAAAATAGTTTTATAATTTTTCCATTAATTCTCATAATTTTTAGTATTTTAGTTTAGTTTTAAAAGTTAAAATTAGTTTTTAATTCAAATTTAATAAAGAAAAATCAAGAAAATCCAATTTTAAAAATAGTGATAGCGTTTATTTAATATAATTTATCTTTTAATTTTCTTTCATTTTTCCTTTGTCATCTAGTATCAATCATAACCCCTTTCGTGTTCAATATCACCATCACTACACGCGTTTGGTTATTGTCAATGGCTCGTTGGAACTTAACGACGCGGGAAACACTAAACTCCTCTGGACTTAATTGCTTTGGTTCTAGACTGTCTGACTTTTATTACGGTTGACCATTCACAAGTGGTTGACTTGTGTGATAAACCTGACCGTTTCGGAGCCGATCACTTGAAAAAAAGGATTGCGTGTTAAGTTAATTAAAATCGCAAATGAAAGTCGCGTTTTTCATCTATGTTTTATTACTATATCTATAATATATACTTCCTCATCAAACAAATACAAACCAAGACCCGAGGTTCAAATGTTCATTTCATTTGTATGTTCAGTTTAAAACCTCTACTCACATAATCACATTCATTGGGTTTAGGGGAGTCATAAAAATCCGATTTCGAACTTGAACCCGAATATGATTATTCGGGTCGGGTTACTCGAGTTTAAAGTTATATTCAGGTCAAATCGATTGACCAGAGTTTTAAATAAGGTCGAGTTCAAATATGTTTTTATTAGCCTCAACCCGAATTGACCCGAACCCGACCAACCCGACTAACCCGACTCGACTAACTTTTTACTATGTACGTATTCTGCTTCTTGACCAAATGACCACTATTATACTTTACATTAACATATCTTCCCTCTGAAACACCCCTCATAGTACTACCTCTATGTCACTATTACAGTATGTGTTTCCTTTTTAGCTTTTTTTCTGTTACATTAACATATCTTCCCTCTGAAACACCCCTCATCTTCTCTTCACCTTTGTCCCCTTCTTTCATCAACTAAATAAAAAATAAAAAAAATTATCTCCTTAACAACACTTTAATAAATAATCACAAACCAATCCTTAAAAACATATAACTACAACAAAGAAACAAAACATGTTCTTAAAACATCCACTTAAACCCAAACACAACTCAAACACCAAACATGATCACCAACAAATATGTTTTTTCTTTACCCATTTTATTCCTTATCTTTTCAGGATCACTAATCTCATCTGCATCAGCAACATCACCAGCAAGTAAGTCCAAAAACCACAAATTCACAATCTTTATAACATTTCAATCCTACAGTTAATTTTTCATAACTTAATTTGCAGAAATTTTGACTGGCATTACGTCGAACATCGCATCTGCACTCTTCAAATGGCTATGGTCACTCAAACCCACAGCTAAAATCAACTTGGGTTTGTTTAATTATTTTTGCTTTTTTCATATGGGTTTGTTAAAAGATTGAAAATGTGATGTGGGTTTTTTTTCTTTTTGTGTTTTGGTTATGTTTCGCAGGTGTTTCGAGCCGTTCAATGGTGAAATATGAAGGAGGGTATAATGTTGAAACTGTGTTTGATGGGAGTAAGCTTGGGATTGAGCCTTATTGTGTGGAAGTTACTCCAAATGGTGATATTGTAGTGTTGGATTCTGAGAATAGTAATGTTTATAAAGTTTCGACGCCTTTGTCTACATGTAAGTTTTATATTTTTTGCTTATTTGTTTGCAAAATTTTTGATTATGTGATTTTGAATAGTTAACAGTGTTCGTGTTAAAGTGGATAGGGATTATTTAGGGCTACGTATAATCAAATTGAAGAAGTGTCTATGCCATTGTTGCGTTTTTTTAAAACTGGTAAAACAGATTAGTAGTTTAGTTTTTACCGTCCTGTTGGTCATAATTTAAGCTTTTTGGGTTGTTTTGATTGTTGTAAAATGTTGTTATAATTCCTATCATCTTGCTAGTTTTTGTTTATTATATAATTGTCATTAAAAATAAAAAGACAAGCAGTTTTAAGTGTTTGATATGACATGTTTATATGTTTATCTTAGAGTAAAGAAGCACTGGTAACCTGTTATTCTTAAGGTGACAAGTACACTAACCTAAGTAACCCAAACACCCTAGAAGTTGTTGTTTAGTTTTTCATTAATTCAGTTGGAATAATCAGTGTCCGGTACAGTGTGAAACTTTGATTTAGTTTAGAATCGGAGTTCAGTTGCTTGATGAACTGTCTAAGAATAACTGTTCAGGAGGGGCTCCACTTTTGGGATTGTGTATGCTTTTGTTTAGAGGAATACTCATCTTTAAGTATAATAATTTTGTTTTATTAAACATAAAGAATCTATTCCATTATATGTTTGTGTGCTAACCTACTTTTTCTACTAAAGCTTAAATCTTGCTAATGATTGGCTAAACTTTAGACACTTTAGAAGCAGTTCAAACTCCCTTTTTTCTTTTCTTATATAATATAAAGACTTTTAGGGCCCGTTTGTTTTGATGGTATGGAATGAAAGGAATGGTATGATTCTTTGTATTAATTGTTTGTTTACAACTTTTACTTTCAAAATCAGAAATGATTGTGTAAAATTGTGGGCCCTTCCATACCAGGAGTGGTAAGTGTCTTTCAAAGAAATAGTGGGCCCTTTATATATTTGTGTGTATGTTTCCATATTCATTTTATTAAAATAAATCAAAATTCAATCAATATTAATCCACTATCCATTAAAATAACATTATTAATTTTCTATTATTTGTTCATTTCAATCCATTTCTCTTTCATATCTTTCCTAAATCTAAATCCTATTCCAAATCCAACTACGTACCAAACGGGCCCTGAATCTTCTATAGTGAAGTTTAGTTTGCGTGTCGGCTTTTAAAAGTCGTAAGCTTTTTCTAGAACCCTGTGTTATTCATATAATTTTGGTCAAAACTGAGTCTGTACTATAAATTATACTCACTGAGTAACTGTTCGATTTTTGTAAACGCTTCTTGCATATATATGTATCGTCATACCCTCATTCGGTTTCAATCTCCCTTGTCACAGATAGTCGACCCAAGCTTGTGGCTGGTTCGCCTGAAGGGCATTTTGGTCATGTGGATGGCAAGTTAAGAGAATCCAGGATGAATCACCCGAAAGGACTCACAGTAGATGATAGAGGAAATGTATATGTGGCTGACACCATGAATATGGCTATCAGGAAGATCAGTGATACAGGTATTACAGTTTAAAATACGAGTTATTATACGAAAATTGCTTAGAAAAAGCCATCTATATAACTCAATAAAGTAATGAAAACATTTTTGTGTTATATTTAGGGGTTGTAACCATAGCTGGAGGAAACTGGGCACGTGGGACTGGTCATATTGATGGTCCAAGCGACAATGCAAAGTTTTCAGATGACTTTGATATAATATATGTTTCTAGTACTTGTTCTATATTAGTCATCGATAGAGGTAACCAAGCAATTCGAGAAATACAACTCCATGAGGAGGATTGCTCTTCTTATCAGTATGATGGTGAACACCATTTAGGTAAATAACCCAACAAACACTCTTCACTAGACTGTATTTGTTGCCAGTTTTTAAGCTCCTAACTAAGCCATTGGTATTTATTGATTACCATTTCAGGGATAGCAGTTCTTGGTGCTGCTGTGTTCTTCGGCTTCATGCTAGCCTTGTTACAGCGTAGAGTTAGTGCAATGTTCTCATCAAAGAGTGTAAGCCTTCAGTTTCATAAGCTTAAACTTTAAAAACAAGTCATTACTTTTGGATAGAGGTGGCAAAATGGGTGAGTGAGACGCGCTATGAACCAACACACTTTATAAAAAGGTTTCTTAATAGATATCTGATGTGTTAAATACACTATGTATATTATTTTAATAATTAGGGGTTTTTGCAGTAAGATAACTTTGGGACTGTTAGAGCTTTTTGACCCATGTCTTTTAAAAGCTATTGTTTGCATATCCAGATTTAGAGAATGGTCACCAGCCACTGTTGATACAGTTAGGAGGATATTTCCTTGTTGTCTATCTGTTTTAACTTTTTCTTTTAAATGGTGTTAGCCTTTTTCATTCGCACCATTGTAATTTCACATGGTTTGTCCTGTAAATAACTCTGTATTTAGTAAAATGTTGTCTCTAAAACACCTAAATATTGTGTTTTTTGTTGTATTGTTTCTTGTGACTATAAGTACTCTGTGTGATTAAAGAGCATTAATTGATCTACAGGAACCAAGACCTATGGTGAACACCATTCCAACACCTGTATATCAGAGGCCAGTGAAATCAGTGAGACCACCTCTAATACCACCGGAGGACGAACACGAAAAAGAAGAAGAAGATGGCTTGTTTGGTTCACTCGGAAAACTTCTTATCAAAACTGGAACAACGGTATTTGAAATCTTTGGTAGTTCCAAAAAGAAGCAACCACAGCCACACGCTCATCTTCAAATGAATTACCAACAACCCCCTCAGTTTTCCAACACTTGGCCTACGCAAGAAAGCTTTGTTGTTCCTCGCCAAGATGCGCCCCCACCACTAGAACCACGAAAACCAGAAAGACCACGCCCTTCTAAGCAGACTCGATATCTCTATAGTGGACAAAACAATGAATACTTTAACCAGCAACAACAACAAATGCAACAGTTTCAACAACAACAAATGCAACAGTTCCAACAACAACATCGTCAACAACACCATCAGAAACACTACTCACCGGGTGCTCAGACTTATTATGAGGAGAAGAGTGAGACAACCAACGAGATAGTTTTTGGGGCTGTTCAAGAACAAGATGGAAAGCATGGAGCTGTGGTGATTAAGGCTGTTGATTACAGTAACCACCCAAATTATGGTAACCAAAATATTCGATCCAGGTATTACACGGGATATGCATATGGTACGTACTCACGATAAGTTTGTTGTTGTATTATCGTGTTTAGACATTAGTAAGAACATGTATGAATATGATTATAGGTTTGTTGTAGCATAGAAGCTAGTTTAATGTCGTTGTGATAGCTATAATATTGTACTATCAGTTTGTCTCTAGGAGGGATGTTTGTAAGTTTTCCCCTATTGATCAACAAAGATTATCCAGGAACCATGTTTGTTTTCGTGTTAAAAGTGAGTTTTGTACCTACAACTAGAAATGGGAAAATAGATTGGTTGGATAACAAGTCAAAATGAGTAAGTTGAATAAGTTAGACCCTAGATTTCACTGAGTCGATCAAGGGAAGTTACCCGAACTAGTTCATGATGATTGTGTGAAGCATACATACCATACCACCACCAGGTCATTTTCAAATAATTTTACTATCATGCAAGGTTAACAAACAAGTTTGAATGAGAGGCATTTATATTTAATGAATTATATAATTGATTTTTATTTTTATTTTTAAATGAAGTATCACCTTATAAAATTACACTGTACCTCTTCATTAAGAGAATAAGAGTCCATTAAAGATGGGGCTTGTACAAGATAAATGAGCCGATCACTTCTTCAGTTTGGTATTAATCCATTGGTATTAGTGGACCAATAATTAGAAGTTCAATTTAGACTTGAAACTTGAAAGTACTATGTTAATTGAAAAATGAAAAACAGAAAAAAGACTATCGGTTTGCTTCAAAAACTGATAAAAATAAACTCGCTAATATCATAAAACGCATCAGTTAGGTGTAGCATAAACAATATTGGTTTTCCTTTATTGTTTATAGAACGAGCTCAAAAACAAGTTGTGCGAGGTAACTCCAACGCTGTGAAGCATTGTACAGAAGGACAAGGAGCCTCATCGATCAGTCGTTAAGATACGATAGAATTTAGTACAAAAATGAATCTCGTGAAGCTCATTCAAACTTTATGCTCCAAGTAAACCATGCTTTTAAAATATGTATTCTGTCCAACTCAAGCCAACCTATCTCAATTTTAAGCATCTTCCCAATTGCCAATTGCTCAAACCTTGAACACCCCTCCCTAAGCACATATTCACATTGATACTATAATAGTAATTCTCAATGTTTATAACTAATTGATGAGTGTGTAAATACTCATCATTTTTGGGTTAATCTGAACTGCAAAACGTTTAAAAATGCTCAGAAATGCATCAAAATACTGAAAATATTCCAAAATTGCATTTTATATGTTTCAGATGCAAAATGTTCAAAATCAGATGAAAAATGAGCTAAGTTTGCATAATTGGCAGTTTCAGTCCCCCAAGTTTTAAAAAATTGTCAGAAATAGTCCCTGAGCACATAATTTCAAAAGAAAAATCACCAAAGGTCCTTTTAAAATCATAAGTTGTCAAATTTAGTCCTTTGATGAAAAATATAAAAAGTTTGAGAAAATTACAAGTTTGGTCCTTGTACTTTTGAAGATTGTCACTTTTAACCCTTGGATCAGCTTTGAGATATTGGCAGCCTTGGTCCTTTCATTTTTCAGAATTTACAAACTAGGTCCTTGTATTTCTAACTCTTTACAAACCAATTTGGACCCTTGAACCTCTTGGACCCCTGTCATTTTGCAATTTTGAACCCCCTTTAATATATATTACCCGGTCATCTCTCACGTCACCAAACTTGGCCTTGGCGCCATTTTCCTTCTCCCCCACTTGGTGCCTGCAAATACACACACAACAAACCATCCCCCTCTCACTTATCCCTTCCATGTCCCCCCCCCCCTACACTCCAAGATGCATTTAATGCACCTTCATCCCCATCACTCAACCCACAGCTGTTAAAAAATCAATTCCCGCCAAAAAATGATCAAATGGCCAAAATTCACTCTTTTCATCCAATGGTCCAAATTTATGGTGGGATTAGCTCAGAGAGGAAAGAGAAACAAGTTGGAGCTATAAAAGAGAGTGAAGAAGCTAGCTAAGGGAGTAGTTAGTTTTAAAAGTTTTCTTTAATGTCGTTTTTTTAAATAAAAGCTTTAGTTTAAGTCCAAATGTTGTAATTTCAGTTTATTGTTATCACATTTATGTTAAATGGTCATTGTAATGTGTTTGTGAACATCAATCTCAAGTTTTTATATAAGTTCTAAATTTCATGTCCACTGTTGAGAAGTTCAGTTTCAAATCCTTATTTCCAGGCCTCTAGCAGCTTATTTACAAGCTCAAATAAGCTTATGCATGCTTATCATAGCTTTTTGGAAGCCTGTATTCAAGTTTTAAGAAATGTTGGGTCTTGGTCAATGAAAGTCAAATTTGGCCTATATGGAGAATGAATTGGCAAGGGTTGATGCAGGACTTGGATTAGGGTTGGAAATAGCTTAGTGTAAGTGAACTTGGGTTTTAGTTTTAGCCTGCAACACAGTTGGACTCCTGTGAGTGACTCTCTCATTTTACATTTTTACATCAGTTTCCATTTTTTGCTTGTATCTGTATTTGTAGTTGTAACCTGTTCAATCTTGTTTATTTAGCTGTACTTAGATCAGTTAAACTTGATTTGATCAATATAATAAGGTAGTTCAGTAGTTGAGTGGTTTAAAAGTGTATTTCAGTACTTAAAATGGTGTTTGGTTAATGTGCTCAATCTGTATTAGAGGTCTGATCAGTGGAAGAATATTGTTGTTTTAGGTTTGTGTAGTCCTACTTAACTCATTTGAGTCAGTTTCTTGCGCCTGTATAAGCTCAAAGTCAAAACTCTCTTTAAACTGTCTTAGCAGCTAACTGTTGGGATTTTTGATTACCAAAAGCTCATTTTGTGTGTAAAATCCATAGAGTTAGGTTGTAGTAGCTTTATTTCATATATTTACATCATTCTCAGTCCTTAAATCCAGATCAAACCTCAAATAAGTCAAACTTTGATTTGTTTAAAAGTCAAATTGCATAATACTCGGTTTGGCCAAGATAGAAGGATTTTTATTGGACTCATTTCTGAGTCATTTTCTATGAAACTTGTGGATTTAGAAAGTCCTACTGGTCTATTTTCTTATTTCTATTTTAGTAGATTTTTGTAATTTTTTCTAAAAGCTCAAAAGAGCTTGTCAATATGGTGTCGGTTGCCCTTGCAGGGCATCAAGTCTGCGCAGGACTTGTCCAGATTTTGCAGAGCTTGTGCAGAGCTCATTTGAGCTCACCTAGGTCTGATATTTGGTTCACATGTTCCCACCCAGGTCTAGTCTAAGTTCTAAGTTTTAGTTTTTAGTTGCTAGCTTGTTTGATTGCTTATTCTTGGGCTTAAAGTTGGCCCCAGAAACTGCTTTTCAGCTTATTTCTCAAATCATCAAATCTTTTGAGCTTGTTATCCAGAGGTTATGGCTCGTTGATTTCAGTTGCTTTAGAGTTATTTTAGCTTATTGTTGCCTCTGTCTCAGTTTGGTACCTTTTGGTGTGCTTTTGGCTTATCCAAGTGCTTATTCTTAAGCACATTCCACTTCAGTTTCAAATTCCTCCACACAAGCCCTTGTTTTTCCATTTTTCTTAGATTCCTAATATTATTTTAGAGTTTTCCTGAAATTTTCAGATTTTTCTAAGTTGATTTGCTATTTTTCTTAATTTAAATTAGTTTTTAAGCATTTTTAATTAGCTTTTATTGCAATTAATTAAGAAAAGTCTCAAAAAATAATTTTTCATTTTTCTTAAGTTTAGATAAATATAAAAAGACAAAAAATATTTTTCTAGATTTTTCTTAGTTAAAATTGTATTTTTAAATAATTTAATTAGTTTTAAATAGTTTAAAATTCATAAAAAATAGAAAAATAATCATAAAAATACAAAAATAGTTTTGAAAATTCTCTTTTGATATTTTAGATTTTTCTAAGTCTTAATTTTATTTTTCAAGCTTTATTTCATATTTTCTTTCATTTTAGGTTATTATTTATTAGTTAAAAATAGTTTTTTAATTAATAATAATTAATTTAATAGTTATAAAAATAATTTTCTTTTTCCATAAATTTTCTTTTATCATTAGGTTTGTAAAAATGTCATTTTCATATTTTTAGGACTTTTATTTCTTAGATCTCACTTTTTATTTTGGTACGTTTACGTAATTTTATTTAAACGTAAGTTTTAAGTTTTAAACGTTCATCAATTTTAAATATAGTGATAGCGTTTATTTAACATTTTTTATCTTTTTAACTTTCCTTTAATTTGCATTTAAGCCGTTGTAATTTGTTGGCTTTTTCCTTAGTTATAATCATTCTCAAATCTCCTTTTCCGTTCAAATCTCTCGATCACTATACGTTTGGTGATCCATTGCACAGCTCGCTGGGACATAACGACCCGGGGAAACACTATACTCCTCAGATCTTCATTGCATTCGTGCTTAGGCAGTTTTAAGCTTATTACGGTCGGCCATTCACAAGTGGCAGGCTTGAGTGATTTAGCTTGACTGTTTGACACGCATCAATTTTTGGCGCTGACCGGGAGCTGTATGATTGTCTTACGTCTAGCAGATTAGTGATTTGGATATTCACTCTTTGTTCATACCATCCATCTGTATATGTTTATATTTTCTTATCCAAAAATACAAAAATACTCTTCTCATTCCTCTTATCCGTATGATTCTATTTCTCTTACCCCCTCGTACCATTTGATTCTACTCTTCTTTAACCTCATAACCGTTTAATTCTATTTCTTTAACCCTCTACATTTTTAATTCTCATGGCAACGTTCGATTATCCTCGTTGTTTCCACTGCAAAAGCCGTATGGAAGAGGATCAGCTCTGTTGTCAGAATCCGGATTGTTTATGCAAGCGATGTGGAAGGATGGGTGCAAGCAAATATTTTTATTGGTGCGAATTATCTGATAACTCTCTCGATGATCCTCCAAGTTTTCCCGACCATCCGCCACAACCCGATGAACCCGTTCAAGAACCGGAGACCATAACGGAAGTGGTGGAAATTGCTAGCTCTCAGAGCACACCACTTGTCCCACCTCCTGAATTTTCAAAATGTTCTTCGAGACTTGATAGTCATCCGGATCACCATGTTGGTTTTGTTGATTCTTTGAATGAACCGATTCTTTCTCATTACTCTCAAATGCAATCGTTTATTCCTTGTGTCGGTTGTGGTGAGCCTCTTTTTGGTTCACCCTGTCGTTGGTGTACATGTGTACAATGTGGTAATGATATTCATAACGGGAGTTGTTTGTTTTGTGGTTCGAGGAATTCATTTGATTATGATCCTAATCAGAACTCATTTAACGACCCCTCAAATTTTTCCAATTACCCACCACAGCCCGACTTATCTTCATATAACCAACATTACTGCTGTGAATTTTGTGGAGGTCCTCACCAAGGATTTGAGTGTCAATCCGGAAACACGTTTGTCTATGAACAGATTTCCGGTGATGCTCGAACTTTGGCTATAACCAAAATCCATATGATTCACCAGGTCCAAACTTAATTTTCTTGTTGTGAGTACTGTAGAGGTCCCCACTTCAGCTCTGATTGTCAAATAGGGAACCCAGTTCCTTGTAGCAATCATGACTCTTACATGTTTGACAATTTCCAACCTCCACAGCACTATACGGTTCAAACTCCACCTGAGCCGTTGTCTCAAGAAATCTCCCAAGATTTTGAAACCGCAATGAAAAAACTTGATGATATAATTCAAAACCTTAAGAATCAAGTGAGTGGTGAAAAGACCATAGGAGAATTGCTAGCCGAAGAACGGGAGGCTCGCAAATCTAGGGAAGAATTATTAGCCCTAGAGCATGCAGCTCTAAGGCGTTCCCAATTTCTTAAGGCAGCTCTATATGATGATGACGAGGAGGGTTTTTATCCTTTTAAGAATATTATTTCTCAACCCCTCGGTCAGTTGATATCAGAGTTGAGATTCCATCTCAAACAACTGCTATCACACCTGATATTCCCACTCACTTTCGAGCATGGGGGCGAGCATCTTGACACTGTTCCTGAAAAGGAATCGGACGAATTCATAAAGTCTAGTGTTGAGGACCTTGTCCCAATCCCAAGAGAGGGGAATTCTTGAGCATTTGTGTGATATCCTACCCTCTTGTCTTCCCAAAAGATCATGTTGAGATGTTCTCCGATTCTAATGATGACGATTCGTTATTTTGTGGAGACATCGTTTATGTGGAAGATTTACCTTCTGAGCTTGTTAGCTTAGAAGAAGAGAATGATGAAGTTCTGACACGGAAATCAAGAATGAAGCACTTCGTGCAACATTACTGAATGTCAGTCTTCTCATTTCTAAAATCGAGGCTTTCAATGAAAAACCTATTTCATCTCCTATCCCCATTAAGGATAGTGACATTCTTTCCAGATGATTCTATTCGGAAATGAAAGCCTTCTGTTTTGATAATATGGGAGAGAAGATTAGTGGCAGTACCACTTTTCATTCTCATAATTCTCTCCCCGATTATGAATCATTTACATTGGAGGAGTTCACCAGTGAACCCACTCATATCAATTCTGAATATGATTCATTCACCTTCAAGGAGTTCGCCGGTGAACTCACTCATATCATGACTCCGCCGGAGTATGATTGCTTGGATGGCAAAAATCATGATCGGGGGGAGAGAATCTCAATTTGCATAGTTATGACAAATATTCCCACCCTCCCAACCGAGATGCCTTCCAACCCAAAGAGCTCAACCAATAAAATCCAAACGAGTGCAACTGCACTTGATCCTGAGGAAGAAGATCTTATCATGATCGTCATCATGATTTTCCTTCTTTTCTTCACCTACCTGGTGACTTCTTCTCTTCTTCACTCCTTCGGGAATGAAGACACTATCTTTGACCCCGGCATTTTCATTTATCATTTGTGAGCTGGTTCTATGTATATCTCATCGGTGTGGAACTTTCACGTACTTCAAATGTTTGTCCAAACATCTTGAATGAAAGTCCGATGGAGACTGTTTCTTCCACTTTGCTTCCCCATGAACCAATGAATTCGGGGTCGAGTCAAGCTAGCGACTCGGGAATCAAAAACAGTAGCATGCCATATGAGTTTTCACCCATATTTCTGACTTCTTTCTACTTTCTACCACCCTAGTGTGGGGGTTTGCCTTGCACATGTTGTATATAAGTTTTCTCAAAAAAAAAAAAAAAATCTTTCTAAATAATGGCCGTAGTATTTCCCTTTTACGTTCTTTGTTTCGGCATAACCGCCGGTACTTTGAATATTGAGGGCAATATTCATTTCTAAGTGTGGGGGGGAATTCTCGCGAATTTTATCATGTATTATCCACCCATTCCCGTTTTTGGCCAAAAAAAAAATTTTTTTTTGGAGTAAGTGTTTTGCACTTACTCAATTGGTTATCAGTCCGCCATGTCTAATAAACAGAAGGATTGGCTAATCCAGGAGCAAACGGCTCTTGGTAAAGATACCTCAAATCCGTTGACGGCTTGCAATTTGCCCAAAATTGTATGGTATTCACCTCACCATATCCTTAAAAGTGAAGAGTTGGCTAGCCCGCAAGGTTATGGCTTGTGGTAAAGGCAGTGGAAAACCATAATTGGTAATCAGCTCACCAAAGATAATACTGATAATTTATCTAAGAGTTGGCAAGTCCAGAGCAAACGGCTTCTGGTAAAGACAAATCAAATCCGTTGGAAGCTGGTGGTTTGCTCAAAATCACATGGTTATCGGTGTACCATAGTTCTTACTTGAACTGAAACATTTGGCTACTCCAGAAGTAATGGCTTTTGGTAAAGAGTTTCAAATCCATTAAGTTTTTTCTCAAAAGATTGCTAGGGACTAGCAACGTTTAGTGTGGGGATTGATGAGTGTGTAAATACTCATCATTTTTGGGTCAATCTGAACTGCAAAACGTTTAAAATGCTCAGAAATGCATCAAAATACTGAAAATATTCCAAAATTGCATTTTATATGTTTCAGATGCAAAATGTTCAAAATCGGATGAAAAATGAGCTAAGTTTGCATAATTGGCAGTTTCAGTCCCCCAAGTTTCAAAAATTGTCGAAAATAGTCCCTGAGCACATAATTTCAAAAGAAAAATCACCAAAGGTCCTTTTAAAATCATAAGTTGTCAAATTTAGTCATTTGGTGAAAAATATAAAAAGTTTGAGAAAATTACAAGTTTGGTCCTTGTACTTTTGAAGATTGTCACTTTTAACCCTTGGATCAGCTTTGAGATATTGGCAGCCTTGGTCCTTTCATTTTCAGAATTTACAAACTAGGTCCTTGTATTTCTAACTCTTTACAAACCAATTTGGACCCTTGAACCTCTTGGACCCCTGTCATTTGCAATTTTGAACCCCCCCTTTAATATATTACCCGGTCATCTCTCACCAGTCAAACTTGGCCTTGGCGCCATTTTCCTTCTCCCCCACTTGGTGCACTGCAAATGCTACACAACCAAACCATCCCCCCTCCTCACCTTATCCCTTCCATGTCCCCTCACTTCTCCTACACTCCAAGATGCATTTAATGCACCTTCATCCCCATCACTCAACCCACAGCTGTTAAAAAATCAATTCCCGCCAAAAAATGATCAAATGGCCAAAATTCACTCTTTTCATCCAATGGTCCAAATTTATGGTGGGATTAGCTCAGAGAGGAAAAAGAAACAAGTTGGAGCTATAAAAGAGAGTGAAGAAGCTAGCTAAGAGAGTAGTTAGTTTTAAAAGTTTTCTTTAATGTCGTTTTTTTAAATAAAAGCTTTAGTTCAAGTCCAAATGTTGTAATTTCAGTTTATTGTTATCACATTTATGTTAAATGGTCATTGTAATGTGTTTGTGAACATCAATCTCAAGTTTTTATATAAGTTCTAAATTTCATGTCCACTGTTGAGAAGTTCAGTTTCAAATCCTTATTTCCAGGCCTCTAGCAGCTTATTTACAAGCTCAAATAAGCTTATGCATGCTTATCATAGCTTTTGGAAGCACGTATTCAAGTTTTAAGAAATGTTGGGTCTTGGTCAATGAAAGTCAAATTTGGCCTATATGGAGAATGAATTGGCAAGGGTTGATGCAGGACTTGGATTAGGGTTGGAAATAGCTTAGTGTAAGTGAACTTGGGTTTTAGTTTTAGCCTGCAACACAGTTGGACTCCTGTGAGTGACTCTCTCATTTTACATTTTCACATCAGTTTCCATTTTTTGCTAGTATCTGTATTTGTAGTTGTAACCTGTTCAATCTTGTTTATTTAGCTGTACTTAGATCAGTTAAACTTGATTTGATCAATATAATAAGGTAGTTCAGTAGTTGAGTGGTTTAAAAGTGTATTTCAGTACTTAAAATGGTGTTTGGTTAATGTGCTCAATCTGTATTAGAGGTCTGATCAGTGGAAGAATATTGTTGTTTTAGGTTTGTGTAGTCCTACTTAACTCATTTGAGTCAGTTTCTTGCGCCTGTATAAGCTCAAAGTCAAAACTCTCTTTAAACTGTCTTAGCAGCTAACTGTTGGGATTTTTGATTACCAAAAGCTCATTTTGTGTGTAAAATCCATAGAGTTAGGTTGTAGTAGCTTTATTTCATATATTTACATCATTCTCAGTCCTTAAATCCAGATCAAACCTCAAATAAGTCAAACTTTCAGATTTGTTTAAAAAGTCAAATTGCATAATACTCAGTTTTGGCCAAGATAGAAGGATTTTTATTGGACTCATTTCTGAGTCATTTTCTATGAAACTTGTGGATTTAGAAAGTCCTACTGGTCTATTTTCTTATTTCTATTTTAGTAGATTTTTGTAATTTTTTCTAAAAGCTCAAAAGAGCTTGTCAATATGGTGTCAGTTGCCCTGTGCAGGGCATCAAGTCTGCACAGGACTTGTCCAGATTTTGCAGAGCTTGTGCAGAGCTCATTTGAGCTCACCTAGGTCTGATATTTGGTTCACATGTTCCCACCCAAGTCTAGTGTAAGTTCTAAGTTTTAGTTTTTAGTTGCTAGCTTGTTTGATTGCTTATTCTTGGGCTTAAAGTTGGCCCCAGAAACTGCTTTTCAGCTTATTTCTCAAATCATCAAATCTTTTGAGCTTGTTATCCAGAGGTTATGGCTTGTTGATTTCAGTTGCTTTAGAGTTATTTTAGCTTATTGTTGCCTCTGTCTCAGTTTGGTACCTTTTGGTGTGCTTTTGGCTTATCCAAGTGCTTATTCTTAAGCACATTCCACTTCAGTTTCAAATTCCTCCACACAAGCCCTTGTTTTTCCATTTTTCTTAGATTCCTAATATTATTTTAGAGTTTTCCTGAAATTTTCAGATTTTTCTAAGTTGATTTGCTATTTTTCTTAATTTAAATTAGTTTTTAAGCATTTTTAATTAGCTTTTATTGCAATTAATTAAGAAAAGTCTCAAAAAAATAATTTTTCATTTTTCTTAAGTTTAGATAAATATAAAAAGACAAAAAAATATTTTTCTAGATTTTTCTTAGTTAAAATTGTATTTTTAAATAATTTAATTAGTTTTAAATAGTTTAAAATTCATAAAAAATAGAAAAATAATCAGAAAAATACAAAAATAGTTTTGAAAATTCTCTTTTGATATTTTAGATTTTTCTAAGTCTTAATTTTATTTTTCAAGCTTTATTTCATATTTTCTTTCATTTTAGGTTATTATTTATTAGTTAAAAATAGTTTTTAATTAATAATAATTAATTTAATTGTTATAAAAATAATTTTCTTTTATCATTAGGTTTGTAAAAATGTCATTTTCATATTTTTAGGACTTTTATTTCTTAGATCTCACTTTTTATTTTGGTACGTTTACGTAATTTTATTTAAACGTAAGTTTTAAGTTTTAAACGTTCATCAATTTTAAATATAGTGATAGCGTTTATTTAACATTTTTTATCTTTTTAACTTTCCTTTAATTTGCATTTAAGCCGTTGTAATTTGTTGGCTTTTTCCTTAGTTATAATCATTCTCAAATCTCCTTTTCCGTTCAAATCTCTCGATCACTATACGTTTGGTGATCCATTGCACAGCTCGCTGGGACATAACGACCCGGGGAAACACTATACTCCTCAGATCTTCATTGCATTCGTGCTTAGGCAGTTTTAAGCTTATTACGGTCGGCCATTCACAAGTGGCCGGCTTGAGTGATTTAGCTTGACTGTTTGGCACGCATCACTAATATATATTGCTTTAATGTTTTTTTCAGTTTTCTAACTCAATCCGAGCTTTCGCGATATCGTCGCTCGGATTGCGAGGAAGTATTAGAGGATATATTGATAATCCCAAGCTCGGTTTATGACTTAAGATTCATTAGGGTTTTAGGTCATTTACATTATAAATAGTCGATGAATGAAACATAATACTCACGGGTTTCATTGTTTAACAATATATACAATATCATTAATTAGTAGCAGATTTAATTAACTTAATGTACTCTTTATGTTAATCACAAAGACAATTAGCATAACTAACCAACCACCACTATTTGGGAATGGATCATGATATTGACTATGGAAAAGTCTCCCTCGCCCACCCATCCATCTAATAATGATTGTACCCATTGTCAAAACGCCTTTGTTTTGACATTTGTTCTCCAACATTGGTGGGTGAAATCGAAATTCTAGTTATGATGCATAACTAAAGGTTTAAAGCACGTTAACTATGAAATTATTGAAAAAATGAGAGAAAGTAACTATGCATAACCAAAACATTAACTATGAAATTATAAAGTCAAAAGTTATAACCGTGGTACCTTAAATTCCCCGGACTATTGGTCAACAAAAACACTTAATGCAAGTATTATGGTCCATAGTCACAAGTGGCATCGTCATATTAGGGGTTTGAAGCTCGGTAGCTAAGGAAGTGGGTCAAAGTAGGCTACTAAATCGACTATTTCAAGATACTTTTTTTCCATTCGTAGCATCTTAGAATAGTGCTGACTTTCCATTGAAAAAGGCAATGCGAAAGAAGGAATAGAACTCCGAAGCTTTGATAACAAAAGAATATATGATAAAGGAAAACTTCTTGTGAGCCGAATGAGTCTCATAGATATCTCTTTAGCATCCTAGCCCAAAGACTCCCATCATGGGTGAAAGCGCAATCACAACTGTCCAATCTCGTGCTTAAAGGGTTTCGGGTTACTTGCTTTATTTTATGTCTTTCCTTCTTCCCTTCCTCGCTCAGGAAAGCTGTCCAATCGGTCTAACCAATCCTCTAGTTGAAGAGTAATAGGACGGTAAAGAGGAGCGGCCTCCGTGTTGGCAGAGGCCATTCAAGATATTCTGAGGCAGAGCAGTAGCACTGGAACTTTGGCGGCTAGCATTTCGACCATTGGCAAGGCCAGAAGTCATCATTTCAACGGCAAACTCTATTCCCTTTTCCTATATCTCCGCTCTCGCTTCCATACTATTTTTCCTATCTGGGATATCTCATTTGATCTCAGCAAGCCGCTTCACGCTCAAAGGGGCGTGAGAACTAGAGCTTCAAAAGAAGGCGTAGCGAGGGTTGGTAGTGTGGCCAGAGGCCCACTTCATCTGCACCTTCCCTTCTAACATAAAGATCTTTTCTTAATTCTTCTAATCCTGCCTGCTATACCGAGAGAAAGAAAATGGCTACCTTCTCATTTTTTTTTATCTGTCTTAGCTGGAGATAAAGTCGCTACATCCAGCTCATAGAGGACGCAATGACTCAGATTAGCTACTTATGCCTTTCTTTTCTATATTAAGATACGAAGGCTTCTTATTCCACGTCAATATATGAATTGTTTCATTATTCGTTATTTCCGGGTCTTTTCGTTGCATTCACTTACAACAAGAAAGAACCACCAGTGTTTGGTGCAGCACCTGCATTTTGGTGCATTCTTCTTTCTTTCCTTGGTCTTCCGTTCCGTCATATTCCTAATAACTTATCCAATGACAACGAATTAACCGCAAATGCACCTTTCTTTTATCAAATCTCAGGGACATGGTCTAATCATGAGGGTAGTATTTTATCATGGTGTCGGATCCTAAGTTTTTATGGATTCCTTCTTTGTTACCGGGGTCGACCCCAAAGCCATAATGTCTCAAAACGAGGAGGCCATAGAGAAAGTCTTTTTTATTCCTTTGTCTCGAACTTCGTGAAGAACTCCATTCTATCTCTCCCTAGTTACCAACAAAAAACTAACCATTTAGCTATGGATGCGGTTGAGAGATCCCTTGTCGCCGACAAAGAAAAGAAGGTAGAACCAATGGGCCCTTAGTCCGCCCCTTATATAGTACATAGAGGCGTCGCGAAGGAGTGAAGAATGCCCCAAACCTCCCCTTAGTCCATAGGAAGAACTGGACGACCAAATACAAGCACTGATTTCTTGATCCATCAACCTGGGAGCGAAGCCCTTCATCTTTCTCTTTTTGCTACTAATAACTGGGCTTCCCTTCACCACAAGATGCAAAAGATTGAAGTTTCAAACCTGGCGGTATCACCGTTTAGGAAAAACTGCTTTCGTATACATAAAAGGACTTGATTTTATTTGTTAACAACTATTCTTTCCGTTTTTAAATAAATGTTAAATATTGACTTTTAAAACATTCTTTTTTATCTTTGACCTTAAATTATTTGATATGAGTTATGTAATATTTGATGCAAAATGTATGAATGAATTAGTTTTGAAATGTATTTTCATTGGTATAATTTTCGTCACGTATTACGTAACAAAAATTAAATAATTTAAAGTCAAAGTTGGAAAAAAAAAAAAAAAAAAAAAAACCTTTAAAAGTTAACAGTGCACATTTATTTAAGAGCGGAGAGAGTAATATGGTTCTTACAAAAATCAAGTTTTAACTCAAGTTGCGATCGTGTGTAAAGGAATGGAAAAACGTAATCCTTACAAAGTCTAAGAAGGCTTACAAAGCTCGACACATCTTCTCTTTCTCAGTTTCAGTTCAAATATCTTTTTTTGTCTAATATTTAACAACATTCTTCTCTAATTCAATTTCAAAATCATTCAAAATTACAAAATAAGGTTTCAATTTCGCTTTAATTTCATCATACATTCACTCAATCGTTACAAATTACAACATTTTTCATGAATACAAAGTTCAAAATTAATGGTTCATTGACTTTGAGTCAAAACGAAATTACTATATCAATTATTGATTATCATACATTAAATTAAAATATGTAACATCCTTTGATGAACAGTTTAACATTCTTTAATTTGTTCATCAAAGAATGTTCATCAATAATGTTCATCATATCTTTATGTTCATCATATGAGGTGTTCATCAATTTAATGTTCATCATATTGTATGTTCACAAATTTGTTAATATCTAATAGATCGTGAGTAAAAAAAAAAGGGTTGTGTTAGTATGATATATATTAGACTTCTATGGGGAGTGACCACTTTATTTTTTATCCTCTAACTCCATATATGCATTTTTAATTTCATCATGCACTCATTAATTGTTACAAATTACAACATTTTACATGAATTCGAAGTTCATCAAAGTTAGAGTTTCGATAACTTTTAGTCAAAACGAAATTACTATACTATGTCAATTATAGATTAACAAACCTTAAAGTAATTTCGTTTTGACTCAAAGTTAACGGAAGTCTTATTTTAATGAACTTCTAATCCATGTAAAATGTTGTAATTTATAATGATTGAATGAATGTATGATGAAATTAAAAAAGCATATTTGGAGTTATAGGATCAACTAAAATTGGTCACTCCTCATAAAAGTCTAATGTATATCATACTATAACAAACTTATTATTATTATTTTTTTTAGATGTTCATCGATGGATGTTCGTCAAATGACTGTTATCAAAGAAAGATAACATCATTTGATTAACTTTTTAACATCTTTTAATATGTTTATCAATAAGTTGTTCGTTAAAGAATGATAAACTATTCATCAATAAGTTGAAATAAAGCTAATTTGATGTTCATCTCTTTTATATTCATCATATTTTATGTTCATAGACTTGTTGTCCATCAAATCTTGATGTTTATCATAGGACTGAGCATCGGTTCAGAACTGACCTGAACTGACGAAAACCGACCCGACTCGAGAACCGATTTCACACAAAACATGAACCGAAACCGAACGGAATCGGTTTGGTTTGGTTTGGTTTTGTGTCGGTCCGGTCCAGTTTACATGCTTTATGTGTATGTTTGATCGGTTTTGCGTCGAACTGAACCGACCCGAAAACAGACAACATGTAATACATAGAACCGAAACCGAACCGAAAATAGTCTTCGGTCCGGTTCGGCTCGGTTTTCCGATTTGGCTCGGTTCGATCGGTTTTGTGCTGAGCCCTAGTTTATCATAGCTGGTGAATCATGAGTTGGGAAAAAAGAGAAAAAAAAAAAAGGAAAAAGAAAAGAATGAATATCTGCAGTCATATATGTATCTTTAGACTTTTAAGAAGAGTGACCTCCTTCTGTTTGATCATCTCTCTTTAACTCAACAATATTAAGTTCAAGCTCGACATGGTTTACATTTGCGTTTTGAGAAGTATCACAATTTATAGTCACGTACCAGTAAATAATGATTTCAACCATTTCACCTCGACTTTTTCTTTCTAGTTGGTAAAAAAAAAAAAGAAAAAAAGAAAGGTTGCTAATTTATAATCACCTACACGCACTTTGTTGCAGCAGCTGCTCGAGTGGTTAATGAACCAAAAAATCGAAACCTGGCTAATACGAAATAGCAGGACGGTTTTGTAATCATTCGATCAGTTGACCACTCAGGATGGCCCACTTCTGCTGGCTTATGTGACCCACTTTCATTGGGTCCAATTGCAAACTTTTTGGGCCCGGATAAGACTATCTCTTATCTCATCCAAGAATAATATCACATGTTAAGCTCTGTTTTGTTTTTTACTTTGATCAATAAAATTTGTTTCTACTTGAATCTTATTTGAGTTAGTGAAATATAAGATGACAATAAAATGAACTTTGCCACACAAAATACTGTACGAAAATAATACAATGGTCTATTTGTTAAACTTTACAATAACAAGTGACATCAAAGGTATAAGTTCTAAATGTATACATATGTCCAAAACAAATTGTACAGAGTATATGTTAATTACTTTCAGTGTAGCACTAAGACGGACTATAAAGAATATATGTTTGTTTGTTTTGAACAAGAATATATGTTTGTTTAGAAAGGAAAAAAAAAAGAGCCTAATAACCCTTTTAATTATAAGAGATGATCTGTACACTATAGTTACACGCCATACGTAGTAGTGTACAAATAACTTGTGATACATAAAGCTTGTGCTTAGATGGGAAGAGATCCAAGAAGAATAATTAAAATGAGAAGGGTAATAAGTAATTATAACCGTACATTTTAATTTGGAAGGTAAAATTTGAATGAAAATACATATATTTTTATAGGTGCATCTAGAATATGTGGTTGTAATTACTTTTTATTATTTTTATTTTTATTATTCTCTTATTTGATCCTAACCCGTGCTTAGATACGCAATAAACACATATATATCATAGAGTAAATTGCATAAATGGTCTTTGTGGTTTGCTCAGATTGCACATTTAGTCCCTGGTCATTTGAAGTGCAGACAGCCTCCCCGTGGGGAAAACTTTGGTCCGTTTTGGTCCATGCTTTTAACCGGCGTTAAGTGGATTTTGTTAAAAGTTACATATTATTAGCCCTTTTGGCCAACGACCGTTGTAGCGTACATCCTTTAAACTAACGACCGTTTATAATTTAAAATTTTTGATTTATTTAAAGTTTTTTGATTTTTTATATACATTTTTATAAATACATATATATTTTTCTACGTGTTTATTAACATGTTAATATACGTTTTTGTACGCTTTAAGATATAAGTTTTTGTATATAATTCTTGTATACTTTTTATACATTATTATATACGTGTTTATTAAAACATATACGTTATTATATACCTTTTTATTTATAGTTTTGTATGCACTTTTATAGACGTTTTTATAAATGTTTTTATATACGTTTTTATACACTTTCTTATATACGTTTTTGTATATACTCTTATATATTTTTTTTCTTTTTATATATGTTCTTAGATACTTTATATACGTTTTTATATGCGTTTTTTATACGTTTTTATATATGTTTTATCTACGTTTTTATACGCTTTTATTTACGTTTTTATATATGTATTTATAAAAACATATATGTGTTTATATACGCTTTTATACACGTTCTTATATACTTTTATATGTTTTTATAAAGTTTTCGCATACGCTTTTATATACGTTTTTATATATGTTTTTAAAACGCATATATAAGTTTTTTGTATGCGTGTATATACGTATACAAAAACGTATATATACATATACAAAAATGTATATAAAAACGTATACAAAGACGTATATAAAAACGTATACAATTACGTGTATTAAAATATATACAAAAGCGTATATAAACACGTATGAAAAGTATATAAGAACGTGTATTATAACGTATATGACTTTATAAATACCTATATAAAAACGTATACAAAAACGTATAAAAACTTATATAAAAAGTATAAAAAACGTATAAAAATACATATAGAAAGTATAAAAGGTATATATATATATATATATATATATATATATATAGGGTAAAGTTAAAATAAAAAGACAAATATCCGTAAAAAGAATAAAAATATTTTTTTTTTCTAAAAAATTCTCCAAAAATTACAAAAAAAATCCACAAGATCGAGAATGTTGGTGCATAAAACTTTTGTGAAAACAGTTTTTATAATTTTGAGTTTCGATACGTTTTTTTAATGCATAAAAAATGAATTTTAATGCGCAAAAAAATTTTGATGCACAAAATTTTCAACTTGTTTTAGTTAGATGCACAATGTTATTTTGATGAAAAAAGTCAAAAGAAGTTGGATGCAAAAACCAACTTTTGATGCACAAAAAAAAACGATTTAATGCACAAACGCATTTTTTCATAATTTTTTTCGGAAAAAGTATCCACTTTTAGAAAAAAGTCCTTCACAACTTTTTCATGCACCATCGTACCCGATCTTGTGGAATTTGTTTGGAATTTTTCGAGAACTTTTTGAATTTTTATCTTTTTATGGATATTTGTCTTTTTATTTGATCTTTATCCTATATATATATATATATATATATATATGTGTGTGTGTGTGTGTGTGTGTGTTTATGTATATATGAACGTATACGAAAACGTTTATAGAAACGTATGTAAAAACATATATAAAAGTGTATACAAAAACGTATATAAACACATATAAAAAGTAAGAACGTGTATAAAAACGTATACAAAAGCTTTTAAGAACTTATATAAAAAGTATATAAGAACATATATCAAAAGTATAAAAAGTATATAAGAATATAGACAAAAACGTATATAGAAACTTATATAAAAACGTATACAAAAACATATAAGAACATATATCAAAAGTATAAAAAGTATATAAGAATATAGACAAAAACGTATATAGAAACTTATATAAAAACGTATACAAAAACATATATAAAAGCGTATAAAAACTTATACAAAAACGAGTATTTTTTTAATAAAAATGTATATAAAAAATCAAAAAACTTCAAATAAATCAAAAAATTTAAATTATAAACGGCCGTTAGTTTAAAGGATGAACGCCGCAATGGCCGCCTGCACTTTTGAAAAACCAGGGACTAAATATGCAATCTGAGCAAACCACGGGGACTATTTCTACAATTTACTCTATATCATATATTGAAAAAGCGTGGAGAGCATGGTGGGAAATTTGTACCTGCCTACATCAGCTCCACTTTTCTTTCCGTTTTTCATTCATCAATTTTCACATCACATTTCTTCTTTTTCCTTACACATCTTTTATTTTTTATTATTCAAAAATATCCAAACACACGTATACTCACTAACAACACACGCACACAAAACATGTTCTCCCTTCTCAAACCTTTTGAGAGAAATTCTTGCAAGAGAAGGAAGACCTCCCTTTTCCCGCAAGGGAAGGCCAATGTTAGAGAAAGTCCTACAAATCATAGTTTTAAAAAGCGTGCCTAAGGCTCGCCTAGGCTCAAGGCTCAAGCTTTAGGGATTTTTTTCGAATCGAGGCTCCACACATGCATAAGGCTCACAAAAGACACGACTCCTTGGGCTTTAGAGCCTTGAGCCTAGGCGCGCCTAAGAGAGGTGACACATTTTAAACCTTTTCTGTTTCAAATTTAACATTCATCAACTTCAAATATTAGTGAAACTTAACCTAGAACCTAACTTAATCAGACAATTTAAGACTTTTATCCTTCATCTTAATACATTGGTTGATATTTTGGGTTTGAATCTGAGATTTGTTTCAATATATTGAGTATTTTAGTGTTATTTAAGTCATCATTAATACATAATTTGTCATGCAAAACATTTAAAATTGTATTCAATTCACTGCGCCTCATATTCTTGAAACCCGCGCCTCGCCTCAAGGCTCCATAATCCATTTGTGCCTTAGTGCGCCTTGAGCCTTTCGAAACATTGTTGCAAATTGGTCTTTCGCTCGACCACACCCTTAGGCGGTTGAGCCTAAGGCAATAAGCTCGCTGACCATTAGGTTATTAGTTTTAGGTGTATCTTTTGAGTTATTACTAGACGAGTGCATAGCAACAAGAGTTTATAGCGGCAAATAATTATAGTTGGGATATTTTAGATAAGTGTTTCATGTAACGTTTATACATACAACGTAAAATGACCAAAATGTATTTGAAAAAAGGTTGTAGCATACGATAACTCAACTCAAAAAACAATTGTTAAAATGTATCAAATGAAACATGACAACAAGAATTTGAAGCATTCACCTTCTTCAAGTTGTTGAAAGAGATAAACCACACGATTCTTGCATTAATCCCTAAGGCATCCACGCCCTTTCATATCAATGAATATCGTCCCATTTCTTGTTGTAATGTCATCTACAAGGTTATAAGTAAAGTAATCACTAATCGTATTAAGGAAGGGTTAAGCCTAATAGTTAGTGATAACCAGTCGGCTTGTTCCGGAAAGACGTATTTCGGACAATATTGTATTGACTCAAGAGCTTATGCATGATTATCATAGAGATAGGGGTACTCCTAGATGTGCATTTAAGATTGATATCCAAAAGGAGTACGACACGGTTGATTGGAACTTTCTTTGCACGGTTTGGCATGGTTTTGGTTTTCATCCAACTATGATATTATGGATCATGGAATGTGTGGTGAATACTACTTTTTCTATTTGTATAAATGGTGATCTAAACGGTTTTTTCAAAGGAAAGAGATCTCTTCATCAAGGTGATCCGATCTCTCCGTATTTATTCACGTTGGTTATGGAAGTTTTAACGCTAATCTTACAACATAAGGTGGAGGAGTCGGCTGCGTTTAAATACCATAAACAGTGTGAAAGACAAAGAATTGTAAATTTATGTTTTGCAGATGACCTATTCTTGTATCCTATGGTAATGTCGAGTCTGCTATGATCTTAATGGAGGCTTTGGAAGTGTTTAAAGAGGCGTCGGGGCTGGTTCCGAGAATTCCTAAAAGTATGGCATAATTTTGTAATGTTATTGTTAATACAAATAAACAATAAAACGCTTATTTATATTTTACGATCTTCAAATGTTTTGTCGATGACAAACGTAAAATCATTTTAACGAAATAAATAAAATTCGCAAAAGCCTTGAGCCAATAGTTTACTAACACAATTTTACTAAACATATTAAAACCATCAAAAACTTTTTAGTAAATAAGTTATATAAAAACAAATATATTTTTATAAAACACTTATAAGTAATATTGTTTACTTACATCTTATAAAAATGTATATGTACTTTGTATATGTTGTAATGGGTAATTAATGGGTAAAAACCAAAGTCCATAACCTATGACCCATGATCCATTGACTAGGTATAATGAATCTTGTTGGGTAAGAACAAAAGTCCATAACCCATACCCATGGAGCATGATCCATATCCCATAACCCATTGCATGACATCATGCATGAAGTCATGTTGGATATTAACCCTGATCCATGACCCAAAGTCCATGACCCATGACCCAAGATCCATAAACCATTGACTAGGTACATTTCATCTTGTTGGGTATCCATGATCCAAAGTCCATGACCCATGGTCCATAACCCATAACCCGGTTTGCAACCCAAAATCCGGACTAAACTGACCAAGTAGCCGGATCCTAGGATTTGCGCTGGCCGGATCCCTTGGGTGAGGGATCCGCCAGAACCATAGGACATTAGGCATATTTTGCCTATAAATAGTGAGCCATTTCTCTCTTGCTCACTACCACTCTTAGATATACTTTCTCTCTATATTCTAACATCTCTAACCACAGATTCAAAGGATCATTCTATGTAGTTTTATCTTTGTGTGATTCTATAGGTTCCTCTTAAAAGCGAGATCACCACCTCTTGAAGACGTGCAAGCTCAAGGTTATGAGTTGCTAAGCTTCGTCATCATCAAGACCACTAAAGTGCATCTTATTGATAGTTCTTTCCTCCCTCCATTGAAGTATCGTGTTGAAGGCATTAGTGAACGGTGTCGAAGGTGTACAATCGATATGGTGCATCGATGTACAAGTTGTGTAGTTTGGGTTAAAGGATATTGATATCCTTTCTAGTATTGTAAAAAGGAGTATGTCTCTTTTGGGTAGTTGTGTTGTGGTGTAGTGTTGGGTAGTAGTTCCTCCTTTGTAATGAAACTCGGTATCTAGCCTTGTACCAGATAAAATGTAGTTGACGTTGTAATAGGTTTGGTTCTACCTCGTGGAAGAACTCGGTGTCTAGCCTTGTATCGGATAAAGAGTAGGCGACGTTGTGAAGGCTTCTCCACCACATTAAGGATCTTGTGTTGTGTAGTGCTTAGAAACTCTCGAGTGGGGTACTCGTGGAGTGGAGTAGGGTAAGGAAGGTTTCCTTGTAGCCGAACCACTATAAATATTCGTGTCGTGGTTTTGTGTTCCTTTACTCTTTATCTCTTGCATTACTTACTTATATGTTCATCTATCAATATCCAACACACAATCCAAATAGATTGACATAAGTCTATCTAAATACTTTAAAACGAAGTAGTAATCGGTAAAACTATTCAACCCCCTTCTAGTTTTTCACAATTGGTATCAGAGCATCGTTACCAAGTTTCTTAGAGTATATTGTACTTTAAAACTTGATACGATCCGTGTATGTTTGAAAACTACAAAGAAGGAAATTTCTTAAAACAAAAATTCATGTTTTAGAAAAAAATTATATTTTAACAAATTTTGGATAGTGATAGATCAGTCTAACATTTTATTTTGAGAAAACTTTATGCTAGGATTCTTTCAGTGACTTCGTTCTATCCAAAAAAAATAAAGTCAACACCCAAAGAAGAATCCAAAGTGTTCACAACTTGCTTTTACAAAATACGATTAAGTATTTTAAAAGCTCATGAAGTATTTCGCGTCTATGATTTTCAAAAATCATAAAAAGGATTTATAGCAAAGGTATGTTCTCTTAATTACAATTAGTTAATCTAAAAATATGCTATTTGCTTATAGATAAAATAATGGTATATGCTTCTATATTATGTTAAGTAGTATTATAATGTCCTTGCATATATTTAATATTATGTAAAGACTCGTAGATTTGATGTCTAACTTCAATGTCACAAATTCTATAAAAATTCGCTCTTCATCTCAAACACATCATCGGGAATAGTATTCCTCCTTGATTTCCCTAAACATTATAAACTAGTCAATATTCGTATTTATCTCGAAAAGAAATATGGCTAACCAAAAGTTTTGATCCATTGTTCCTCGCATATAGATATTGTTGTTGCATTAGTAATCTACATCAATATCATCTATTTAATTTTATATATCATGTTAAAATAGAATTTTACATGATTCTTATTTTTTCTCTCAACTCATGGTTTTCTCATAACCTCGTCAAATGTGTTTAGTAAACATCAATACTCGTCAAACCTTGTATCACATCTATAGTAGATAAACTCTAAGGAATAGAGCAAAACCTTTGACAAAAATTGAAATCGAAAACTCCCGCGTCAAAATTATCAAACCCACTGAAACTGTTTTCTTACTGAATAGCCGGATCACTCGACTATAACTAGCTGGATCCCTTTTCAAGGGATCCGTGGAAACCGGCACATCAGCAAAACAAAATAAGTCTTTGATACTTCACTATACACTTCCATCCTCCACTTTACTCTTTCATACACGATCCTAAACTCAGCACTACTATTCCTAGGAGCTTTTTCTTCATCAATCCAAGAAATCCAATCACTTGTGTAAGTTTTATCTTCACTACATTGTGATTTCCATTCTCAATTTCTTAGTTATACAATTTTTACATCTTTAGAATTTTGATTCAAGTGGGTTTGTCACAATTGGCTATCACATTGTTTTAATTAGCTATCTAAGATAACTAATCGAAGAACAAACATTGTTAATACAAATTAGAACTCATAACGAATCCAAAAAGGGATGTTTTGAGCAAAATTGTGATAAACCTAAAAAAGAACTCTTTTCAAAATTAACACCACATTGTGGTTTTATTGTTTATGATCAATCATGCCTAATTCCACACAACAAGATTATCAAGACACTGCTTACTATATAATGATGTATCACCGTAAGGATGGTCTTAACGCTAAGGATCGAAAAACCTTCAAAATGCTCCAAAAACGATTATTTCATGAAGGACGTGTCATTGATCAATCTTATCTCAATGGTACCGATATTCCCGAAGTTTTTTCTAGGATCAACTTTAAGTGTCTCCTCCATATCAACGAACAAATATGTCCCGTGTTTTCCCTCGAGTTTTACAAGAGCGTTCGCATCATTAGAAATGATGATAAAACCATCTCTATTGCCTTTGTCATCAACAATCACAACTACACCCTAACTCTTACCGAGCTTGCCTGAATTCTTCGCATCCCATTCCATGGTGTGTGTATGTATTCTAATGATTGGTCACTCGCCAAAATCCATGATATGGTTGATGATCACGAGGTCTATTTCACTCCTCTTCATGAACCCGCCACGGTAAGAGATGTCATATTCATCCATAGAACCTCTCAAATCCGAGTCACTAGGAATTCAAAAGTCATCTACCGAGATCCTTTTCAAATGGATCTTTTTGAAATGTTCTCACTTTACAAAAAACGGGAAAAAATTCTTAGAGAAAATGTTCTTTACTTGGTTGGGAATAAGGATCATCCGAATGCATGTCTTGTGTACATGATTTATTGCCTCATCAACGAAACTCCCTTCAACCTTGCATATTACATGGTCAAAAGGATGGCTAGTGTCTTTAGGACATAGAAAATGGTTCTTCCATATGCTATGCTTCTAACCCGCCTAGCAAACTTTGTATTTGCTTTGGAACCCTCTCCCTTGATGGATGATCACTTCTTTTGCAATCGGGTCATGGTACCTCTCACCGAGGAAAGAACATCAAGGTTCATGGTTGATGGGAAAAGGCCTCTGTGGAAAACTAGAAGGGGGGGTTGAATAGTTTTACCAATTAAAACTTCCTTTTAATCTATTTAGATAGACTTATGTCAATCTATTTGGATGTGTGTGTTGGATGTTGATAAACAAGCATGTAGAGGTAAGTAATGAAAAGATAAGAGTAAGAAGAACAAAACACAACGCAAGTATTTATAGTGGTTCGGCTACAAGGTCACCTTCCTTGCCCTACTCCACTCCCTGAGTCACCTACTCGAGAGTTCGTAATCACTACACCAATTTCCTTATGGCGGAGAAGCCTTCACAACGTCGCCTACTCTTTTTCCGGTACTAGGCTAACCACCGGGTTCTTTCACTCCAAGGTGAACCACACCTACACAACGTCGCCTACCCTTTATAAGGTACTAGGCTAAGTACCTAGTTCTTTCACACCTTAGGTGAACTACACCTTCACAACGTCGCCTACCCTTTATAAGGTACTAGGCTAAGTACCTAGTTCTTTCACACCTTAGGTGAACTACACCTTCACAACGTCGCCTACCCTTTATTAGGTACTAGGCTAAGCACCTAGTTCCATTGCAATGGAGGAACTACTACCACACTACACCAACGACTAATCCCAAAGGAGATCTACTCCTTTACAACATCAACAAGGATATCAATATCCTTGGATCTAATACTAGTCTATCTTGTACATCAAAACACACCAAATCGAATGTACATCTAAGGCACCTTTCACTAATGCCTTTGACTAGATCTACAAGACACATTTCACTAATGTCTTGTGTCTTCACTTCTAAGCACCTTTCACTAATACTTCTTTGTCTTGACTTCTAAGCACCTTTCACTAATGCTTCTTTGTCTTGACTTCCAAGCACCTACCACAAGTGCTTTATCCTATAGACGATAGATACCCTTCACTAATATCTTCGTCTTGACTCTTGAGACATCTTTCACTAATGTCTTCAACACTACACTTCTTTGAAGAAAGAAAGGAATCATCAACAAGAAGACTTCAGTAGCCTTGATGATGAGGAAGCATGGCAACTCATGGACTTGAGCTTGCTCGACTTCAAAGGTGGTGATCTTGCCTTTAAGAGGAACCTAAAAGATCACACAAAAACAAAACTACAAACATAGATCTCTTGTATCTAAGGTTAGTGAGATTTAACTCAGGGGGAAAGTGTGTTAGAAAGGGATTGAAAGGGGTGAGAAATAATGAAGAAATGACTCACTATTTATAGAGGAAAAATCCTACTGTTCCCCGGATCCCACGGATCCCTACCACAAGGGATCCGGCTAGCACAACGCTAGGGATCCGTGGTACGCTCCTCTTTGCCCATGGGTATTTTTGGTTATGGGTCATGGGTTATGGGTTGATCCATGGTTTTCTTTCTAGATACAATGAACTTGGTTAAGTGGTATATATAAAACCATGGGTTATGGGTCAATACCATTTGCTAGTTTATTACCCATTTTAGTATTTACATGTTTTTACCCATTTTAGCATATACTTAGTTTTTACCCATTTTAGTATACTTAGTTTAAGTATATGTTTAACCCAATATGTAAACACTAGTTGTTGTACATATGTATCTAAATCATAAAATCACTTATACTTGTTTTAGTGTTTTATGTGAAAATGTGAATATGTTAGAAACTATTAGTTCAAACCATTTACGTATTTTATTTGTTTCGTTAATATGATTTTACGTTTGTTATCGACAAAACATTAGAAGATCGTAAAATATAAATAAACGTTTTTACGGCTTATTAACAATCTCCCCCTTTTCGTTGATGATAAAACATAAAATTATTTTAAGGAAAAGCTAAAATTCGTAAAAGTTTGAATTTGTAGTTTTTACTTTCTTCTCCCCCTTTTTGTCAAAACAAAAGTGTTTGAAGGAAGGCAACACATTATTTTTAAGAAAAACATGTGAAGGAAAAAGTAAAAAGGAATAGAGAGCAAATAACGGGAAAGGATCTCGTCTTTTACTCCCCTTGACGAGTCCATCCCTATGTAAGGGCGTCAAGTAAATGATACTAATCTAGTTTGTTTGCAAATAAGTTTGCAAAAGATATCGTCTACGAGATGAATGTGCTCCCTCTTGATTATTGCAAAGGGATGTCACGAAATGTAAACCTAGTATTGCAAGTAATTTGCAATGTATTGCTTTGACATAAAGCTCCCTAGCTTTAGGATGTCAAAGTCTTCATATGTAAGTTGAATAACTACAAAAAAAAGGTTAGAAATCAAGTATAATTCACAATTTCCTGCAAATGTGATTCAAGTTAGTAGAAAGAACTATTTCTGTCTCACGGATCCCACGGTTCCCTCCTAGTAGGGATCCGTCTAGGCAAATCTGGTGGATCCGTCAACATGATGAATAAAGTCAGCAAAGATTGGTATAACAAGAAATGTTAATACTAAAAGAGATATGGATTATATAGTATACTCACATACTCAGAAATATAGCAAGTAGCATGTAATTCCATTTAATAAACAAGAGTTATGATATACATGACTCGAAAAACAAGAAAATAGACAATACATGACTAGAAATTTCTAGATCACCTAACGCTTGAAGCTAAGACACCACTATAATCTTCTAGCTCAAGTTTTGTTTAGGTTTAATCTCGTCGAAATGTTCGAGGAGACGATAGAACATGAAACGTTGGTCTTCTCGTACTTCATGTATCAAACTTTCAACATGTTGACAATGATAGCAATCTTTGTCATGGCTATGTAGTGGTGGTGGATGAAATGAAATGGCTTGATTCGAAGGATCAAGTGAAGCGGCTTGTGGAGCTTCAAACGATGGAGGGATTGGTGGAGGTGCATTTAAGAATGACTCAACCAAGAATGATGGTGGTGGTAGAGAAGTGTCAACTTCCATATGGTCGGGTGGTTGACTTTGATGATTTGCCATAATCCAAATAGGATTATATGATGAAAACGCCGAGAAGGAAGCCGGAGCAAGTGTTGACTCAACACCTTGATTTTGAACCATTATTCCTCCTAATGAGGAGAATTTTGTCAGTGGAAGCGGATGAGACGGCCTAGGAGGCAAGTCCTCTAAATTGTAGAGGTGTGGTGATGATAGTGGGGATGTAAATGAAATAGCTCTAGGAACCAATGGTGATGGTTTGGTGGAGATGATATTGTTTGGCCTAGGAGGTATGGTGGTGTTTGGCATAGGTAGTTTTGTGGGTACTATCCTTTTAGGAATTGGTTTGATTGGATGATGAAGAATTCTATCATTTGTTGGTTTGATGGGAGATGATTCGGTTGAAGAAATTTCGTGTATAACGCGAGTTCTTTTAATGGGTGGTTCTTTGGTGGATAAGTTACTACTTGGGGTTTTCCTCATGATGGGATGATTTCAAGAGGTTGCAAGACCTGAAGTTTAAGATGAGAGTGATGACTATGGAGGTCCTAACAAGGTGGTTTATAAACTAAGAGATTTGGCAAGTGCATTTAAGCTTTAAGCCACTAGGATTCATTGGAATGTGATGATTGACATGCACAAGAGTCAACTTCAGAGGTTGCTCTGATCTAGGAACTCATTTAAGATAATATGGAGTGTTTGAGTTAGGAAGATGAGTTGAAATGATTGTTTTAGCAAGATTTGACCTATACTGTCATCCGGATCCCACGGTTCCCTCCTCTGAGGGATCCGTCTAGGCTAATCCTAGGGATCCGTCTCTTAGCAGCTATGAAAGAGTGGAAATGATGTTTCTAAGATCTAAGACCTATATCATTTTGAGTGTTTCAGTCCTCCTAAGTGTTTTTAAATGAAGGGATGCTTAAGTACTTGAAAGTAATTGGTGATGTAGCTAATGATTGTTATTTATGGAAGGATTTGGAACTTTCAAGAGTACCAATGGATGACCAAGGATGACACTAAATATTTAGAGTGTCAATTGAAGCTAAATGATCCTAGAGATCAGGTTGTGTCTTAGGATAGTGTATTGGAAAATATCCTAGAAGCTTTGAGATGAGAAAACTAGATTTTGATCAACTTTGATCAACTTGGAGGTGAGGATGATTTATGATCAATTTTGCCATAATTGAAAGATTTCTAAGACTAGATGTGAGGGATCAAGTAGAAAATGAGGTGTGAGTTTAAGAGCGGAAGAGTAATGGATTACAACGAAATGGTAGGTCTACAAGCGTTTTTAGAGTGTGACCTTGGTGAGTTATGTATGAATGGGAAAGATTAACCTATCTTGATAAGGACTTAATTTTCCTTAAGACACTATGTTTAGCTTAGTTTGAGTTGTTCTAAGAATGTGTTTGAAATACAATGCTTGTAATTGCATTTTCTGTTCGACGGATCCCACGGTTCCCTAAGAGTAGGGATCCGTCTAGTGTAATTTTTGGGATCCGCCCATCTGCTCAGCAGGACCTTTACTAAAGGTATGCAAAGATCTTGACAATTCATTATATCTCAAGGATAGTCTAAGGAAGGTTCTAAATACTAAGATATCAAATGTTTTATTTCATGAAGGAAATTGGATTACATTGATAAAGCACGAGTACAAGAGATTTGATCTTATTTTGGAATACTATTGGTTTCCTTGAGTGTTTTCACTAGGAGGATCATTATGTGATTGATGAGTGTTGGTGGAATCAAGAATGAAGAAGGTCTTCATGAGAGATATGTTTAGCGGTTCCATCATCTTGTTCACAAGTACAACGGACTTTGAAATTGAGGATGGAAGTGCATAACATTATGATAGAGGCGTGTCAAGAACATTCCATAAGGGATGAGTTTATTCTTGGAGCCTTGAATATTTGCAATTAAACGCTTTCAGCGAAGAAGTAGGCAGATTGTATGGTTGTTGTGTTAGCAAGCAGTACAACATGTGAGCACAACAAGCGGGAAGGATTTCTCGATTTCCCTAAGACTCCAAACATTTTCACGTAGGATGAGTGCAAGAGGCTTGTACTCTTCTCGGATATCCCTTGTAAAGATAATGTTTGGATCGGAGTAATATGGTCGAGGTTTGCATATTATGCGATTTAAATCTTCAGGAGAGGGTATGTGTGAACAATATGGACTATTTTCTTCACGAAAGTTGAAGAGAGAATCAAGAGACCAATCTTCGGTGAAGGCACATTGTCCATGATTTGGAATCCGGAGGATGTGAGCAAAATGCCCAAGGGTTAGAGTGAACTTTTGGTTTTTGATATAAAACCAAAGAGATAGGGAGCGATCCTCGTTACGAACGAGTTTGACTTGGCGGAAGAATTCCATTATGAACCTTGGACATATCTTCTCGTTGATTTCAAGAAGGCATTCTAGTCCTATGGCTCGGAAGGAGGTATTGATACCTTCTTCGAATTGTAGAGAGGTGTCTACAATACGTCCTTCATGGAAGTGACGGCTTTCGAGATTATTGAACCCACGGACATGATTGCCAGGTGTGTTGGGTTTGAGAGAGATGTTCGGAGTGTAGACGCTAGTGAGTGAAAAATCAAACTCATATTCATGCGTCATAGTTGAACCTATAGAAATGACAAGTTAATAAAAGGAGATGTTTGTGGTCAACTTATGATAATCTAATGTTTTTACTAGATTTTTATTAACAATGGTTTTTAACAAGAAATACACTTAACTCACTTATGGTTTTGACATACAAGTGGAGTATTACTTTTAGAAGAAAAGAGGTTTTTGATTTGCATGAAAAACTGTTTTCCAGTAGGACGGATCCCACGGTTCCTTTTCAAAAGGGATCGGCTAATATAACTTCCGGGATCCGTGGATCTGTAGTAACAGAAACAGATTTTATAAAAACATAGGTTTTACAGTTTTTATACCACGAAAATATGTTTTGTCCTACATTTTCCTTTAGCATGCATACATGACTTCTAATGTATCACAAAAGAAATATAAAACATATAAATCAAAATAAGTGACAAACACAATATGATAAAAGTAACCTAGATAAACTAGATTATTAATAGTATTGCATTTCAATACTAAGAATGATACAAAGGATTGGGTATATGACCCCAATATAGATTAACAACACAAAGTAAATGTCTCCGTATGTGAACTTCATCATAGGGAACACAAGTGCAATGAGTGTTATGGCGATGAGCACGAGTGCGATGTAAACCATGTTGATGACTGATCTGTGCTGAAAACAGTCAAGCCTAATCACACAAACCGGCCACTTGTGAATGGCCGACCGTAAGAAGCTTAAAACCGCTTAAAACACAAATACAATGAAGATCTGGGGAGTACAGTGGATTCCCGGGTCGTTATGTCCCACGGAGACTCAATGGTGTGTAAACACTTGATCAGACGATAGAATGATCACTAATGATAGTGATCGGAAAGGATTTGAAAGGATAATTACACTACTGAAAAAGTTATAAAATAAAGCGACTTAAATTCAAATTAAGAAAGTTAAAAAGATAAAATCTATTAAATAAACGCTATCACTATATTTAAAGTGATGAACGTTTAAAACCTAAAACGTACGTTTAAATTAAAAATTACGTAAACGAACAAAATAAAAAGTGAAAATAAAGAAGGAAAATACCTACGGATATGAAAAATACATTTTTACAATCCTAATTATATAAGAAAATTATTAGAAAAATAAAATTATTTTTATGACTATTTATGTAATTATTATTAATTAAAAACTAATTTAAACTATTTAATAATACTCTAAAATAAAAGAAAATATGAAATAAGACTAGAAAAATAAAATTAAGATTTAGAAAAATCTAAAATTTGATAAAAATAATTTTAAAACAGAAAATATATTTTTTATACTTTTTATATATTTATTATTAATTCAAAACTATTTAAAACTAATTAAAATGCTAAAAAAAATACTTTTTAAGCTAAGAAAATTATAGAAAAATATTTTTTATGACTTTTATATTTATCTTAACTTAATAAAAATGAAAAATTATTTTTTTAACTTTTTCTTAATTTTTTGTATTTAAAGCTAATTAAAAATGATTAAAAACTAATTAAAATCAAGAAAAATAGCAAAACAACTTAGAAAAATCTGAAAATTTCAGGGAAACTCTAAAATAATATTAGGAAGCTATGAAAAATGGAAAAACATGGGGTTGCTAGGAAGAAAATGAAACTGATGTTCAAAATGCTTATAAATAAGCACTATGAATAAGCAATTGGAATCCAAAAGCCACCTAACTGATAAGGAAGCTGTAATAAGCTAAAATAACACAAATGGAACAAGTTTCAACAAGCCTAACCCTCTGAGATGCACAAAGCACAGATTTGATAATATGAGCTTTTGCTAAAAAACAGTTCTGGGGGGGTACTTTAGACAGAGAAATAAGCACTAGAATAAGTAGGAAACTGGAAACTAAATACTAGAACTTAAAGAGGACCTGGCAAGGAGCTTGTAAACCAAAACTTAGCTCTAGACAAGCTCCCAAGAGCTTACTGTGAGCTCTGCACAACCTGTAAACCCTGCAGGCACTGATGCCCTGCACAGGGGACTTGATACCATTTTAACAAGCTGATCAAGAGCTTAAATAAAATTCATAAAATTGTGCTAAAATGGACATAAGAGACTAGACCAGGAGCACTTTCTAAAACCACAAGTTTCATTGAAAATGACTCAGAATTGAGCTCAAGAAAAATCTCTCTTGTTGGTCAAAAACTAAGAATTTCAACATTTGACTTTTTATCAAAACTGAGAAGTTGACTAAACTGAGTTTTGATCTGGATTTAAGAACTGAAAATGGTATATAATGATGAAATTAAACTAAAACAAGCTATACTTATAACTTTTGAACACAAAACAAACTTTGGTTGTTTCAAAATTCCAACAAGTGGAACTAAGGGACAGGAAGTTTGTAGTTTTGACTTTGGCAAATGGCAAGCACAAAATTATGACTAATATGACTGCATATGAGTTAAACAAAACTAGAGCAACAATTATCCACCACTATACTATCCTGTAATACAGATAAATCAGCAATGCCAAACACCCTTTAGCTTATGTTATGCAAACTGAAATGAAGCTAGCTAATAATCCAGCTTGAACTAATGACCAAACTAGGCTTTCATGACCATTATACAACTAAATAAGCAAGTTAAAACTACAAATGATCACAGATACTAGAGGAGCATGAAACTGCAATAAGACTTGAAATTGGAAAATGAGAAAGAGAACTCACAACTGTGTCCAGCTCATGCAGGCTCAAAACCAAACCTAAACCTAATCTAAATAAGCCTATTCCAACCCATTACCAAGTCTGCATCACCCATATTAGCTTCCATTTCAAATTAAGTCCCTGTTTGACTTTTGTTGACTAGGAGCCAATTTTGCTTGAAGATTAAATGTAAGCTTTTCAAAAGCTATATAGAGAATAAGTGAATGATTTGAATGATGAACTAAGATTTTGGAAGCTTAAATGTGAGAACAAGAGTTTGAAAATCTCAACAGTACACACAAGATCAATACTTTTAAACAAACCTTAAAATTAACACTTGAAAACTGATTACAATGATACACTAACTTGAGTTTAGACCATAGAAATACAAAATTACAGATTTAAAACTAAATTAAGACATGGATAAAAAAAAACGACATTAAAGGAAAATTATGAAAACTAGCTACTACCACCAAGTCTTCCTCTTGCTCTTTTTATACTTCCAAACTACTTCTCCACTTGACTTTAGCATTTCCCACCAATAATAATAGCCATTGGATGACTTGGACAAGTTATAGCCGTTTGATTCATTTTGGCGCCAAAGTCTTTTTTTTAACTGTTGGGGTTGAGTATGTAGGGTGAGGGATCATTAAATGTATCTTGTATTGTTGTTGAGGTGGGGAGACAAAGATAGGATAAAGTGAGGAGGAGGGTTGAGATATGGTGAGTGATTTCAGGGATTGGTTGGGTGAAGGAGAAGGTGGGCGGGATGGTGTGTTTATTTGACTTGGGTGGGAATTGACCGGGTTGGATGGGGTGGATGGGTTAAAGGACCGGGTTGTGGATTGGGTTGGATGGGTATTAGATTGGGCCAAGATAATAACTAGGGTCCATTTGGTTTAGTAACTAGATAACACAAGGACCAAAACTGTAATTATGCCAAAGTTAAGGACCAAAACTCACCAAAATGTAGCCCAAGGATTGGTTTTGACAATCTCAAATAATATAAGGACCATATTTGCCATTTTTGAAAACTCTAAGGACTAAACATGACATTTCTCTTTGTTTTGATTTACCAGGGACTGTTTTTGACAATTTTTGAAACTTGGGGAACTAAAACTGCAATTTTTGCAAATTTGATATGTTTTTCATCTGATTTTGATATTTTTGCATTTGAAACACATAAAACACTGATTTGTGATATTTTTATCATTTTGATGCATTTCTGAGTGTTTTCAGATGATTTTGCAGTTTATATTGTACAAAAATGATGAGTATTTAGACACTCATCAATCCCCCACACTGAGATATTGCTAGTCCCAAGCAATGATTTGAGAAAACATAATGGATTTTAAACTCTTTACCAAAAGCCATTACTTCTGGAGTAGCCAAATGTTTCAGTTCAAGTAAGAACCTTGGTACATCGATAACCAAATGATTTTGAGCAAATCATAAGTCAAACGGATTTGATTTGTCTTTACCGAAGCCGTACCCTTCGACTAGCCAACTCTTAGATAAATTATCGTAATTATCTTTGGTGAGCAGATTACCAATTATGGTTTTTCCACTGCCTTTACCACAAGCCATAATCTTGCGGGCTAGCCAACTCTTCACTTTTTAGGATATGGTGAGTTGAGAACCATACAATTTTGGGCAAATTGCAAGCCATATAAACGGATTTGATATATCTTTACCAAGAGCCGTTTGCTCCTGGATTAGCCAATCCTTTTGTCTTACAAACATGGCGGACTGATAACCAAGATGAGTAAGTGTAGAACACTTACTCCAAAAAAATTTTGGCCAAAAACGGGGAAATTGGGTAGATAATATATGAAATTCGTAAGAATTCCCCCCCACACTTAGAAATGAATATTGCCCTCAATATTCAAAGTACCGGCGGTTATGCCGAAACAAAGAACGTAAAAGGGAAATACTACGGCCATTTATTTAAATGATTTTTTTTTAGAAATATATATATATATATATAACATGTGGGGCAACCCCCCCACACTAGGGTGGTAGAACAGAAAGAAGTCGAAATATGGGTGAAAAACCCATATGGTGTGTGCTACTGTTTTTGATTTCCGAGTCGCTAGCTTGACTCGACCCCGCATTAATTTGTTCATGGGGAAGCAAAGTGGAAGAAACAATCTCCATCGGACTTTCATTCAAGATGTTTGGATAAACATTGAAGTTCGTGAAAGTTCCACACCGATGAGATATACATAAAACTGGCTCAAAAATGATAAATGAAAATGCCGGGGTAAAAGATAGTGTCTTCATTCCCGAAGGAGTGAAGAAGAGAGGAAGTCACCGAGTAGGTGAAGAAAAGAAGTAAGATCATGATAACAATCATAACTAGATCTTCTTCCTCGGGATTAAGTGCAGTTGCACTTATTTGGATTTTATTGGTTGAGCTCTTAGGGTTGGAAGGCATCTCGGTTGGGAGGGTGGGAAGATTTGTCATAACTATGCAAATTGAGATTCTCTCCCCCCGATCATGATTTTTGCCATCCAAACAATCATACTCCAATGAGATATGATATGAGAGAGTTTACCGGCGAACTCCTCATGAAGAGAATCATTCACATGATGTGAATTTGTGAATTCTTGTTCCATTGTAGGCTCATCACTATCCTCAATCTGAGTATCAAAGAGTGGATTCTCGGAAATTGAAGTGAATTCGAGTCAATTCAAACGAGGATTGGTGAAAGTAGCTTTGAATGTTTCGGGAACAAAGTGATCAACATTCTCTATTGGACCTGTTAGGGTAAGAAGTGAGTGGACGATCATTATCAATGAGACTTCAGTCTCTCCCGTGATCGGAAATCAAAGAGTGGATTGATGTGAGTGAGTTCACCGGAGAACTCCTCAAGAAGGATCAAGATCGACAGTGGAAGTGATGCCTCAACGTACTCGATGTCTCCATATGAAGCACAATCTTCGCTAAGATCAGAGAAAGTTTCAAAATGATCTTGAGAACACTCAAGAGGGAAAGAAGAATCACACATATGATCAGAAATTCCCTGTGACTCTCTTGGGATTGAGACAAGGTTCTCAACACTAGACGATTCCATTTCGGAATAGTGCTAAAAGCTCATCCCCATGTTTAGAGAGTGAGTGGGAGCTTCGGGTGTGATAGCAGCAGACTGAGGGAGATTAGAAGGACTAGCATACATATGTTTTATACTTAACATTTGTTCTTCTGCTAGTAATTCCATCATAGTCTTTTCTCCTTGGTTTTTCATGGAAGGAGTTTCAACTGATGAACTTGATGAACCGTTATAAAATTGTAGGATATCAAGGATATCTTCATCATCATCGTCATCGGGAATGAAACGGAATCGAGAGCTAGATCTGGCTGCTTTTTCTTTTGCAATAGATTCCCTAATGATTTTCAAAGGCAACTGGGAATCTAATTTAGCAGACCGCTCCTCGCTAACAAAACTTCCATGGATTTCTCATTTGGATTATCTTGGGAGTGTTTAGATTCCTTCAAATCTTTCACTAAATCTAAAAGATCAAGGAGAAGATTTTGAGGAAGTGGATCAGCCGGTATCAGTAGAGGTTGGTCTTGATACGAAGAGTCGTAATTGTTACAAGGAAATGGGTTCCCTGTTTGACAATCCGAGCTAGAGTGAGGACCTCTACAATACTCACAACAGTAAAACTGATGTGGTTGTGAGTGGTATATGTTGCGTCATAATTGTTATCGGAACCCGCTCATAGACAAGCGTGTTTCTGATTGACAATCATAACGGAATGCGAACCACCACAATACTCACAACAAGAAACTGCTGAGTCTCACAGTGTGGTAGCTGATGGAATAAATCCGTCGTGTTATGGTAGGAATAGGGATCTTGGTTATAGATGCACCCGTTTCCCGATTCCACCACGCTACAACTGGGGCAATTGCCACCATTATAAGGACCACCACACCATTGACAACCAAGAGGGCGAGGATAAGACATAGAAAGAATCAAAGGTTAACAGAGGGTAAGAAATGAAGAATCAAAAAGGTGAGAGGATAAAGAGGAATATTTTTGGTATTTTTGAAAAACATGATGATAGAAACAAATGATGAAAATATTTTTGGCGTTTTTAACACTTTAGGAAAAGTGCTAATGAACTTTTTTTTGATTTTTTTTATAATTTTACAAAAACTTTTTACAAATGATGGGTATGTGCAACAATGGATCTGAAAATGGCTAAACACACGCTAAAGCCTCCCCGGCAGTGGCGCCAAAATTTGATCTGTGCTGAAAACAGTCAAGCCTAATCACACAAACCGCCACTTGTGAATGGTAACGTAGAAGCTTAAAACCGCTTAAAACACAAATACAATGAAGATCCGGGGAGTACAAGGATTCCCGTCGTTATGTCCCACGAAGACTCAATGGTGTGTAAACACTTGATCAGACGATAGAATGATCACTAATGATAGTGATCGGAAAGGATTTGAAAGGATAATTACACTACTGAAAAAGTTATAAAATAAAGCGAATTAAATTCAAATTAAGAAAGTTAAAAAGATAAAATCTATTAAATAAACGCTATCACTATATTTAAAGTGATGAACGTTTAAAACCTAAAACGTACGTTTAAATTAAAAATTACGTAAACGAACAAAATAAAAAGTGAAAATAAAGAAGGAAAATACCTACGGATATGAAAAATACATTTTTACAATCCTAATTATATAAGAAAATTATTAGAAAAATAAAATTATTTTTATGACTATTTATGTAATTATTATTAATTAAAAACTAATTTAAACTATTTAATAATACTCTAAAATAAAAGAAAATATGAAATAAGACTAGAAAAATAAAATTAAGATTTAGAAAAATCTAAAATTTGATAAAACTAATTTTAAAACAGAAAATATATTTTTTATACTTTTTATATATTTATTATTAATTTAAAACTATTTAAAACTAATTAAAATGCTAAAAAAAATACTTTTTAAGCTAAGAAAATTATAGAAAAATATTTTTTATGACTTTTATATTTATCTTAACTTAATAAAAATGAAAAATTATTTTTTTTAACTTTTTCTTAATTTTTTGTATTTAAAGCTAATTAAAAATGATTAAAAACTAATTAAAATCAAGAAAAATAGCAAAACAACTTAGAAAAATCTGAAAATTTCAGGGAAACTCTAAAATAATATTAGGAAGCTATGAAAATGGAAAACATGGGGTTGCTTGGAAGAAAATGAAACTGATGTTCAAAATGCTTATAAATAAGCACTATGAATAAGCAATTGGAATCCAAAAGCCACCTAACTGATAAGGAAGCTGTAATAAGCTAAAATAACACAAATGGAACAAGTTTCAACAAGCCTAACCCTCTGAGATGCACAAAGCACAGATTTGATAATATGAGCTTTTCTAAAAAGCAGCCTGGGGGTACTTTAGACAGAGAAATAAGCACTAGAATAAGTAGGAAACTGGAAACTAAATACTAGAACTTAAAGAGGACCTGGCAAGGAGCTTGTAAACCAAAACTTAGCTCTAGACAAGCTCCCAAGAGCTTACTGTGAGCTCTGCACAACCTGTGTAAACCCTGTGCAGACCTGATGCCCTGCACAGGGGACTTGGTACCATTTTAACAAGCTGATCAAGAGCTTAAACAAAATTTATAAAATTGTGCTAAAATGGACATAAGAGACTAGACCAGGAGCACTTTCTAAAACCACAAGTTACAGTGAAAATGACTCAGAATTGAGCTCAAGAAAAATCTCTCTTGTTGGCCAAAAACTAAGAATTTCAACATTTGACTTTTTTATCAAAACTGAGAAGTTGACTAAACTGAGTTTTGATCTGGATTTAAGAACTGAAAATGGTATATAATGATGAAATTAAACTAAAACAAGCTATACTTATAACTTTTGAACACAAAACAAACTTTGGTTGTTTCAAAATTCCAAATGTGGAACTGTAAGGACAGGAAGTTTGTAGTTTTGACTTTGGCAAATGGCAAGAACAAAATTATGACTAATATGACTGCATATGAGTTAAACAAAACTAGAGCAACAATTATCCACCACTATACTATCCCTGTAATACGATAAATCAGCAATGCCAAACACCCTTTTAGCTTATGTTATGCAAACTGAAATGAAGCTAGCTAATAATCCAAATTTGAACTAATGACCAAACTAGGCTTTCATGACCATTATACAACTAAATAAGCAAGTTAAAACTACAAATGATCACAGATACTAGAGGAGCATGAAACTGCAATAAGACTTGAAATTGGAAAATGAGAAAGAGAACTCACAACTGTGTCCAGCTCATGCAGGCTCAAAACCAAACCTAAACCTAATCTAAATAAGCCTATTCCAACCCATTACCAAGTCTGCATCACCCATATTAGCTTCCATTTCAAATTAAGTCCCTGTTTGACTTTTGTTGACTAGGAGCCAATTTTGCTTGAAGATTAAATGTAAGCTTTTCAAAAGCTATATAGAGAATAAGTGAGCTGATTTGAATGATGAACTAAGATTTTGGAAGCTTAAATGTGAGAACAGTAGTTTGAAAATCTCAACAGTACACACAAGATCAATACTTTTAAACAAACCTTAAAATTAACACTTGAAAACTGATTACAATGATACACTAACTTGAGTTTAGACCATAGAAATACAAAATTACAGATTTAAAACTAAATTAAGACATGGATAAAAAAACGACATTAAAGGAAAATTATGAAAACTAGCTACTACCACCAAGTCTTCCTCTTGCTCTTTTTATACTTCCAAACTACTTCTCCACTTGACTTTAGCATTTCCCACCAATAATAATAGCCATTGGATGACTTGGATAAACTCTAGCCGTTTGATTCATTTTGGCGCCAAAGTCTTTTTTAACTGTTGGGGTTGAGTATGTAGGGTGAGGGATCATTAAATGTATCTTGTATTGTTGTTGAGGTGGGGAGACAAAGATAGGATAAAGTGAGGAGGAGGGTTGAGATATGGTGAGTGATTTCAGGGATTGGTTGGGTGAAGGAGAAGGTGGGCGGGATGGTGTGTTTATTTGACTTGGGTGGGAATTGACCGGGTTGGATGGGGTGGATGGGTTAAAGGACCGGGTTGTGGATTGGGTTGGATGGGTATTAGATTGGGCCAAGATAATAACTAGGGTCCATTTGGTTTAGTAACTAGATAACACAAGGACCAAAACTGTAATTATGCCAAAGTTAAGGACCAAAACTGTCACTTCAGAAAATGTAGCCCAAGGGTTGGTTTTGACAATCTCAAATAATATAAGGACCATATTTGCCATTTTTGAAAACTCTAAGGACTAAACATGACATTTCTCTTTGTTTTGATTTACCAGGGACTGTTTTTGACAATTTTTGAAACTTGGGGGACTAAAACTGCAATTTTTGCAAATTTGATATGTTTTTCATCTGATTTTGATATTTTTGCATTTGAAACACATAAAACACTGATTTGTGATATTTTTATCATTTTGATGCATTTCTGAGTGTTTTCAGATGATTTTGCAGTTTATATTGTACAAAAATGATGAGTATTTAGACACTCATCAATGACGGATCTTCTTGGTTTCGGTTGAGATGAAATGAGGAGGAAGATGAAGTTTTTAAGTGAGAGGAAATTTTTGAAATTGGATGATTTGAAAAAGGTGAGGATTTGATAGATAGGTCGACGGTGGGAGTTTTTATAGGGAAGGAGGAATTTTTGAAATTCGTGTCATGTTTTATTATTGAAAAAAAAATAAAACATAAGTTTAATATACTATAACTATAGACGAGAAATATAGCACGTATGTGAGAAAAAGGTTTCCTAACGAAGCTTCATGTAAGCCATGTAATTTGCACAAAAGATAATCATATAAATACCTAAAAAGGCATACTTAATTATCAAGCAAAGTAAAAAGAAAGTCATACCTCTAGCGCACTTAGGAATGTCTTTACAAATGACACAGCAAATGTCACTTAGACTATTCCTGCTCCTTTTCGTTTAAGATACCTTCTTAAGAAAGGTATTCTTGTTACCAAGCGACTCCTAAAGCTTGGTGGGTATGAGCTTTGACTAATCAACACGACAAAGAAGATTAGTGCATTTAAATGAAAAGAGAAAAAAAATGTTGTTATCAACTCAACATCCAAACATATAGTTTTGAAATACATGGTGTTTGCTTTTATGAAAAACCTTCTTTGTAGTTTTCAATTAACCATGGATCGTATCAAGTTTTTAAAGTACAATATACTTCAAGGAACTTGGTAACGAAGCTCTGATGCCAATTGTGGAAAACTAGAAAGGGGGGTTGAATAGTTTTACCAATTAAAACTTCCTTTTAATCTATTTAGATAGACTTATGTCAATCTATTTGGATGTGTGTGTTGGATGTTGATAAACAAGCATGTAGAGGTAAGTAATGAAAAGATAAGAGTAAGAAGCACAAAACCACAACGCAAGTATTTATAGTGGTTCGGCTAAAAGGTCACCTTCCTTGCCCTACTCCACTCCCTGAGTCACCTACTCGAGAGTTCGTAATCACTACACCAATCTCCTTATGGCGGAGAAGCCTTCACAACGTCGCCTACTCTTTTTCCGGTACTAGGCTAACCACCGGGTTCTTTCACTCCAAGGGGAACCAAACCTACACAACGTCGCCTACCCTTTATAAGGTACTAGGCTAAGTACCTAGTTCTTTCACACCTTAGGTGAACTACACCTTCACAACGTCACCTACCCTTTATAAGGTACTAGGCTAAGTACCTAGTTCTTTCACACATTAGGTGAACTACACCTTCACAACGTCGCCTACCCTTTATTAGGTACTAGGCTAAGCACCTAGTTCCATTGCAATGGAGGAACTACTACCACACTACACCAACGACTAATCCCAAAGGAGATCTACTCCTTTACAACATCAACAAGGATATCAATATCCTTGGATCTAATACTAGTCTATCTTGTACATCAAAACACACCAAATCGAATGTACATCTAAGGCACCTTTCACTAATGCCTTTGACTAGATCTACAAGACACCTTTCACTAATGTCTTGTGTCTTCACTTCTAAGCACCTTTCACTAATGCTTCTTTGTCTTGACTTCTAAGCACCTTTCACTAATGCTTCTTTGTCTTGACTTCCAAGCACCTACCACAAGTGCTTTATCCTATAGACGATAGATACCCTTCACTAATATCTTCGTCTTGACTCTTGAGACATCTTTCACAAATGTCTTCAACACTACACTTCTTTGAAGAAAGAAAGGAATCATCAACAAGAAGACTTCAGTAGCCTTGATGATGAGGAAGCATGGAAACTCATGGACTTGAGCTTGCTCGACTTCAAAGGTGGTGATCTTGCCTTTAAGAGGAACCTAAAAGATCACACAAAAACAAAACTACAAACATAGATCTCTTAGATCTAAGGTTAGTGAGATTTAACTCAGGGGGAAATTGTGTTAGAAAGGGATTGAAAGGGGTGAGAAATAATGAAGAAATGGCTCACTATTTATAGAGGAAAAATCATACTGTTCCCCGGATCTCACGGATCCCTATCACAAGGGATCCGGCTAGCACAACGCTAGGGATCCGTGGTACGCTCCTCTTTGCCCATGGGTATTTTTGGTTATGGGTCATGGGTCATGGGTTATGGGTTAATCCATGGTTTTCTTTCTAGATACAATGAACTTGGTTAAGTGGTATATATAAAACCATGGGTTATGGGTCAATACCATTTGCTAGTTTATTACCCATTTTAGTATTTACATGTTTTTACCCATTTTAGCATATACTTAGTTTTTACCCATTTTAGTATACTTAGTTTAAGTATATGTTTAACCCAATATGTAAACACTAGTTGTTGTACATATGTATCTAAATCATAAAATCACTTATACTTGTTTTAGTGTTTTATGTGAAAATGTGAATATGTTAGAAACTATTAGTTCAAACCATTTACGTATTTTATTTGTTTCGTTAATATGATTTTACGTTTGTTATCGACAAAACATTAGAAGATCGTAAAATATAAATAAACATTTTTACGGCTTATTAACAGCCTCATCCACCTACCGACTCATCCAAGGAAATGGAAGGAGAAGCAAGCAACACCGTCAACAACTACCATCTCGACCATGTCTCATACATTGATCAATTGCCCGACATTCCAAGTCCTTCCCAAGAGTTTCAACAAACCAAAGGAATGTTCAAATGCATTGCTCATTTCCTCATGGGGAAGATGAGATGGAAGTTTGGAGGTGATTTGTATGATCCCAAATTGAAACATGTGATGTATATCTTAAACAATGTTATTGTCATTTGCTAGAACTAAATATTATGTCATAGTATGTTGAAAACATGGATAACTTAACTTGGAACAACTCAATAGGAATTTTACCACTTTTGATCTCGTATCAAAAGTTAGTCGTCATCCTAGTTACATGCCCATATATTGCTTTTACATGCCATGCTTGCTATGCTTTACTTACATACATGTATGCTTGCTGTAGAAATCATTAGTTTCAAAATTCAATACTAGGTGCAACATTTTGCACGTATTCTGTTAAGGAAACTGTCCCAGATGCCAGATCTCTGGGCTATAACTAGCTGGATCCCTCAAGTGAAGGATCCGTGGGATCCGGTGGACAGAAGTGCAATTTTAGCATCCTTGCATCAATCAAACCTTCCAGGACTTATTATACCAGTTAAACATGATACATTAAGATCACTTAAACCTCTTTAGGCTCGGTAGATCTCACATTCGCTCATGGATGACTTAGGATCACATTCAAGGTTTTTTTTATTTATCATTACTTCAAAACTCACCATCTTTCCGCTCATTGTTCCTTTTATCTCAAAACACCTAGGTTGATATTTCTCTCAATTTTAGCAAATTGGTTTTAGTCATCTTTACCTTAAAATGGTCTAAAACTAGTTTTTCATTTCTTGTGATTTTTAAGGAATTTTCTAAATTTTCCTTTGATCACCATCTGGTCTCTATGATCATTTACCATCCTCAAAACTCTTAGTGTCATCCTTGATCACTTATTGGTGCTCATAAAAACTTCATATCTTTCCATAAAAGTCATCATTAGCTATCCTCACTTATTATGCTTGAACATTTAAGTCCTATACCATTTAATATACTTGAGGAAACTTAAAAAACTCAAGATATGTAGGTACTAGACCTTGCTAGAACCTCATCACTCTTTTTCTTGGCTTCTGAGAGCCGGATCCCTGAATTATACCTAGCCGGATCCCTCAAGTGAGGGATCCTTGGGAACCGGCTGCACAGACTGTCTAAATCTCACTTGATACATTCATTTCAAACTCTCTTTGGTAATCTAAACACTCCATTTTGTCTTAAATGACTCCCTAGGACAGAACAACACTATAGTTGACTTTAGTGCATGCAATTTGAAGAACCTTAGTGATTTAGGCTTTAATTCAGTTACCTAGTTTCTTCCTTTATAAACCACTTGTGTTTGTGTTTCCAAATCATCATTCAAACACTCATTCTCAGTATCCAAAACATTCTTTACTTCCAACTTTTCACCATGAGAAAGGTACCTAGTGCAACTTCATCAACCAAAGAACCTCCCAAGAAAATTGCTCGTGTTGTTCATAAAGTTTCCTCAACCGAGTCATCACCCATCAAAGCTTCTAACACTAGATTTTCTCCCCAACAAACTTAACCACCCAAAGCTAAGAAAACCGCTCGAATTAGCATTCGATCTTGTAGCTTGGAGAAAACCTCGCCAAACACTACCGTACCTCCTAAACCAAACACTCCTATCTCCACCAAAGCAACTAAAATCTCACCTCAAGAGCCTAGAATACTATCCTTAACCACACCTCTTTCATCTCCAAACATTTACTCACTAGAATACTTGCCTCCTAGGCCTTCTCATCCACCACCATTGCCCATATTCTCATCAATTGAAAAAATGGCACCACAACAACCTTCTCACTAAAACATTGGTTTAGGAACTTCACTAGCACTCATGTCTCCCACTCTTTCACCCTCAAATGATCTATTTTGGATTATTAGAAATCACCAAACTCAACAACCGGACCATATAGAAGTAGATACTTCTTTACCTCCACCACAAACTCATATATCACCACCTTCATCCTTCGTTGAACCACCTCCTACTTAATCAAATTTACCTCCAAAAATCTCTCCATCTTTTGTGGAACCTCCACCATCCTCATCAAATTTACATACAATCCCTCCATCCTTTGTGAAACCTCCACCCACTTCATCAAACCATCCTCCTCAAATCGCTGCATTCTTTCCTAGTCATGAGAATGATTGTCTTCATTGTCAAAATGTCCAAGGGTTAGTCCATGAAGTACGTGATGAATTGCGTTTCATGTTCTATCACCTTCTTGAACGATTTGATGAAGTCAACAAATCAAATCATCCCTAAGTGATCCACTTTCATAGATGCAACTTAGAATTATTAAGAATTTTTACTTTAATACATGTTTGTTTCATTTTCTTAGTTTTGGAGATATGTGTATCATTTCTCTTGTTTTACTTTTTGTATGCTATATAGTTATGTGAATATGTTTGGTGCAACAATACATAACTCATTTGCACGTTTACGTCACTACTCATATCTACATTGCTGCCAATAAGTTACAGGTACACGGTTCCCAAGATTTTTCCTGGACGGATCCCTCAGATGAAGAATCCGACAGAACCGTCTAACATATTATAAGGTTTGAGCTAATTTGAAGCTCATTTTCAGGAAACAATGCACCATATGCTTTTTTTCTAACCGCTGTTTTGCAGATTTACGAAATACACATGAAGATTTTGACACCCTCAACAAGGGGGAGCTTTTGGTCAAAGCTAAACATTGCAAAATGTTGGGAAATTCGCTTTTGGGAGTTAATACTTATTATGTTAAAGTTAGTACTGATAGTATTGTTAGAAGAGTATTAACTAGTTAGTACTGATAGTGCAAATATTAGTACTGATAGTGTTAGAGTTTGTACTGATCTATATTAAGTATGTCGTGTAAGGTTTGTAATAGCATATCTTCTATACCAATAGAAGATATGATATAATTAATGCATAGTTATCTCTGTAAGGGATCTCCTTAGTGTATAAAAGGAGATCCTAGCTAGGTTAAGCACATACCAATACTCTAGCCGTCTTAAGAAAAGCTTCAAGGCTGTAAACCCTAGTACTAGGAGAGTACTCGTATTATTAATCAATAATATTGAAGCTGTTAGTGTTATACTTGTTCTTACATTAATCTTCTAAGTGCATTCAAGTAGATTCTGCATACTTGTGTGCATCTACAACAAAGTTTCTCATTTTTGTTTTGGAACCATCCAAGACAACTAACACGTTTACAAGCTAAGTGTTCTAGATCCAAGGTTTGGGACTCCACAAGTTGGAGTTTGTTAGGACTCCTTGAGATCGTTTTGAGCCTTAGGGTTTGACAATAACAATGATAAAGAACATGGTACGCAGCGGAATTAAAACAAATCATATGTTATTGACACAAGGTTTTTCTACATCACCACCAATTATTATTTGATCAGAATAACAACGTGTTGCCTAACTGTAACAGGGATCTAAGACACCTCAGATCTTGGGGTTAACTAAACTACTTACCCAGGCATTTATAGGAACACGCCTAGGACACACACACACACACCTTTAGACTACATTATGGAAGACTTAATTATTAAAACCTACACCCCATGTCTCTTTATATAGTAGAGAATTAGGGTTTACAAAATGCTACGAAGGACTAAACAATAAAACTTTTTTTGCAAGCAAGTCCTTCCATCTTTTTGTAGATTTCATCTTTGTCACTTTTAGTCCTTCTTATTTCATTCTTCTTGTTTTGTATCATCAAATCAATAAACCCAACAATCTTCCCCTATTTGATGATAACTAAACAAATATGTTCTTGTACGAATCTCCCTAGGCGAAGTAGAGAAATTGAGATCAAGGATCTCACCATAAATGAAACAAGTATGTCTTCCCCTTGTCTTCCCTTTAATCTATGCCATCTTTTTTCATCTCTTCCCCTTTTTGTTATCAACAAATAGGGAATGTAAGCAGTAGTAATTTCCCATCGATTAGTGCATGTACATCAAATTTTTAAACACATCATAATATGCTTCCCTGAAATCAATGTGTTAACCATCTTTTGTGTGTGTGAACCAATAACCCATGTGTGTGTACGACATTCTTCAAACCATACGAGAACCAAAAATCATTCTTTGTCCGATATCGAGCAAAGCTAACAGTAGAAACCAATTTTCTCGGACAAACTTGGCAGTACTAAAGCTTTTACCATAGCAGTACAAACTATATCAATAGCAGTACTAAAACGTTGCAGCAGCAGAAATCATTTACCTTAGCAGTAGTAAATACCAAAACTACACAAACAGTAGCAACGTTTCTAGCAGTATGAAAATCCAAGTAGCAGTATTAACTGTTCAAATAATAACCTCTATTGTTCAGATCACTAATGGTCCACCAATCAATAAATACATTCGACCAATTTATAAACCTGTCTCCATCACGTGACCAACCAATTGATAATCAAATTAGTACAAAGTAATCAACCAATCAGTGATTAACTTTATTGTGGAATACCAATATTTGACAAATAAATAATTCTCCATCACCAATAGCAAGATTCAGTAGCAATATTGTATTTCTCCGTCATAAATTGACCAATAGCAATAATGGACTTCTTGTTGATAAACGAATTTTGTATCACTAATTGACTAATTGCAAAATCTTGAATCTTGATGATTTTATTCAGCCCCACCAAAGCACAATACAAACAATTAAGCAATAAACCCAAAAGAAAATAAAAATTCGAATTGTTACCCAGCAGCAGACTTCGACAATTAATAACTTTTTATTGGAATCTCAGATCGATGATCCCTTCAGTGAAAAGTTAGATTGATATATAGAGAACGTCCACCAAAAATGTTGTCACGATCCAACGATTAACAAAAAAAGTTATCGCATTTTAAAAACAGTGCTGTAGAAAAATACGAAAATTGAGAACTTCGAATTTTTCTTCTTTTTCTTCGACTAAAAACCTTGTGAATCCCTAGGTAACGAGCTCCCCAAGCTCTGATACCAATTTTGGAGTTTGTTAGGACTCCTTGAGATCGTTTTAAGCCTTAGGGTTTGACAATAACAATGATAAAGAACATGGGACGCAGCGGAATTAAAACAAATCATATGTTATTAACACAAGGTTTTTCCACATCACCACCAATTATTATTTGATCAGAATAACAACGTGTTACCTAACTGTAACAGGGATCTAAGACACCTTAGATCTTGGGGTTAACTAAACTACTTTCCCAGGCGTTTATAGGAACACGCCTAGGACACACACACACCTTTAGACTACATTATGGAAGACTTAATTATTAAAACCTACACCCCGTGTCTATTTATATAGTAGAGAATTAGGGTTTACAAAATGCTACCAAGGACTAAACAATAAAACTTATTTTGCAAGCAAGTCCTTTCATCTTTGTCACTTTGAGTCCTTCTTGTTTCATTCTTCTTGTTTTGTATCATCAAATCAATAAACCCAACACAAAACACTTGCAATACATTCACTTAGGCTTCCTAAGTACTTGACGCCCTCATCAAAAGGGAGAACTCATCAAGGGGGAGCATTTCGTCAAAGTTAAAACCATTGCCAAAATACTTGCAATACACTCGTTTAGCCTTCCTAATTACTTGACGCCCTCAACAAAGGGAAGCATCTGTCAAGGGGGAGTTAATATGAGAATCTTTCTCTTATCTTACTACTTTGATACGCGTACAACGCGCGTTCGGGGTTAAAGGAACTTCCTTTTCGTCGAGCAAGTTTTTCAACACCCTAGGCAGTGAACCTAATTATTGTAGTGTAGTATTAGGGTAAGCACCAGGAATTGATATCGTTCTCTAGGGGAATTGGAATGCTAGTGAGAAATTACTACGCTAAGGTTGGGGTTGAGGAAGATTATTTTTTTATACTTTTTTATATTTTTTAGAAAATTGAAAGGTACGAATCTTGGGGTATTGGATTTGGGGGGGGGGGGGGGGGGGTTGGTATTTCTACCGATTACTCTACTTATCTAATTAACTAAGCTAAGGTGAGGGTAGTCTATGTCTATTGTTGTGTGCTCGTATGATGATTAAAAATGTGTTTACCTAGATGCTATTACTCCCTAGTTATCTCCTATTTATGGTTGAATTGTCACGTCCTTATTCTCAACGCGTTGTGTCTTCTAAGGTCATAGGGTATGCGTTTTTCCTTAACTCTTTGAGATTACCTTAAGGTTATTGCCTACGAAATCTCTAGGATTCATAAACTAACTCTAAGGTTACCTTTGGATGTTTAGCCTACAATAACTCTAGGTGATTATAAACTAATGTTCAAAAATATTACTCAAGCATTAAAAACACAACGAATGACCTATCGGAATACTAGGTCAATCACAATTAAGATAAAAGACAACCAATCAATATTCAATACCTAGGTTTCATAGATCTAATCAAATACACAAGTAAATTAGCCGGACAAGAAAAACATGCAAGCATACACACAAACAAGCATGAGAAGAATGGCGTTGCTAAGCCAAGACTCGACACTCTAAACTCTAGATAATTTGCAACAAACAAACATAAATTTAAAGATAGATGTAGGATGGTAGCCCGTATGTTTTTTCATTTTTTCAACACTCTTTTTTTTTCTCTTTTTTCTATTTTTTTTTTATTTTTTTTCATACACTTTTACTCTACCATCCTCTATGATAACATCAAAATAATAGGGATTTATAGGCACATCCCTACACTTGAGTTTTTATTACTCTAACACTAATTTGACCCGAATTGAAAAGATCATAACACTTGGAGTACATTATTACGTAAATAAAGGGAATTTGAATTTAACGTTCCTTCCCGTCACTCCATAAAATTTAACTTTTCCCATGAGTCCCAATCGTCCCAAAACTGTGTACAAAGGATATGATTCGACTTAGCAACTTATGCAAGTAACTAGATAATTGAACTAAGGGTTTAGTATGATAATAATAATGTATTAAAAGTGAGTGCATACAAGGTAGGATAAGGCGATTTGGGTGTACAATTGGGGGTGGATTGTAAACAATGCTCTTTATTGATATTTCGGAAAACCGAAACATCACGAGAACCGCGAAAAGGATAGGCTCTGAGGGGTTAACTAGGGGTATCGTGTACTAAAGATGAGTACAACGAAAGGGTGTGGGGGAATTACTCAACCGATGTGGAAGAAGTAATTATAATACGGGTATCAAACAAGGGTTATCCTAATGCCTCTTATCATTTAGTTATTCCTAACTACACAAGTGTAGTCTCACTAGCGATCTCGAAATACATCACAAAACAAGTTCTAGAATCTATTATACTACCGGTACACTCTCGAAGCATTAAAGTGGAATGCTTTAATTCCTACAAATCTAAGGGCGATCCTCACATTTTGGGTGCAATTTAAGTAGTAAAGGGTTTTGTGCTAGTCATATAACTTCCTATCCATGAGACGCTTTATTAAGATTAATGGCCCACTCCTACATGTCATGAAAAATTTTAAATTTGATGCCAAAATTACCCTAACCGATATTTCTCATGGTTTATTACACAAATGAAATTGGACAAGGCAAATAGTCAAGGATAAGCATAGTTTCAAAGTTCCCGTTTTATTTTTCCTCCCTACACTTAAACTGAACATTGTTCCCAATGTTCCCCGAAAGTATCAAAGTTATGATAATGGAAAGAAACTAATACTCCCCTGATTAGCTCGGTAGGATCCGTGTGAAGTAGTGGTTAAATTCTTCTCCAAGAAGAACGTATGCGTGAAAAGCTCCATCAAATCTTATGTATCTTCTTCTTGATAAATAAAACCTGCACACTTGAAGAAAACAAACGAAACCTTCGCGTAAAATTGGCGGTAACACTATATATGACTCTACTAAACTAGGATATAATGCTTGTGGAATGGATGTTTACAGATTTTCTGGAAACTTAAGACCTGAGAAATTCTAAAAATTTATAAGTAGCACAGAAAGGGAGAAAAAGTAGTAAGTTGTTTCTACTCCTCCCGACGTCAGGGCCGCCGTTATGACCCGACGCCAAAGTTATCCTGACAGAAACTGGTCTGCAATTTTCTGGAAAAATTTTGGAAAATTTATATCTTTAGAATCTGGAAAAATTTCCTGCAAAACATCATTATTACTCGATACAAGCATTTGACTCAAACAAACACACATGTATATCTTTTTAATCATCGTAATTCTCATGTTCACGTTCTTTTTGAAAACGTGTGTAATCCTCCCTACACTTATCCTATTTTGTAAAATACCTTTATATGAAATAACGACGAGGTTAAAGACAAAATAAAGCATTTTTACAAATTCAAACATGAGAATAAACAGTCAATAAAAGATATACGACACACAAATAGACAATCCAACAAGTCATGGATAAATCACACCACACGCAAATATACATACACATCAAATTGTTCTAAGTTCACTATATCGTCACAAAGTCAAGATAGTCTAGATTATTACATGCCCAAATAAAATTGTTTCAACAACCAACCATAATTATCCATAAACAATCCACAAGCAAACACATGAGTCACTCGGGAGGGGGTCCATAACGGTAGTCATAACCAGGAGGGAGGTGGCCCAGGTATCCATAAGGCGGGTAGTCCTCCTCCCGCCTGGGGAATGGATCGATCTGCAGGTGTGGGTCAAGCTGATCGCGCATGGACAGATGATGCATATGTCTAACGATATGATCATATGTCCAGCTAGCCCTCTGATCCTTCTGCGCCATCCATGTGTCCATACGGCCCATCCACACTCCCTGGTGGGCCTGCCAATCTCCATTGGACATGTGCATGTACGTGTCAGCGGAGCCTCCTGCTGGTATGCTGGCATCAGCTGCTCATCATCATCGTCATCATCACCAACTTGAACGTCGGGCTGAGCACGGAACCATGCATAGCCCCTACCATAATCCATGATGACATCTATAGCTTTTAGGGACTTAGCTCTGACGACCCTTGGCGCTGCCACCACATTGAGGTACACGGGTACCTTCCCGGCCAAGATGCCCAAGGACTAAGCCAACCGGGTGACAAGCGTACCACCATACACCCTATCCTCATACCTCACACCACTAGCATTCCTCAAGTAATCGCCAACCGAATAGATGTTACAAGGCACACCCTCGCCAACATGTAGTAGAGATAGAATAGATCTGGTAGAGTGACACGATGACTCGTGCCCTGGCGCCCCGTTATAGTGAAAGTGAGGCAACAGTGCACGAGCCTAATTCGCGGATCCCGAATCTATGAGGCGAGGGTACTCCCAGTAATATACTCCTCGTTAGATATTGTGTTCTAAAACTGAATTCCCAACATGCCGTCCCTATGGGTAACCCCAGCTGCCAAGCTAGCCCTAAAAACATCGCTCTCAGCATCTCTTGCAGCATACAGTCCCACTCTCCTTCCAAAATCTAGTACCGACATAGCCCTCCATTCTCCACCCAACCTAAATCGAACCCCCTGAAACTAAATGTTATCCCGACATGAATTAATATCCATCAAATAAGATGCGTGAAATTCACGCACCAGCTCGCCATACACGGGCTCACGCATCCTAAACAACCTTTCCCACTAGGGGTCAGTGAACTTATCCCTCTTAAAACTATTCCAAAATTCCCTAGCCAGATCATGCTCCTCAAGAAATCCCCAATCCACAACGGCCCCCGAGTTAATGGTTTGATGAAGCAATTCATTGTAATGGGTTTTGCACTCTTCCTCAACAAATATTCCCCACCCAGCAATAGTGTCAGCCATGTTCTCCTGGGTACCAGAAGATTGTCCCCTTGTTCTCCTTGTTCTCTTGTTCATCTGAAACATGAAATCAAAAAGATGGGGAACAAATGAGATATTCGTGCTTTGGCGACTATATCGAGGTTCGACGCCGCGAATGTAGCTCGACCCGCCACACCAAGAAAATTTTAAATCCGACATTTGCGAGGGAAAAATCCAGGTTTTCAACCATAACCCTTGATCCAAACACCCCTGCTTCAGCAGCAATGGTTCATTGGCTAGGTGGTTTTAGTTCCTAAGCCGTCTAGGCTTCTCGCACAATCAAACCCACAAGATAACACTACAATTCTCCTAATCTTAAGTCTAATTAATAAGATTCATGGGCGACATTTAGCATTAATCAAATCGAATGGGGATTTTCGGAATTGAGCATGGAATAGAGCAATTGACTAGATAAAGATCAATGTAAATTACTTACCTTGTGGAGATTGACGCAACAAAATGGTGAATTTGGTGTGGAGAAAACGTAGTAGTGTGATGTTGGGCGGATAGAATGTGTAGGGTAGAGAATGAAAGGGATGGTTGGTGTTTTTATTCGTCTGATCTGGCTTAGTGACGGCGTCACCCTTTACGTGTGATGGCGTCACGCCCAAATTTTTGCACAAGAGAATGTTTTGTTAATCCGGGATAAAAATCGATTACTATTTTTGACAACGATTTTGGTTTTTATTTTAAGATTTATTTTGTCAATCCACCCACAATCTCCACGAAGGTAAGAAACACATATGTCAAATTGTCTTTCAATTGATATTCTAGAAATACCGAAATATCGGGGATGAGGATTCTTTGATCCTGGTTTAAAACCGAAAGAACTTTTCCTTATATTTGGAAAGTCGGGAAGTGACACGTGCACCCTTCCAATAAATATGTTCCTAGAAAACAAACAGGGAGTGTTGAGGCAATAATTCAAACAAGGATGTGATTCCTTAAGCGGGGTTGCCCTGCTTGATGGAATTGGAGAGGGTTTGGGAGTCATTCCAACGAGTTCCGGTATCGCATACACCTTTTCTATCTTTTTAGGTACATTGTTCTTTGCGATTTCTTCATGGAGTTTCAGCAGGAAGTTGTCAGCCAGTCCCAAGAAAGTGTCGTGAGTTTTCCGCATTTGAGCTTCGAGGCGTTTTATTTCCTTTTCTTGCTTGTTGACAAATGTCAACATTATGTCCTCGAATTCATCTTTCCGGGATTTTCTTGGGAGCAAAAATTCCTTGACCGCGTTCACATACTTATAAGCATGGGTGGTTACTTCCATTAACTCATTCACTTGTGCCTCCATACTCATAAACGTTTATGCTTGGGAATCCCACCCGTTTTCCTGGACTACTGGAATTCACCATCCTTCCTCTTCATATTGAGCTAGGTCTTCGATGACTTCCCAACATGCTTCAGCATTGAGGTTACTTAGCCTTCCACCGGTGGCGTAATCAATGGTTTGTCGGAGGGAGGGACTGACGTGATCATAAAAGATTTGGACTTGAAGCCAAAGATCGATGCCGTGATGAGGGACTCTATGGAGTAATGTGACAACTCGTAATTTCAGGTCATTTCTCAAACTTTGAAAATTTCACTATTCATCTCGGGAAATTACTATTCACCAGTTACTATTCATCATTTTACTATTCATCATTTTTGAAGTCGGTTTGAGACTTTAAAAGGTTATTTCAAAATTTTACTATTCACAAAACACTATTCATTCCCGGAGAAAAATCACTATTCATGATTAACTATTCATCATTTTCGTAAACTAGGTTTACGAGTATCAAATACGCGTAACTTTGAGGGTTAAGCTGCGTATTCATGGAACATCATTGAGAACATTACACATAGACTAAAGTTAGTCTACATATCATTAGTAACATCATTTCATATCAATTTATGCATGGGTTTGCATATTTCATTAACGTATATTTATTTATTAAATAAACGCTATCGCACGATCATTTATTTTGAACAATTGATCCGACACTTCCAACAATTGTCTCAAATATATTTTTATACTCATTTTAAAACTATAAAAATCATATTATTAGTTTACCCGATGTTTTGAAATTATTTTGTATATATATATATATATATATATATATATATATATATATATATATATATATATATATATATATATATATATATATATATATATATATATATATATGACGGTTTTCGTAAATTCTATTCGATAATTATTTATTCACTCAATACTTGCGAGAAATGCATTTTATAATTTTTATGACTTCGATATATTTTATTTTGTTCCGTAAAAATCGATTTCTAGCTAACGCTACACTAAATAACTAATTTAAATGTACAAATTATACATTATACATAACATTATGCACATTAAATCATCAAAATACAAAATCTACTTCACCCTTATAACCTTGCCGCCACCTCCCCCCTCCTTAGTCATCCATTTATAAAATATCTTAACTAAATGTACACCTATACAAAATTTGCTAGATATTTGTCTACTATAAGAGTTTTATTTATTTAAAACACATAGATAACACATACTAAAAGGTGAAGAACAAATCCAAATCTCTCCTTCTTCTCCATGTGGTCGGCCAAGCATAAAAACGAAGAGTAAACTATACAATTTTCAAGCTTCAAGTATTAATCAAGTCTTAGTGATAATCTAGTTAGGGTTTTGGAATAAAAACCTCAAGATTATTAAGTTTTCTAGCTCAAAAACTCTTCAATCACTCAAGTAAGCTTCTAATAATTTTTTCTACTCTTATAAACTCTTACTTGATGTATTTTTATGATTCTATTAGAAAAACATGCAAATATACTATGAATCATACCACTTTTTACATATTTTTAGTACTTAATATGAGTTTAAATTATCCTATTAGTATTCCTATGAAACGTATCATTTTTGGTGAAGTTTAGGAATCCATGACACCTTAAGAAGGTGTATGGTAGGTTTAGAATAGCTTTGGTATTAATTGGAATGTTTTAGAACAAGTTTCAAACAAGAGAAATCGTTTTCGACGAAATATATATAAGGGCTGTCCAATTTTGTGAAATCTGGAAACATCAATGGGTCATGGACTATTTTGGTTTATATTTACATAAAATAGACTTTAAAATGAAACCGTGGTCGCTTGAACGGGTTAAAACGGATTTATAACGAAGAAGTTACGCTATTTTCAAATTTAACGACTAAAACTATTTTTCTGAAAATATACATGCTGTCAAGGGTTATTTAAGGGGCAAAAATGAGTTTTAAACCTTATCTAAATGAGTCGACTTATCAAAAATATATTAGTACATACTATCACGATTCCGAGGATATATAGAACGTAGAAAACGGACCTATAACGCTAAAGATATACATATTTGAAAACCGACGTTCACAACTTATTTCTTTCAGCTTTTACTAAAATATTTCTAAGTGTTGAAACTGTCTTTTCGGGTACCCATGTCTGGAGCCATTTTTCTCAATGATCGAGTTGGTTTTGGTAAATAGTATCTCGAGTAAAGTTAGTTCACCTGGCCTATTTTCCAAAATGTCCAAATTGCTCACAAACGGATTTATAACGAGTAACTTATGACCTCTCAAACTTTCCCGAAAACGCCCAGAAACGCATTTTTAGCCCGACTACCTCACTTCACCATCATTTTTATCTAGGATAGAGACTCGTATGGACAAAAGTTCAGTGTTACGACTTTTAGATAATGTTACAAGCATTCCAAAACTGCTGAGTTTGTTTCCTAACACTCGATATTCACTATTTTACGACTAACTTTTCGAGGCCACTTAGCCACTTTCACGAATTATCAAAGTACATTATTTTGCGACGAAAAACTATAATTTCTTGATAAATCACTAAACGACTATCATAGGATGTCGTTTCAACGTAAGTACTTGTAAAGTATTTTATAACATGACGAGATGTCATAAACATATATTTCGGCGATAAACTCTATTTTCAAAAATGCACAAGTGGTATGGATATCATATGAGTTTGCATGCACAACATTGTTTCATGACTTATATTAGATCATATCATTCATAATAGGTTGCAGTTAGAGATTGCGCCTCATTTCAGTGTATTCACTTTCGCCATCATAATCATTGTATCAAGTGAGTTTTCATAGCCCATTCTTTCAAGTTTATACTTTATTTCAAACCTACGGGGGAGAATACATTGCACATCATTTTATTACGAGCCCAAGTATATCAAATTCATTTACATTGCTTAAGTTACCTCATTGCCAATTGTATGTCCCCATTTCATAATCATGAACCGTTAATTCCGGAAGAAGCGAGGGTGAGTGAATAGATCTATTGAGGGTGACTCCTCCATCCGGGTTGGTGGATTCCAACTGGTCAAACGGATGCATTTCATTTAATATCATAATTTGAGTTGTTTGGCAAAACACTCTGTTAGGGCGAACATCATGATCAGTCCTAGCTTCGTGTCATGTGCTTATACCAATTGTAACATTTTTATGTGGCATATTTGTCATACATGGCCTATACTTGTGGTAGTCGTATAAAACAATTACATAAACTCTATGAACTCACTCAACCTTTGTGTTGACACTTTTAGCAATGTATTTTCGGGTATCTAAGGCATATACTTCATGGCATGCATAAGGACTTATCATAGAGTCGCGGTGACGACGCTGCCTCACATGGATTTTATACACTTTAAAACATCGTTTGGATTGTAACAAACTTATTTCCGCAAATGTTGACTACCTTTTTGGGACCTATCTTTTGTAAACTCTGAATGTTTTATTATATCAAACGATGTGTTTTCCAAACGACACTTTAGGTCGCTCAATATAACAGAATCGTGATGCTATGGCAGTCATCCCCGTGAATTCCATTCCGCTGCAAAACAGGTATTTTGGGGTTGTGACAAGTAAGTCCTTGAATCGAGTCCATGCTTCGTAGAGAGATTCACCTTGATGTTGTTGGAACATCAAGATTTCATTCCTAAGCTTAGTAGTTCTCCCCGGTGGGAAAAATTGGGCAAGGAAACGAGAGGTGAGATCATCCCAACTTGAGATGGAGCCGGCGGGAAGTCGCTCAATCCAATTACTAGCTTGGTCCCGTAGATAAAATTGGAAGAGACGCAAGCGCGTGGTCTCCCGAGTAGTAGCATCGAGGTCGATGGAATCGACGATTTTAAGGAAATCCTTAAGATGCTAATTAGGATCTTCGGAATGAAGTCCATGGAATGCACATCCGTTTTGCACCAACCGGATGGTGTCGGATCGAAGGGCCGTAGTTTGGGCTTGGTTGGGAAGCTCAATGGTGTTTCTATAGCCTAGGTGGCTTGGTCTTGAGTATTCACCAAGATTACGGCCTCTTGGCGGGTCATTTGGTGATGGGTTGATGAGTGGTGGTTGATTATCACCTTCCATGATGAAAAGTGATAGGATTACTAACAAAGGTCACGAAGAAGGGGGATAGACTACGAGGAAGCTAAAAATGAGAAAAAATCTCACTTGATAGGAATCAAGCAAGGGAACCTAAACGAGGTGGAAATATAACTAGCTATTCTATTCCCCGGCAGCGGCGCCAAAAACTTGATACGCGTACAACGCGAGTTCGAGGTCAAAGGAACTTCCTTTTCGTCGAGCAAGTTTTTCAACACCCTAGGCAGTGAACCTAATCGTTGTAGTGTAGTATTAGGGTAAGCCTCGAGAATTGATATCGTTCTCTAGGGGAATAGGAATGCTAGTGAGAAATTACTACGCTAAGGTTGTGGTTGAGGAAGATTATTTTTTTTATTCTTTTTTATATTTTTTAGAAAATTGAAAGGTACGAATCTCGGGGTATTGGATTTAGGGGGTGGTATTTCTACCGATTACTCTACTTATCTAATTAACTAAGCTAAGGTGAGGGTAGTCTATGTCTATTGTTGTGTGCTCGTATGATGATTAAAAATGTGTTTACCTAGATGCTATTACTCCCTAGTTATCTCCTATTGATGGTTGAATTCTCACGTCCTTATTCTCAACGCGTTGTGTCTTCTAAGGTCGTAGGGTATGCGTTTTTCCCTAACTCTTTGAGACTACCTTAAGGTTATTGCCTACGAAATCTCTAGGATTCATAAACTAACTCTAAGGTTACCTTTGGATGTTTAGCCTACAATAACTCTATGTGATTATAAACTAATGTTCACAAAGATTACTCAAGTATTAAAAACACAACGAATGACCTATCGCAATACTAGGTCAATCACAATTAAGATAAGAGACAACCAATCAATATTCAATACCTAGGTTTCATAGATCTAAGCAAACACACAAGTAAATTAGCCGGACATGGAAAACATGCAAGCATAAGCACAAACAATTGAAGACATAATTGAATTAATGAAGTAAATCACTTATCTTGTTGTAAAATAGGGTATGGAAACCTAAGATATCGCCAAGACAGCCAAAGTTCGGTTTAGGTTTTACTCCACAAGACTACCTCTAAAAGTCCGAAAATTCAAATTCTATATATAGAGTTACAATATGCGACGGCGCCACTCTTTATTTGTGACGCCGCCATATCGCCGCCATTAGGTTTTCGCCTTGGCCACGTCAACTTTGTGACGGCGTCACCTTATGGTTGTGACGCCGTCGGCATCATCTTCGACGCCGCCGAGATCCAAATCTAGGCCGCCCGAGTTGTGACGCTCTACTCTTTAAAACCTAATGCCGTCAAGTGCAAACTAGCAATTTGGCTACTGAGTCGACACAAAGTGTGTTGCGACGGCGTCGCCATTTGGTCAGGACGCCATCACCTTCGCTCCAGCAGCTTGAGTGTCTTGATTCTTGACTTTGGCCATTTTCTTCATATATTCGCCCCTTTTCGTCCGAATAAGTGTCATTCCAGCAATTTGCCTTCAAGAGACCTAAAAGTGAAAAGGAATGAAATTAAGCAGTAATGGATATAAAAGTGGTCGATTAAGGGCTTAAATGACCCCTCAAAAGTGTACCTTTTAAATCCTTATCATACTTCTATTTACTTTTCTTTTTCTAACTCTTTCTCATTTCTTTTACTTTTCACAAGTTTTTCTCAAAAACATTTTCCACTATGTGTTAGTTTCTTTTCGAATCTCTTTCTGTTTCGACAAAAAAGGAGAGAAGAGAGTAAAAAATCCAATTCAAATTTTTAAGAATTTTATTTTCTTCTTAAAATAATCTTATGTTTTGTCATCAACAAAAATGGGGAGATTGTTAACACAAATAAACAATAACAACGTTTATTTATATTTTACGATCTTCTAATATTTTTTCGATAACAAACGTAAAATCATTTTAACGAAATAAATAAAATACGTAAAAGTCTTGAGCCGATACTTTACTAACCCACTTTTACTAAATATATTAAAACCATCAAAACATGTTTAGTAAATAAGTTATATAAAAACAAAGACATTTTTATAAAACACTTACAAGTAATATTGTTTACTTACATCTTATAAAAATGTATATGTACTTTGTATATGTTGTAATGGAGGTAATGGGTAAAAACCAAAGTCCATAATCCATGACCCATCACCCATAATCCATTGATTAGGTACAATGAATCTTGTTGGGTAAGAACCAAAGTATATAACCCATACCCATGGAGCATGATCCATAACCCATGACCCATCGCATGACATCATGCATGAAGTCATGTTGGATATTATCTATGATCCATGACCCAAAGTCCATGACCCCATGACCCAAGATCCATAACCCATTGACTAGGTCCATTGCATTTTTTGGGTATCCATGATCCAAAGTCCATGACCCATGGTCCATAACCCATAACCCGATTTGCAACCCAAAATCCGGACTAAACTGACCCAGTAGCCAAATCCGTGATTTGGACGGGCTGGATCCCTTGGGTGAGGGATCCACCGGAACCGTGGGACAATAGGCATATTTTGCCTATAAATAGTGAGCCATTTCTCTCTTGCTCACTACCACTCTTAGATATACTTTCTCTCTGTATTCTAACATCTCTAACCACATATCCAAAGGATCATTCTATGTAGTTTTATCTTTGTATGATTCTCTAGGTTCCTCTTAAAGGCGAGATCATCACCTCTTGAAGACGTGCAAACTCAAGGTCATGAGTTGCTAAGCTTCGTCATCAACAAGACCACTGAAGTGCATCTTGTTGATAGTTCTTTCCTCTCTCCATAGAAGTGTCGTGTTGAAGGCATTAGTGAACGGTGCAGAAGCTGTACAATCGATATGGTGCATCGATGTACATGTTGTGTAGTTTGGGTTAAATGATATTGATATCATTTCTAGTATTGTAAAAAGGAGTGTGTCTCCTTTGGGTAGTTGTGTTGTGGTGTAGTATTGGGTAGTAGTTCCTCCTTTGTAATGGAACTCGGTATCTAGCCTTGAACCGGATAAAGTGTAGGCGACGTTGTGGTAGGTTTGGTTCTACCTCGTGGAAGAACTCGGTGTCTAGCCTTGTATCGGATAAAGAGTAGGCGACGTTGTGAAGGCTTCTCCACCACATTAAGGAGCTTGTGTTGTGTAGTGCTTAGAAACACTCGAGTGGGGTACTCGGGGAGTGGAGTAGGGCAAGGAAGGTGTCCTTGTAGCCGAACCACTATAAATATTCGTGTCGTGGTTTTGTGTTCCTTTGCTCTTTATCTCTTGCATTACTTAATTATATGTTCATCTATCAATATCCAACACACAATCCAAATAGATTGACATAAGTCGATCTAAATACTTTAAAAAGAAGTTTTATTTGGTAAAACTATTCAACCACAATTCTAGTTTTCCGCAGTTATTACTCATGTTAAGCTAGCTATTCTTAGCATCATGCCTTTCGAAGAAGGAAAGTTGTCAGTTAAATACTTGGGTGTCCCGCTTATCTCTTCACCCCTTCTTTATAAGGATTGCAAAACCCTTGTAGAGAAAGTACAAAATAGGATTGGAGATTGGAAGAATAAGTCTTTATCCTTTGCAGGAAGGCTTCAATTGGTTCAATCGGTGTTATCTTCTATGCACTTGTATTGGGCTTCGGTCTTTATTCTCGCCTACTCGTACTCATCGAGGATTTGTAACAACTTATGCGTGCTTTTTTGGTGCCAAGGTGAAATGAAGAGGGGTAAGGCGAAGTTGGCATGGGATGTGTTATGTTTTCCAAAACAAGAAGGCGGTCTTGGAATTCGCAGGTTAGATACTTTTAACATATCCTTAATGGCAACTCATATTTGGAGCATTATTACAAACAAAGAATCCTTATGGGTCCGATGGATTCACTCTTATAAGCTGAAGGGACGTAGCTTTTGGGATGTTCCTTTAAGATCAGGGATAAGTTGGGGGTGGCGCAAGTTACTCCAGATTTGTGATACAATCAGACCGTTTGTATGGTATCTTTTTGGTAATGGGACAAAGGCATTTGTTTGGTTTGATAAATGGTGTAATGAATGTCCTCTAAGTAGGTTAAAATAAGTTCGCCAAATCACTAGTCATGGCTTTACTATGAATGATAAAGTGGTGGATGTTGTTTCCAATAGAGAATGGAGATGGCCACCTGATTGGATTAATATCCAACCCCCGTTACTTGACCCTAACAAGGATGACACGTTATTTTGGAGGGACATTAATGGTGATCCAAAACCATTCTTGGTCAGCCGTGTGTGGGAGTCAATTCGTCCAAGGAATGTTGTGGTCCCTTGGGTGAACATTGTTTGGTTCTCGCAATGCATCCCCCGGCATGCGTTTCATATGTGGCTTGTGATGTTAAATAAGCTCAAGACGCTTGATGTATTGAAGCAATGGGACGTTAGTAGCGATGCTAACTTAAACCTGCTTCAATGCCCCCTATGTAATACTCAACCTGATTCTCACACGCATTTGTTCTTTGAAGGCAACTTTTCTTCACAGGTTTGGAACATGATTAGGCGTTATGTTGTTATGGATAGCATTGATGCAAGGTTGGTGAATATCCTATCTTGGTTACATCCGTTATCGAAAAAAGTTCGCCGTAAGTATTTGTGCTAGGCTTGTGGTAGCAGCTTCCAGTTATTATATATGGCAAGAAAGTAAAAAATATTTGAAATTTAAAAGAATACTTTGGGTATAATACATTACTTATTTTTAAGCTTTTAAAGCTTTAACAAAAAGCATTTTCTCTTTACATGTAGATGACAAAAAAGACAAAAAAAATCAGATGATTTATACACCTAATCTAATCCTCCCACCACAAAACTTGATGAGTATTTGTTGAATACAAAGTGTAAGATATAATTTTAGTGATTTACATTATTATTTCGGGTTTTAAAAGGCATGTCATGATGCCGCTAAGACGCGAGCGTAATCTTCACGCTACGAAATAGACCAAGGTGTCTTAAGGCGTGTTGTGAGATGAGGCGTAATAAAGCACGCTAAGGAGCGAGACATGACGCCTTTTTTTAAAACGTTTAAAGGATTTACTGGTAGTTGGAATTTGGGTCCAGTTGAGATTTAAGCCTAGTATCTTGACTAAAATATCAATATCATTTCTAAAGATATTGGCAGAATAATGTAAATATATTAAATTCTTAACCATCCGTACAAGTTATCGGTTTGTAACTAGTATTCATAATATTTTTATATTAGATTAGATTAAATCTTATTGTAGTATTAGCATTTTTTTCATTTGTTTTCACTTTCAGATATTTTTATGTCAGCTCCTTCATTAGATAAGGGTTCCAATCAATTTACAAATCAATTTGTGTCGAATGAAGAACAAGTAGAGGGTGGGAAATATTTTGAATTCAACTCCGATGAAGAAATTTTTTGAAAGAAATGAATAAGATTACATGCAAGGATAGTTTGTTGACTTTAATTATTATGTATTACACTTTTTGTATACTCGATATATATATAATGGATTTTTCTAACTTGTGCTCTAGGGTCACATGTTAAAAAGTGTCCCACAAACTGGATGTCACCCTTTAAATGGCTAGTAAATGGTTGTGAGGCTTCATGCTAGAGATAACGGGGATCAATTAGTGGCTGTTGGCCATTCATAGGATGACACCTAAACTGAGAGTCCCTCGTCAACATGTGCCCTGATGCACAAGTTAGAAAACCCATAGAGTAAAGTCCAAAATACATCCCTGTGGTTTGTCTCGTGTCTCGCTTTACATCCCAAAACTTTTTTTTGGCACAAAACCATCCCTCCGTTAGTAACGTTGGCACAAATACATCCCTCTGTTAGTAAAATCAGTTAATGAGAACTAACGGTGCAAATATTTCTCCGTTATCTCCTAACGGAAGAGAAAATATTTGCACCGTTAGTCCTTAGGACTAACAATGCAATAAAATAAATTGCATCGTTAGTCCTAAGGACTAACGGTGCACTCCACCGCCACCTACCACCTAACACCACCACCATCATCAACGCCACCTACCACCTCCACCATCCAACGCCACCACCCCCCTCAGTTTATATCAACATCACCGGTCCTAGTTAATCACAAAATGAAAAAGAACGTGGCACAAGAACATCACAACCGGTCCAGTACCAACAACCTCTAATCGCAAACTATCCTAACCATCCTCCACACACAACGTCAAACAACATTACTATCCTAAATCCCTTCTCAAAACTACAACATATGACCACAAGTCCTTTACAAGAACTAACACACGACGAAGATTTCTTCATAGATCTTGAAAATGAAACTAAAAGGAAACATCAAATGATCTCGGCTTCATTTATCGTGTAATACGAACGTATATCAGTTCTTTAAAGGTCCATAAACACGAATAAATAATCATCATAGATCCATTAATTACCTCATTTTTTATATTTGAAACTGATCAAGACAGAGTTATAACAAAGTTGTTATAATCTTCCTTTGTTTCGATCTGAAAAAACACAAAACAAAATCAAATCATGCAAACCTACCTTAGACCTTTTTAACAAGATCTTGATGCCGTCACTTGGTTCTCGGAAAGCTGGATCGGAAAAAATTAAGGGATTTAGGTTGAGAAACGTTTTATCAAGAAGAAAGGATTTGATTTTGTTTATATGTTTCGAACATCAGTAGTAAAGAGAAGAGAATCATTGTTGTTCGATTATGATTGTTGATGGATATATGATGGAGAGGATTTGATTGGATGAGATCTGCGTTTTTGGGTGAGAATGAGTGTAGGAGGATGAAACGTAAAGTCTGTTTTAGGGTTGTGCTAAAAGTGTTTTAGGTTAAATGAAAAAAGTGTAATTAGGGTTACATCTTTATATCATTTGTTGGATCCGGTTATAAGTATTTGGATTGGGTTATGGATCACTTGGGTCGAGCATCACACTTTGTTTAACTTTGGTGGGTGGTGGTGGCAGTGGTGGTGGTTGTGGTGGTGGCAGTGATGGTGATGGGTGGTGGTGGTGGCGGTGGTGGCGGTGGAGGTGGCGGTGGTAGATGGCGGCGGTGGAGGAGGTGGTTGTGGTAGCAGCGGTGGAGGTGGGTGGTGGTGGCAGTGGTGGCGGCGGTGGAGGTGGGGGTGGTGGCGTTGGGTGGTTGGTGGCGGTGGAGTGCACAGTTAGTCCTTAAGACTAACGATGCAAAATTGCATCGTTAGTCCTAAGGACTAACGGTGCAAATATTTTCTCTTTCGTTAGGAGATAACGGAGAAATATTTGCACCGTTAGTCCTCATTAACTGATTTTACTAACAGAGTGATGTATTTGTGCCAACTTTACTAACGGATGGATGGTTATGTGCCAAAAAAAAAGTTTTGGGTTGTAAAGCGAGACACGAGACAAACCACAGGGATGTATTTTGGACTTTACTCAAACACCCCATATAACATATGATATAATTATATAAATCTATATATATTTTCTCTCTATAAATCATGCTTTAAAAAACGTTGCGACTTCGTCATGGCTCCTAAAACATAAGACTTGATCATGCCACCACGCTATGACTCACGCTATTTATAACCTTATTATTGCCGATCCTCGATAAAATCGTACAACTCAAAGAAACAACAAATGGAAATAAGCAAGTTTGTAGTCTTATGATGTGATGGTGATGCTAATTTGTAAGTCAGCTAGCATGTCATTTTCTTACTATTATTCTGTACATAATTAAAATAAAAAAACTCTTTGAAAAGGTAAGAAAATAAAATGACTTTGGAGTCGCAATTAGCTAAAAGTCAAAATAGATTACAACACTACAAGTAGAAGTTCAACAAGCCCACATGATAAGGAAGAAGAGCCCATCCTCCACATGCCCCAACAGTCACCACCAACAAAAATATTCTTAAACTATCAAAATAATAATAATAAATAAATAAATCTTGATACAATAAGGTTAATCAACAATAGTAAAATATTACACTTAGAAAATCAGAATCAGATAACTATTTCGGATTACTAAGACCCTAAACTACCCAAATTCTCAAAAGTGATTACTGTCTTAAAAATCATTATGATCAAATCATAAACAAAACATATCCAAAGCCCCCCTTAGCCGGCTGTCATATGCCGATGCATTACACAAGCATACTTGCTGCATTTTACATACTCTAAACACGTGCAGACGTGGTAGAAAATGTGTAAACTGATATAGGTATCAATGGTTAAAAGGACCGGGACATAAGCAAGTCAAACAACCAAACTATATGATTGATGAAAGTAAAAGATGATTTTGCAAAAGCAAAAGTAAGTTTTAGGCCTTTTAATCCCTAAAATTATGCAATTACACGATTCCAACATGTATGATGAGCTGAATCATTAAAAGCATGACAGTAAGGACAAGCATCTTGAATCTTTATCAATAAAGTTATTATCTTTAAGACCTTGGCTACTTTGACCCAAAGATTCCACACTCCAAATTTGCACATTTCGGTCAGTACTGAGTTCCCGCGGAGCTCTTGCTTCAAAACTCGTGAAAATAAAATTGGTTTTTTTAGTCGCATCCACAAACATATAATAAAACCATTTTTAATCAAAATACACCCACAGGACTCTAATCTACCAATTTAACTAAACAGAGGAATTTAGGATAAACTTCATTAAACAAGGCCCACTTTATTTCTAATCTGGTCATACGATACGACTCTAAAAATCAATTACATCAGCATTATACAGTTCCACGGTCAAAATGACATGAAATGATCCATTTTGAGAAGTGTACCACTTTTTTAAGTTTAGTGACCATATTAGAAATAAGGTAAAAGGATGCTAATACATATTGCAATATTCCCAAGCAGAAGACTTTATAGATGATGTACAATGGATGCTCGAGAATCTGGCAACCATGGTCAATGGATTACTAGATTTTGTCAAAGTACAAAATATGATCATTTCTATGAAATCTTGCTTCAGAATATAAAATATTATAAAATGTAGCAAGAACATATCATTAATTGACTACTAACATACAGGAAAAGTACACAGAAACAAGATGAAAAAGAACCGATTTGTTTTTCATGTACCTTGTAATCTCCCCATTCGGGGTAATTCCATGTCAACTGAAGATGGGTTATGCATTTGGTTCTCGGTAGAACTTGCGAATTTTCGTTTCTTAGACCATAACCAGATCTTTGAAACAGAAAAACTATCTGTTTTGGCACCAATATTTATCTTTTTCCCTTCAATATCTTCATCAAGCATATGGTCCTGAACTCGTTCAATTCGCTCTAAATCTTTCACGAATTTTGTGTCTTGCAAATCTCTTTGATGACACAATGGGACCCGAAGGTTCGTGTCGCCAACCACATACGCATAAGAACCCATCGAATAACATCTTCGTGCATCCAAATTACTACTGCTCGTCTCACCAATCGTTTCACTTTCACCTTCACTCATTTTTCTAAACTTACCAAGTCTCACAGCAAAAACCCCCTTTTCGGCTATGGTTTGTTCCGGTTCAACTGTTTTCAAACCAGCAGATATCCCACCTTCGTCAGCTTCCCTCGGATCATCAAAATCAAACATGGGATTATCCATTGAGAACCCAGGGTCAAAAAGGGTATTTCTACAAAGAGGGCAAGTCGAATTCGACAAAAGCCATGTATCTATACAACTGATATGAAAAGCATGGCTACAAGTTGGCAGCAATCTCAATTTATCATTCTCGGAAAACTCACACAAACAAACCGCACAATCAAACGGTTCATTTGCTCCCACTACTTCTTTATACATAAAAACAGGCAAAGCATCGATAAATGTCTGGTCTAAACCAGAATCATGTAAATGAAACAGCTGCTGAAGCTGTCTTTGAAGCGTATCAGATGGAGAACCATCTGGAAATCGATTAGACTGATGTGAATTCGAAGAAGAGTTCTGCTTAGTCAAAAACCTTACAAGCAAGTGAAGCAAACCAGATATGAAAAACAAAACCGCCAAGATAATTATAATGAACAAAACAGCAGGGCTTATCCTAGTACTCGAAGATGTCGAAGGAGTTGATGTTTTATGCAAAACAACACTAAAAGGCGGCGAATACGAATACGATGATTCCGACAATGATCTAACAACACCATCCTCTCTAAAAATTTGATACTTCATCCAAGAAACCTTAACACTACTATGCCTAGAACTAGAAACCAATCTTTCTTGCATAAACCTCATCATATAACCAATAACACAAGATTTGAACTTTTATACTAAAAACAATCTTTTTAGCCAGAAAACAAAAACCCAACTCATATTTTTGAATAAAGATTCATACCCATTTGCTAAAATCCAAAAAAAGTCACAAATTTTGTGTTGAGATTTAATCAAATACACAAGATAATCTAATGGGTCATTTTGGATTTAGCTAAAAAAACTATTCTAAACACAAACTTGCTCAATAATAGTATAAACATAGTGACAAATATGAAATTAGAATCCAATATTTAACATCATTTTTTTTTCACCAACCTTATACTTTGAACAAGCCCTCCTTGTTTCACTAGCTGAAATGAAACCCTAAAGAAAAAAATGTATAGAAAAAGAAATGATATAGGGAAAGTATAAATGAAAGTGATGTGTGAATCTTGATGGGTGGCAAATGCTACTATTTACCAAAGATGAAAATGAAGGTGACACACGCTGTGGGGGGAAGCGCGTGAGGAATCAAAAGAGTACAAAAAGTGGCTTATGATGTGGACTTGTTGTCTATGAAGTGTTAAAAATGAACCAACATGAGTTGAGTTTGAGTGGGTCAAATGGTGTAAAGACAATGATTTATGTAAATATTTGATGGTTTATTTGATAGTTGGTGAATGCTGCCACATTTTTGTTTAGTACATGTCAATGTTGTGATAAGTATAAGCATATGTTTGGTACAAAAGATAAACTATATTAGTTGCAGCTATAATATAATACACCATCAAAATTATTTTGGATGTTAGGATCTTTTTTGTTGATGTTTCTTTTACTATAAGGTTTTATGTCATCGCATCAATCAGCGCTACATTAACAGTCGTGCTAATTTTTTATTTTTTTTTTCGGTCATAACACTACAACCTAGACCGACTACACGTCTTTGACATACATATACACACATAACATGTTGTGAACCACTTTAGGAAACCGCATTAAGTGTGGTGTTACAACATCGGCATGGTTGAATTACCATGTTAACAATTGTAGTCGTCTAATAAGATAATCTACTGGTGTATCTTCGCAATAAATAGTTACACAATTGTACATGCAATAATACACACACAACGGTTTGTTTTAATCTTAATGAAATGTTGAACTAGAAAATCCTAATCAAATTTCCGAACTCTGATGTGAGATAAAACCATGGAAAGTCATTTGTCCAAGTTTTCGTCATGCAAATTAAATTTTGTTGGCTAAATTTCTTGGTGTCATAACTTTTTTCGAATCAAAAGTCATGTGTGTTTTCAATTTCCCCTCTTTGATACGTGTTTTATTTCTCACTATCAAAAATTTCTCACTATCAAAATGAATTACATATGTCGGTTATATATAAAAATGAGAAACAGTCTAACAACTTATTTACAAAGTAATCCCTATACTTCTATTTATTTACATTCAAGAGTAAAACTAAACACTTTACTTTATATTATTTACAAACAAGTCCTCCAACTTTATAATAATCTTCAGTTTTCTAGATTATGGTGTTTAATGAATGACTTTGTCAATTAGCTATTTGTCCTTCATCAAATATTGTCTTTGGTGTTTAAATTAAAACCATCTAGGCGCCAAACCTAGTCGGCTAGTCGTGTAGTAAATACATACTTACAATAACAGTTACGATATCGAAAGCATTTCACAAAATGTTTTGGTACAGCTCTAACCAGAACTAAGAACTTTTTCACATGGCCGTCGTTAAATAAAAAAAAAAAAAAAAAAATTATTGTTTGTGATATGCCCATTACTTATTGTGATGTGCACCCTCTCTTTCTTGATATAGTTAGAACTAAATATAACATGTTTAGTCGCATCCACTTCCTGTCTTATTTTTCAACTATATTGATCAAGACCAAAATAACTTCTATGCCCCGTTTGTCCCAAACTAACCTCACTAGAAGAAGAAGAAGAAGAAGAAAAAAAAAAGTTAGTACAAGTCCACAAGGGTTTAGTTATAAGTTATAACAAAGCTATATATAGCAGAACGACAATATATATCATTTTACTAATTTTAGTTGGGCAAAATATTGATAGGATTTTAGAAGTTTTGTATTCTAAAAAGTCAGTTATTTATACTACTATATTAAGCATTTAGGACATTCTATTTATGGAAGGCTTAAAATTTTCAGATCAACACTTGCTAATTACGGAATTATATAAGATTTAATATCTATACTACTATATAAAGCATATCAAAACTTGCTAATTATGGAATTATATAAGATTTAAAAAATAGGTAGTGGCAAGATTTGAACCTAGGTCTCTTAGGTGAAAGCAAAATACGCCAACCACTAGACTACAATGGACTTTTATTCATTTAATGTACAACCAAATACATATACATAAACAACATCTATTGCATAACTAAATCTTTTATATAATAAAAGAATTACATCATTTCGAAGTGCTTTTACAAAACCCTTCTCATTGAAGAAAAAAAATTGGACCAATAGGAGAGGTTGATTTTGCTACGTAAGCGAAATCGGGCGACGTGATTGGTTAATAAAAGTCAAAATTAAGTTAATTTTGGTCAACCTTTACTTTATTTGGTATAGAAATTTGGTTGAGAAGAAAAAGACAAAAAAATATAGGTGTCAAATTTGTAAAATAAAAACTTTAAAAAGAGAGGGTAATTTATAAAACTTTAGTGGTTAAATTTTTAAAAATTATATAGAGTTAAGTGTAACATTAAAAGTTTTCATGTTTTTTTATAACTTTGAAAATTAAACAAATACACCCTTATATTTTACACCCCCTATACTTTATAACTTAAAAATATAATATATATGTTGTTTAAAAACTCCAACATATAAATATACATAAGATTATAAATGTCATTTTTTTACTATATATGTTTACTAAGAACTCATTTATTTCATATTAAAAGTATGACAAATGTGGACACGAATTTGAATATTAAATACGGCTAAATTATTGAAAACGAGAATATAATTATCAAATTGTAAGTATGAGCTACTGTAATATGAAAAAAACGTTATTTTGCTTATAACAACTACTCATGTAACTTTAATTTATTTATATAAGGATATGTAGAAAAACATTTTTAAAAAACTTTAAGAAGAATATTTTAACTTCATCAACGTTTATTATGTGCAACTAAACTCGCATTTTGTGTACATCATAATATCAATAGTGAAACTTAAATAGGAACATCAACATCTATATCAGCTAAATATAATTTACTTTATTTATTTGGTATAGAAATTTGGTTGAGAAGAAAAAGACAAAAAAATATAGGTGTCAAATTTGTAAAATAAAAACTTTAGAAAAGAAGGGATAATTTATAAAACTTTAGTGGTTAAATTTTTAAAAATTATATAGATTTAAGTGTAACATTAAAAGTTTTCATGTTTTTTTATAACTTTGGAAATTAAACAAATACACCCTTATATTTTACACCCCCTATACTTTATAACTTAAAAATATAATATATATATGTTGTTTAAAAACTCGAACATATAAATATACATAAGATTATAAATGTCATTTTTTTTACTATATATGTTTACTAAATACTCATTTATTTCATTTTAAAAGTATGACAAATGTGAACACGAATTTGAATATTAAATACGGCTAAATTATTGAAAAAGAGAATATAATTATCAAATTGTAGAAGCTACTGTAATATGAAGAAAAAAAAAGTTATTTTGCTTATAACAACTACTCATGTAACTTTAATTTATTTATATAAGGACATGTAGAAAAACATTTTTAAAAAACTTTAAGAAGAATATTTTAACTTCATCGACGTTTATTATGTGCAACTAAACTCGCATTTTGTGTACATCATAATATCAATAGTGAAACTTAAATATGAACATCAACATCTATATCAGCTAAATATAGTTTACTTTATTTATTTGGTATAGAAATTTGGTTGAGAAGAAAAAGACAAAAAAATATAGGTGTCAAATTTGTAAAATAAAAACTTTAAAAAAGAGGGGGTAATTTATAAAACTTTAGTGGTTAAATTTTTTAAAATTATATAGAGTTAAGTATAACATTAAAAGTTTTCATGTTTTTTTATAACTTTGAAAATTAAACAAATACACCCTTATATTTTACTCCCCCTATACTTTATAACTTAAAAATATAATATATATGTTGTTTAAAAACTCCGACATTTAAATATACATAAGATTATAAATGTCATTTTTTTACTATATATGTTTACTAATGACTTATTTAGTTCATATTAAAAGTATGACAAATGTGGACACGAATTTGAATATTAAATACGGCTAAATTATTGAAAACGAGAATATAATTATCAAATTGTAAGTACATCTGTAATATGAAAAAAACGTTATTTTTCTTATAACAACTACTCATGTAACTTTAATTTATTTATATAAGGATATGTAGAAAAACATTTTTAAAAAACTTTAAGAAGAATATTTTAACTTCATCAACGTTTATTATGTGCAAGTAAACTCGCATTTTGTGTACATCATAATATCAATAGTGAAACTTAAATAGGAACATCAACATCTATATCAGCTAAATATAGTTGAATCTTGAGTTATCTAACAAAATTTTTTTTACAAAATATGATTATTCAAAATTTTAATGGATATAATGAATAATGAAAAACTCGTGCATAAGTATATGATTATAGGTAATTACCTTTAAAAACATAATATTTAGCATTGATACAAAATATTTTTTTTATCAAAACCCTGTGCGTGCACAGGTATTATAACTAGTACATATAATACATATACAACTTTTGTAATTGTTTACACGAGCCTTACAAATTTGTTGTTTATTTGATTTTTTTTTCTATTGGTTATTTTAATAAATAACATCAAGCACATTTTTTTTTATAGCGTTTTAATCTTACTCATTCAAAAAGAAAAACTCTAATTCAATTCAATTCGACTCGAGCAACATTCGTTAAACAACATTCGACGACGTGTACCTATAATCAAATCGTTAAATATCATTCGTCTTCGAACCCGCTGCTTTGCGCGAGTACTATGCTAGTTCACTAAATGATGTCAAAAATAGTCATGTTGCACAAATCAATTTACCCGTTTCTGACGTATACAAAGATGATAAACCCGACTATAATTATAAGAGGTAAGAGGTATAATTAAATTGTAATCGGTTAAAGAGATGATTGCTTGCAAGTGTGGGTTTTGGATTATCTTGAAGAGTGGAGTAACATGTCAATTGCTTTGTTTGAGTACACTAGAATTTTAATGACAACTACTTTGATTTAATTATGTACACTTGATGTCATGATGTGCGCATTTCTCATCACATCAATTATATAATGTGAAATCGCACGTTCGAAAATAGTTAGTTTTTTTGTTCGACTATGGATGTGGTCATAATTACTTCAGTTTTAGGGGATAATGATTAAAATTGCAAGAGCATTTGAAACTTGTTTACATATATGCTGAAATAAAATGAGTCAAACGTTTATCAAGTTTTTATCACTCAATCCACTTAAACTTTTATCGAATTTGAATACAAAAACTTAAATCAAATGACCATTGTTCTAGTTGATCAAAATTTGACTCGAACTCGTACTCAGTTTTTCAAGCCAAGTGTTGGGTCAATTGAGTTTTGTTTGATTCATTACTATTTTTACATTATTTTCTTTTGCTATCTAGTTTTAAACAAGTATAACATAACCTTTACATACATAATCATGATGAATATTTTTAGAACTTGTAAGGGGCCAGGTGTTCCTCAAATCCGAGGCGCTTAAGCTTGGCTCAACTTGTTTACAGCCCTATGTAGACAAATCATCAATATATTACAGTGATTTTCTAAGTCAGTCTAAATACAGGGAGGCAGAGTTTCCGCCTTGTAATTCTCGAGTTTTTGTAAACCAAGTCTTGAACACTACCTTTCTAGTCCAGTGTACACAGTTTAAGAATGTACAGGAAAATTAGAGTAGTCACCAATCAATGCCTAAGCCTGTGTTATTACATATATCAGATACAAACAAATTCTGTGTATGGTCCATATTTCACTCAAACAATTATTTCAGTTTAACAGCACATGTGAAGAACTGATAACATTAAAAACACAAGGATGTGCCAAACATTGCATTCTGTCCTTTGCTAATGCAGATTCCCTCCCAGAAATACCAAAAGATGACAAAGTAATGGTCACATATCCGTTAAACCAATTAGAACTTCTCACCATAGTATGCTGCAGTGCCAACCATGAGTGCAACGGTTCCACCTTGAGCCACTACACGAGCCCTCATTAATGTCTGACCCAACTTGGAGTTCCCTTGCTTGAAGCTAATCAAACCAGCTGTGAGCACCCCGGCTGTAATTAAGGCACCTAAAACACCAAACAGGGGAAGTAAATATCGCAGATAAAACAGTGAGAACACAAATAACAACTGCCTTATTGTGCAAGATAGCACCAATACCATCTTAATGACTCGATTCTATATATCAGGTTTGTCTTCCAGTATGTTTATAAAAAATTCTTACGGATTATACTAACTCTAAACAACTTATTCCTTCTCATATTGCTTTACAGTTGCTAGACCATCTATCTATATCAGTCATGAGAATTTTTTGAGCCTAAAATGTTTGAAGAGCAAATCTTGATATTATAGTAGAGTCATCAAGCCACTCCTTAGTCCTTACCATCTCAATTCAACTGATACATAACCCGAGTAAAATGATCATATTGTTGTATTCTTTGAGCATCAAACTAACATTAGCTCTGATTTTCTTACGGTTACATGCTCTTCATATATCTTACTGTAGCAATAGACACTAGCATTACTAAAGTGTGGAATGAACATATCATAATTCTTCTATGAAGATAGAACCCCCAAACTGGTATACATAACTAGTGAATGCTTGGATGCGCAAATTGAAAGTGACTGTGGCACCATATATAATTAAAATCACATAAACCGTTAGGAGAAAAGCCACCGAATGGCCTAGTGGCAAGGTCCTTGGTTTCCTCACAAGAGGTCAAGGGTTCAAAGTTTCAAACCTCGCTAGGTATGTACATTTGGAGGTGAGGCCGCGTACATCTGAATCAAAAAGGCTCGCCCTCCCGTAACCTCAACAGGAAAAACCTCATCTGTTTACCCGTTTATAAACCGTTAGGAGATGGTATTTGGATGAGTTTCGCATTTGAAGAAAACAAACTATTAACGAAACTAATAAATAATATGAACAAATTGACATTTTTGTGAGAAGGCAGAGAATTCTTGTGAAATGGGAATTAAAAGTCTTCACATAAGGTTAAAAATGGGTAAAACGGTAAATCAATTTTTCTCCAATATACTCAGTTACGATCCACCTAATATGAAATGGATATGAAAATGTACTTAAGTATCTGAGCCCCTATATAATCAGATAATAACAAGCACATACTGTATTGTTTATCTAAAGTTCTAAACACTGAAATTAGACTATTGTTATCGAAAGTTGCAATAACCAACAAATCATAAATCCAAATATCCCCCTAAATTGTGTTTAAGAAATTACAGGTGTTCATATTATAGATTATAGATGTGTAGTTGCCAAATATAGCAGCCTCGTAGTCATATGATAGACAACATACGGTTCCCACTTATTTTGTAGTTCCACACAACATAATGCACAATCAATATATTTGCCATGTTCATGTATGTCTAGTTCTGCTCTACGAAAATGATATTTTTTTTGGCCTTTCTGATAATACTAAGTCTTATTCCTATTTTGGTACTGGTACCATTCAATTCAACATTTTGTTCGTTCGTTTGTGACCAACACCTTGCTTTGAACGTCTATCCTTGAGCCTCTAAGACAAGTGACAACAAACCTCAAGATGTGCAGTCACTGACATCAATAGCACAGTCACGAAAGATAAACACCGGAAGCGAAAATGTAAATGAAGACTTGAGTATAGACGACTAACTATAATACCCATTGGTGCCCTGTGGTCCCTCTCATAAGGTAAACCCCTCTTAGTATTATTATTCATCAGTGCAATTGTGCAACTATTAGATCGACTTCCTCACAATCCCGAGGGAGAAAAAACCCGTCATGATCAATCATCAACTCTCTAAAGTTGACATATGACTGTATAAGAATGGACATCAACAAGATATCCTAAAAAAAATCCTAATGCAAACCGTTGATCACATATTTCTAAATGCAAACATGGCAATGAAAAGCAATACATTGTATTGTACAAACCCCACAAGCAGCAAACTTCTGGGTCCCTATTCCCCATAGTAAGTTGAAACCCAAATCCATGGTCTCAGTAATCTAGTATAAGGTTTAAAATTACTACATCAGTTACTATAGCAAACATTTGAGAGGGTACACGATATTAAGCTAAGAATTTGAGGATAATAATGAATAACAAGTAAAATAAGGGTTTAAGATTGTGGATAGACATACCAATGGGAACGAATGGGTTTCTGGAACGTTTTTTCTCGGGAAAAAGGCTTTCAAGCTCCGGATTTGCTCCCATTATTGCAGTTCCGTCAGGCTGAAATGATTAAATTACTGGAAATGATTTGAAGATCAAAAAAAGGTTTATTATTGTTGTTGTTGTTTGGGGGTGGGGGGAATGAAGTTGTGGCCCAAAAGGTGGTTACGATGTTTGCAAAACTCTTTTTACCTCCCGTCATCTATTTTTCAACTTTTATTTTCTCTTTTCATTTTTTTTTAACGAATCATGTTTTAATTATTATCCATATATTTTTTTTAGTCTCATTACTAAAATTAAAATTATCAATTCCAGTAAACAGGTTATAAATTGTCTAATTCTTTACTTATCTTCACAACTGAATGCTAAATGTAAATTGTATAATTTTTACCGGTTGTTTACTTGTTTAAAAAATTTAAATAAGGAAGTTGTAGTCGGGCTGTAAATGAACCGAACGAACATGGACGGATGCTTGTTCGTGTTCGTTCATTTAAGTTTAGCTGGACAAATGAACAAACACGAACGCTTATACGGACGAAATTTCTCGCTTATGTTCGTTCGTTAAGAAAATAGTATGTTCATTTTTGTTTATGTTCGTTTATTAAGGTGTTAAACGTACGTTTTTCAAAAAAAAAAAAAAAGGTGTTAAACGAACATACATAAAGATTGTATAAGAACAAGTATAAAATATCAAAATATATATATAACATTTCTTTTTGTGTGTTCGTTTGTCTAAATATGCCTACAAGTATCTAATAAAAAACAAAATTTGAACTTAAACAAATATCATACATAAACGAACACTCACGAACGTATAATCGGATGTTCATGAACGTAAATGAATAAACAAGACTTGTGTTCGTGTTCATTCATTTAACTAAACGAACACGAAATTTTGTTCATGTTCATTCAATTGATAAATAAACAATCATAAACGGATTTTTTATCGAACAATTCATGAAATGTCTATTAAACATTTAGCTCGTTTACGGCCCTAATTAGTCGTAGAACAAAGTATCTTTTGACATGTTTCTGATTCATATTGTTTACATTGGCGCAACCTTGCAAGTCATTAAAATATATATATATATATATATATATATATATATATATATATACACAAATAAACTCAAATCCACAATTATTATTTTGACTTGATATTCATCAGTTGTTGTCTACGAATCATTTCTAAAGAGTTATTGCTTTCAATATGATTATGATAAATTATATGCTGCCCTAAAAATGACTATGTAAATATCTATAACAGGGTAGTGAGAATGTGATGTGATTATGCATTTTGAATTGTAATAAGTTAGTTATTAAAAAGCTAATTATGTGAATGTTTATTAACTATGAAAACGACTTCTAAACACCCGCTGGACGTGCAGCATTGTTCATAAACAGTGCCTGCTAAAGATGGCTTTCGCAAATATCATACCGTGTACATCTCTTACGTTTCTCTCTCAAGTATTTTCCTAGTCGGAAAATCTATGGATCTTCATATGCGTTCTACACGTTTTATGCAGTACGATTGGGACAGTGATAATTGCATCAGGATTGTATGATGTGAAACGTCAATCGTAAACTTGAGCCAACAATCAGCAAAGCACGGATTCGCTTTTAAACACACAAAAAGCTAGGTTGAGTCGACGGCTTTGACTTGTTTAGACATTTAGACGGTGCATTTCCTTAATCAAATGTCTTTTTTACTAAAGAAGAATAATCTACCATTCTCAGTATTTCCAAAACTTGATATTATCATTATACTTTTTGGTACCATCATCACTTGTTTTATGCTTATGGATATTTTCTTATTAGTTTTTTTTCAACATTTTTTGATGAGATGACTAATTAATCTTACTATATGCTTTTTGATTCCATGATGATCTCACATCTATTAATATAATTATAGTGGGCAGGTGATGCTGATAATATTAAACATCAAAATGTTCAAACTTGTTAAAGATTGGCATCATCTTCCCTCATTTAAATATAATGCACACATAAATCATTAGAAAAGCTAATTAGGTGTCTGCGAAAAAACTAGTCTTTTTCCTCTCTTCCGCAATCGTGGAAGAACGATAAAAGACTAAGAATGCAGTGTTGTATGGAGGATGTTTTACCATTCCTGTTGATGATGATTGTAGAATGTGTTGAGGTAGGTACTATGACGTTAGTCAAAGCAGCCATGAATATTGGAATGAGCCAGCTTGTGTACGTTGTTTACAGCAACCTTCTTGGCACAATCGTCCTTTTCCCATTTTTCGCCTTCCACAACCACAGGTTAGTCACTAGTGACGCCTCAATGTTGTCTACTTTATGCAGTAATGCTTGACATTTCATTTACAGAAGCAATTGGCCCCCGGTTACTTCTTCTCTCATATTCAGATATGTGATCCTTGGGCTTTTAGGGTAATAAGCTATTCAAATATTACATAACTATTAGTATTGCTGTCACGTTATATGAACATATCACATTTCAATGTCAATGATTGCAGTATCGGTCTGCTGCAACCACTTGCATATGCAGGTATCAACTACAGCTCACCAAGTCTAGCAACCGCTTTGGGCAATATGCTTCCAGCATACACATACTTGATAGCGATCATTCTAAAGTAATCGTATTACCATGATCTATGCTTTGATATAGTTTCCATTTGTTGTGTTTAATCCTTTCTAATGTGCAAATGACAATTTGTGCATATAGGATGGAAAAGTTAGATCTAAAAAGCGCAAGCAGTCAAGCGAAATCATTGGGCACAACCATAGCAATATCAGGAGCATTCCTCTTGACATTTTATAAGGGCCCACAGATTTTTCAAAGCATTTCTAATGAGTCATCAGACATGATTCTTTTGTCACAACCGTCATATTGGAAACTTGGAGGACTAATTCTTGTAGTCACTGGCATTCTTTCTTCCACGTGGAACGTTCTTCAGGTATGAGACTGAGTCTTCTCATTTAAACTGGAAAGAGTGCTTATTCTAGGAGGACGCATACTATAACTGTTATTTTGTACTTTTTTGGATTATGAAGCGTGTTCTTAAACTGTTGATGTTTAGACAGCAACAGTTAGGGAGCACCCAGATGAAATCACTATGGTTTTTTACGTTTCGTGCTTCGGAACCATACAATGTGCGATAATCTCTCTCTGTATGGAACGAAATCAGGAATCATGGGTATTGAACCCTGGCATCGAGATTGTGGCTGTTGTTTTTGGGGTAGGTATCATCTCGTTTTACTCATAAGAATGTTAATGAAGTGAATATGATAGATCATTTCTGATATTGGCTCAATGTAGGCAGTATTTGGGTCAGCATTTCGTAACCGCGCCTTAACGTGGTGCCTCCATAGAAAAGGTCCGGTTTATGTAGTCTTGTTCAAGCCTATATCAATTGTCATTGCAGTTGTTATGGGGATCCTGTTTCTTGGAGATGCTCTTTATTTAGGAAGGTTAGCATTAATAACAATGTTCTTTTTATCTGCTAAATAGAGATCGCATTTTTGACCCATTTACTTATTAATGGGTTAATTTGGGTGGTGTTTTTATCTCAAACGTGGGTATGTGGGTTGAACCGTTTAAAAGTTGTCCAAAGTCTATTGTTGATGGGTACACCATCCTAAACATTTATCCAAAGGTTTAGATAGTTACAGTATAAGATAACTACTAGTAATCCATTTTAGCTAGTATCCGGCCTATCTTACCACTTTTTTAAGCTAACCTGTCATCTCAGGAAACCAAACTAAGAACCCTGATTTTTAACATTTTTATGCAGCATTATTGGAGCAGTTATAATTGCCATAGGATTCTATTCGGTGGTGTGGGGTCAAGCCAACGAAAAGAACAACTTAGTTACGGACTACATGGGTGAACCGAATCCAATAACTCCTCTCCTCTTGTGTGAAAATGAATCTGAATGTTAAGGATTATTTACCTGATGATGTTTCAATATTTTTATTTTGTGCAAATAAACAAATATGTGATTATATTATATCTGGATGGGAACCACAAATTTATCGCTACCTCTTTGTTGCCAATTTGCTAGGCCTGCATATTTCAGTTGATTATGACTGATTTAGCCTGCTCTTTTTCATATAGTTAATAATGTTGTTGTCTTCGTCTAAAATTAGATGAGACTTTTAGTAATCAGTTAACAAAAAGACAAACACAACAAAGAATTCCTGTATATTTCTTTTAAAATATATATCCTCTCGAAAATGCAAAATTGCATATATATCCAAAGCATGCATAAAAACCATTGTATTATGTGCATAAAAAACTTGTACAAAGGTTATATATGCAATTATTCACTTTGGGAGGGATATATATGCATTTTTGCCTAAAAATTTAATTATCAACCCATCAACTTTGAAAAAGCTACCTAATTTACCAGAGATGCCAAAATCACTACAGGGCCAACTAGGAATGGTTATATGCGCCAGCCAGCTTATTGGTTTGTAATAAAAGCACAGCGAAAGATTTGCAACAGTCAGACCACCCCAATGACCAGGATAAGAGTTTTGTCTAGATGTGTCATAGAATTTTATACCACTAGCACATGGGAAATAAGCAGATAAATCTCGTTGGGTTCATAACACAATCACAACACTTGGTTTGTATATTATATATTCAAAACCGAACATATAGCAGCAAGTAAGCTGATCAAATCACATTATGCCGAGTGGGTGATGCACCATGGTGTTCACAAGGCAGTTGATGGTTTTGTTTCAAGTAGTTGATGTGATTCTGTAGCCAGTTTAGGAGTTATGGCCAACGTGAAGTGGCTGAGGTGTCTGCAATTGCATTTAACGGCAATGTTTTAACAATTTCCCTGCACAAGGGTTCATGTTTACATTACCATGATTAAGCAAGTCAGTGGTGGTCATGTTCCATTTCTCGGAAGATTACATACCGCATATTAGGCCTGTGTAAAAATCGAATGACACATGCAGCTCTTATCAGCAGAAGTTCAGAACAACAGTAAAAAGATCCTGATATTTTGGTACTGTTTGTATCTGAGACGGTCATTCTTGCAAATCATAGTGCTTGTATTATATTTATGCATGTTGGAAGGAAAAACTAGATGGAGAATCAAGTTTACTGGATTCTTTACTACGAACCATTTATCATCAATATCTCCAAACAAGAACTACAAAATTTTCATCATCAGCTTAGCAAATGAGCCTTGTGATGCCCACTAACTAATACCTCTTACAATTTGAAAAGTCAAGATATAAAGCCACCATCCGCTCATCATGATATCAACTTTTTCATAAACATTATAGCACCTTAACCCCATGAAAACTGTTTTCAAGGATTTGCTAGCATAAATAACCAGTTACAAACAAAACTCACTAGCTAAATCACTTGACAAAACAGGCAGGATTAGTACAAAAAGCGACAAACCAAATATCAGTGGCTGATTTGCGGTTCCATGTTTTAGCAGAAGGGTCTGTATGAGAGCTGTAGTATATAAAAGAGCTCGATGCAGCAATTACATGACACTATTGGTTATAGACCGGCCCTTGATAGATCCTGTATTCATGACTTGAGATCATCAGACATTGCTGAAGGTATACAATGTGTTAAAAGGATGTCTTGGGTAGCTTCCTTCGCCATCTTTGTCCGTAAGACGACAATCTACACAAACCAAAGTTACAATGCTTATTGACATTGAGTGGAATAATCAAAGTGGTAATTTTCTGGACAAGTTGAAAGGGGTTGGTGAACTGACCAAACACTTCTTTTGTTACTTTTTATACTTAATAACCAATATTTTATTTTTATATATGATTACCAGATTAAATATCACCCTTAGACACGATTTCAATAAGACGATTTAGAATACTGTAGACACTTGCATATTCTTTTGGCACCTTTCAAATCGCTTAACCCATTTGACCCGCTTAGCTAGTCTCTTTGAGTAAGCACCAATAGAATTTATCGAATTGACCCAATTTCACATTGCTGGATTAAAATTGTATATATCTTGCCATGGGGAGAGAAAGAGAACCTGTTCATATTCGAGGTCAAACTTCAGAAATTCTTCAGTGCAACTTTCCACCATATCTGCCAAAGATTTCAAGTTCTTGACTGGCTTGTTGTTAAAAGCAACAACCTACAAGTATGACACAAGATAGACAAGAAACGAGTGAGAAAAAAGATGAAAACTTATGGATCTTGGATCATTTCAGGATAATCTTCAGTCTAACCTGAGTGTTCACTATTTCTTCATACCCTATATTGATGTCGGCAACAAGCACCTAATATAAAAAGAACTTGATTATTTCAGTATCATAAGTCCCCTTGCCCGAAAACATATCAATGAGGCCAAAAGAACTAAAGAGCGAGAATCCAAAAACACAAAGGAAGGAACCTAACCTGAGAAACAACGACAAGTTGCTCATCAACAGATTGCGCCATGGCATGCAGATGTTTGTCCAGTAGCTTTACTGGAGCATCAAAATCATAATCTTTTCCATACTGAAAATATAAAGAATTTACATATAAAAACTCATAAAAAATTGGCAGCAGAGCAAAAACTCGATCATAAGAAAATATCCATATATAAGTCGATTTAAAGGTCGTACCTCCGAACGCAGATATGGCACAGAAACGGTGGTGAAAACGAATCCAGCAATAATGTAATAGGAAGGAGGATTGTTCCCAATGTGTGCTGGTATTAGTCGCTTATGGGTTGCAAGTTTTATGTTGAACTCATGTACCTTCGAATTTCTGAGGATTTTAACCAGAGCTTTATCACCAGTATACTTTTGTGAGACAAGGTAACTGAAACCAATACGTTCTCCGTCCTGAGCGGAACTGAAAATAATCACATGGAAAGCAGAGTAAGAATTCAAAATGATACTAATGAAGAATATTCGGTCAATCTGCTGAAAATACCATAAAAATTGTGGTATATTAACTTATTTTATAATACAACATGACATTCACTGAAAAAGTGAGGTTTATGAGCATGTTACATTTCACATGTGACACCTATATTTGTTTCGAGACCAAAAATTTAGGACAGTAGGGCTTATATCTTTAAAATAAACGCCAAACTTAGTCGAAAACAAGAATGTATTAAACCAATAATGCTTACATGTGTAGCCTATGGCATAAACTGGGAAACACTCAAAATTTTAATGAGAACTAGAACTCAACATACAGAAGGATCTAAAAAAACGAGAGTATGATAAGCCGACCTGTTCCATCATTGGCAACATTAACCCCATCAAAGCTAAGGATTATATCAGAAGGACTCAAGACATTTGATTCTGGAGCAGTAGGTTCAATTCTTTTGATACGCACACCTTTATGCTTGCTGCCCATTCCCACTGACATACGCAGGTCTGGATTTTCCATCTTTTGCCACTCAACACCAAGAATTGGGAAGCCTGATATAATGATATGCAAAAGGGTGTAAGGTACCAAAAGGTGTATGAAATTTAATTAACAAATAAGCAAATACCCGCTATTTCAACTAACATAAATATAAACAAAAAATAAGTAGGTAACATTAATATCAAATAACTACCTGTATATTCTCCATTCTTCTCGTAATCACGAATAAAATGATTGATAACTGGGGTCGGTATGACATAACCAATATTCTCTGCATCTTCATGTTTAAGAGACTGAAACGCAATTCCAACACACTCTCCCTTATCATTAAAGGCAGGGCCCCCGGAATTCCCAGAGTTTATTGCAGCATCAATCTGCAGAGTAATCACAAGAAAACATTAGAAGCAATAATTAGTCATCTGAAACTGAGTTAAGAGGGTTGAATTATTTGTACCTGCAAACCAAGAAGCTCAGTTGATCCATGAACATAAGATAATATCTCTATGCGAGACACAACCCCACTAGTCACCGAAATCATTATCTCCTCAATAGGATAGCCAACAACCGTGACAGCGTCTTGTAATGCAGGTAAGTCTCCGAACTCCAAGGGTGAAATTCCTTCCCAGAATTCATCATCACTCACACTCAGCATTGCTGCCATAACCATGTAAAAAAGTGTTCAATTTATACTCAACTCGTAATAAAAAAACCTAAAAGCTACTCATGATATATAACAGATATTTTAGACTTCCTTTTTTTCCTTAGTTTTTTTTACGGTCCACCAACCATACGCTTCAATATTCAATATACTAGATTTGGGATAATTGCTTCATAACAAATCTTATATCTCTTTTCTTGACGAATCTAGAATAGTGAAGGCATGTCGGTAGTTATCTCCATATTCAGGTTTCTTATAAAAATCATTACCACCAAATCGATTTTTTTGAATATGGACCATTAAGAAAACTACAATTATAATCATACCGAAACACTCAAATCCCGATGTATGGTTCCTTAGTACAACCTAAACTTCAACCTTTATTATCAAAAGAACAGCATCGTAATCACACATTTAAACACCCTCCATCTCACACTCAAGGGTTAACTGGCTAAGCAAATAAAAAAAACCTTACAGCTTTAGCAAAAATCAGTTCCTAAGAAGCATTATGCTAAAGCCCTTTTTTGCTCTTCAAAAACCTATAAAGCAATTATCAATAAGCGTTTCGATAATACAATATAAGAACCTTAAATGAGCTTAGCCAAAGACACCCTCAACCATATGGCATTCGCCCATAACTTCACAGTTATCTCAAATTCAGTTTTCTAGTAACCTGTTACATGCAAAGTTACTATTTTGATTTTAAACCATCAGAATACTATAATCATAATCAGTTAATCATACTCGAAACCTCAAATCTCAATGTCAGGTGTCCTATACCAACTTATACTTCAACCTTTATAATAAAAAAAACAGAATTACAAACACACATCCAAACACCTGATTCAACTTTTTGTGTCTCGCACTCGATTCCAACAAAATCTAATCACAATGCACTATCAAAGATATTTCTTTGCATAAAGATATCCCTAAGAGCTACGGTTTAAAAAGATAACGAACATGTTTAAATTGTTGTACTTTAACCACCTTGGGGCGGTTATCATCAACCACCTTGAGTGGTTACAATAAACAATAAACAATAAAAAAAACATGCTTAAATAGCTGTAGTTTAATCATAACCACCAGAAACGGTTAATTATACCCGCCTCAAGGTGGTTAAAGTGCAACAATCTAAACATGTTCATTATCTTTTTAAAACGTAGTTCTTAGGTCTATGTTTATCAATATTTTCTTTCAATAGTGCATTGTGACTAAAAACTATTTGAATTGAACGTGAGACGTGGAAGGTTGGAACGTTGTATGTTTTTTTTTTTGAATGGCAAAATTTTCACACCCTATACCACCTATCTCACATATGCCTGCAGCGAGGCATACCCATGTGGGCAACTCACATCACTAGACCTAACACTGTGTTCGTGAGTTTCATCATAAAAGAAAAGAAGAGAAGATAAATCACTTCTCTTCTCTCCTCTTCTTCCCATATTTGGGCGGAACATATCTTCTCAAAAAAACACATGATCTTCCTTCCTTCTTCTTTCCAATTCTTTTCCTTTCTTCCCCATAAAACATCTTGAGAACACAAAAAAATTCAATTTCTTTCCAAATCATTTCCTTTCTCCCCAAAATCAAACTCAAGTACACAGCGTAAGGCCTTAGGTGGAACGTTGTATGATTATAATAATAAAAAATAAAAGGCATGGCATGGTAGTAAGTACTAAACTACTACTAACCGATATCGCATTCGGTACCAATAGCAAGAACATTAGCCAAATACTTAACATCAGACCCCCTTTTCTTAACCTTAACCTGCGTAAAATGCTCAACCGAATGCGCATTCGTCAACACCCTCCTCCCATTAATAATAAAACCACTACTACTGGAACTATACTGCCTCTTCCTTTGCCACGGAAGAGAAAAATTAGGCTCCGTATGGACACAAAACACCTTCACCACCGCATCCATCGACGGGACCACTTTCCCCACACTCTCCGGCACCATGACGTCATAATCTCCGTTTTGATGGTCTGCGTGACGTGATGATCTTCGTTCAGGTGAAACGACGATTGCCCCGTCTTCAGGTTTTGGTGTTTTGGTGCGTTTGGAGATACGGCGTTCGGTTGTGGTGGCTGGTGTTGGGTTAGGGTTTGGTGGCTCGGTGTTTGGGGTGTTTTTGGGTTTACGGCCGCGCTTGCGTGATGGTTTGTCCATGGTTAGGGTTAGGGTTTGAGTGTGCTGTGTGGTTATGGAGGATGAAGGTGGTGAAAGGTGGAAGAAGATGATGAAATGGGCCTCACGTTTATACCTAACCAAACTGGATCAATAATACTTTATGGCCCAGCCCGTCATACATTTGCACGCACGGTTCCCACAATTACTATTTACTACAACTAATAATATTATTATTTCTTGAGAGTAAATTGCAAAAATCGTCCATAAAATTAGGTCAAATTGCATGTTTCGTCTCAGATGTTTGAAAAGTGCAAAGATCGTCCTTGTGGGAAACTTTTGAGGCAAAAATCGTCCCTGGCTTACATCAAATGACTAAAATACCCTTATCTCTATATTACTTTTCAGTTTCTTACACAAATGGTCCCTGTGTTTCGCCAGTTTTGCAGATTTAGTCCTATTTTTTAAATTTAACTATTAATATTAGTATTATTTTTATACGTTTTCGTCCGTTTTATTTACGTTTGTGTCCGTTTTCCTAACGTTTTTGTTCGTTTTTCTTACGTTTTCATCTGTTTTTATGCATTTTCGTCCGTTTTTCTTAGGTTTTTTTCATTTTCATACGTTTTTGTCCGTTTTTAAACGTTTTCGCCCGTTTTCTTACGTTTTCATCCATTTTCGTTCGTTTTTCTTTACGGTTTATCCGTTTTCATATGTTTTTGTCCGTTTTTCTTATGTTTTTTCTGTTTTCATACGTTTTTATCCGTTTTTATTCGTTTTCGCCCGTTTTCTTACGTTTTCGTCCGTTTTTCTTACATTTTTTTCATTTTCATACGTTTTTGTCCGTTTTTATACGTTTTCGCCCGTTTTCTTACATTTTCGTTCGCTTTTCTTATGTTTTTGTTCCTTTTCTTACTTTTTATATGTTTCACCCGTTTTTATAACTGGTGACACGTATGAAAACCGTTTAAAAACGGGTGAAACGTATGAAAACGGAAAAAACGTAAGAAAAATGACCAAACCCGTAAGAAAAATAGACAAAAATTTTATACAAAAATGGGCAAAAACGTATTAAACGGATGAAAGCGTAAGAAAATGGGCAAAAACTTATAAAAAACGGATAAAACAAATGAAAACGGAAAAAACATAAGAAAAATAAACAAAACGTAAGAAAAACGGACAAAAACGGATAAAATTAACAAAAACGGACAAGAATGTATGAAAACGGAAAGAATGTGAGAAAAACGGATAAAAACAAACAAAAACTAAAGAAAAACGAACGAAAATTGATGAAAACGTAAGAAAACGGGCGAAAACGTATAAAAACAGACAAAAACGTATGAGAATGAAAAAAACGTATGAAAATGAAAAAAACGTAAGAAAAACGGACAAAAACGTAAGAAAAACGGACAAAAACATATGAAAAGGAAAGAACTTGAGAAAAACAGACAAAAACTGTGACAACTCGTATTTTCAGGTCATACTTCAAAACATTATTCATGCTTCATCATTTATCGTTTATTGTAAACTGGGTTTACGAGCATCAAATTCACGTAACCGTAATGGTTTAGCTGTGAATTCATGATTATATCATCGAGGTCATTTCATATAGACTAAGTTTAGTCTACATTTCATTAACATCATTATCATCACATTAGTTCATGCATGATTTTTCATTTCACATTAAACGCGTAAATTTCATATTAAATAAACGCTGTCGCGTAAGTTATTATTTTGAACATTTAATCCGATACTTCCAAAAATTATCCCAATATATTTTTATACTTACATTTAGTTTATAAAAATAATATTTTGAGTTTACTTAGTGTTTTAAATTTATTTTGTACATAAATCGTTAAATTTATATTATTACGACGCTTTTCTTAAAAACTACACGATAATTATTATTTCACTCAAATTTTTGCAAGAAACATATTTTTACAATTTTTATAACTACAATATATTTTACTTTGGCCTATTAAAACTTATTTTTAGTCAATACTACTCTAATTTCACAATTATATGCAAGTTACAACATATTGTACTTAACTATATTTTACTTACACATTTATATATACAATATATAAAAAAAAATGTATTTTACAAATACATACCCCCTTGGCCGACCAAGGGGGGTGATTCATTAATGAGTTGGTAACATTTTTCTTACTTATTGAAATCTATACTCCAAGTTACTTACACACTACAATAATTCACACAATCAAATTATTCAAGGTGAAAGTCAAGATTTTTCTCTCTTGTTTCTTCCTCTCCAAACCGGCCATCCATAAGTGCAAGAAGGAGATTTCATCAAAATTTACCAAGATCAAGTTTTAACAATCTAGTATACACTCTTGTTTAGGTTTTGAAATAAAAACCTAGGGTGTTTAGGTTTAATCCCTTGTTCTAGTCACCTCATCAAGTAAACTAGTAAGCATATCATTTTCATTTTACATCTTTCATTATCATTTCATATTTATTTCATCATTTTTGAGCAAAGCATGCCAGACTTATGGATGTTTATACCATTTTTACATTATTTTTAGAGTTATACATATATAAGTCATCCTATAATTTATCCCTTGTAATATATTAGTTTTTGTGATGTCTAGGAACCCATGACACCCTAAGAAGGTGTATGGTAGGATTAGAATAGCTTCGGAGTTGTTTTGAATGGGTTATAATAGGTTTGGCGCGAGAAAAACTCATTTCGACACGTTTTAAAAAGGGTCTGTCCTTATTTTGAAGTTCTGGAAAATCCGACAGTAAGTAAAAATTTTTGGCCTAGATATTTAGAAAATATACTTTAAAACGAAACCGTGGCCGCTTGAACGGATTAAAACGGAGTTATAACGAAGAAGTTATGAATTTTTCATTTTGGCGACGAAAAATATAATTTTTCTGAAATTTCAGCAAGTATTGCTTATTTTGTACAAGTCAAAAATGTGGCTTAGACGTTATAAAAAGTGTCGACTTATCGAAAATATATATGTTATTTTGATACAAAAAGTTGGAGAACAAACCATTGGGGAACTAACTTTGGAGAACTATACTTTGGAGAACTATATTTTGGAGAACTAAAAGTTTGGGGAACTAAAAATGGAGAACAAAATATTTGGAGAACAAAATTTGAGTACATTTTCTTATAAAAGTTATAATTTCTTAATAAATCACTAAATAATTATCGTAGGATATCATTTCAACGTAAATACTTGTAAAGTATTTTATAATACGACGAGATGTCATAAACATATATTTCGACGATAAGTGTTATTTTCAAAATTCACAAGTGGTATAGATATCATCCGAACTGCATGCATAACATTACATCATAACTTATTATGTATCATATCATTCATAATAGGTCAAGTTTAGAGATTCACGTTACATTTCGGTGTATCCACTTTTGTCATCATAATCATTGCAACATGTGAGTCATAGCCCCACTTTTTCTCGTTTTAATTATTTATGAAACTCTTTGGGGGAGATACATGCTCAACAATTTTTATGACATTCATGACTATTTGCAAACTATATGTTTATCTGAACTGAATGTTTAGTCATATTCTATATCATAAATCATGGAACTAATGGTCTTGGTATAACATTGGACTAATGGTCTTGGTATAATCAGAGAACTAATGGTCTTGGTATAACATTGGACTAATGGTCTTGGTATAATCAGAGAACTAATGGTCTTGGTATAACATTGAACTAATGGTCTTGGTATAATCATTGAACTAATGGTCTTGGTAGAATCAGAGAACTAATGGTCTTGGAACGATTTGAAACAACACTCATATGTGTTATATCAAGTAACTATTGATACATAAAGTCATGCACTGTTATGTGAATTCATTTGACATCATGTGTTTGAACATAAACTATACATATTTTGGCAGTGGGTTGTGAACACACAGGTTGCAAGTTTTGTATGGACGGAACTTGGAACTGAGTGGATTTACAATGCCTTTGCTGCATAAATGATTTTGAAAGGCTTTACATTTCAACACAAACTCTATGAACTCACTCAACCTTTGTGTTGACACTTTTTAGCATGTTTTATCTCAGGTATCTAAGGCATTCACTTCATGACATCCATATGGACATATCATAGAGTCGCAGGTGACGAGCGTCACACATGGGATTTATTCACTTTAAAACATCGTTTGAATTGTAACAAACTTATTTCCGCACAAGTTGATTTTCATTTGGGACCTATACTTTGTAAACTCGGATTATTTTATTAAATCAAACGATGTATTTCCAAACGACACTTTAGGTCGTTCAATATATCTGTAACTATGATGCTATGACAGTCAATCCCGTGAATTCCATTCATTGCAAAAAGGTAATTTGGGGTGTGACAAAATGTACAAAACGAAAATAACGCGTGAAAAAATTGACAAAAAGCGTGAGAAAGCTGACAAAAGCGTAAAAAAAGGGGCAAAAACGTAAGAAAACGGACAAAAACGTATGAAAACAAAAAAAACATGAGAAAAACGGACAAAACGTAAGAAAAACGGACAAAAACGTATGAAAACGGAAAAAACATGAGAAAATGGACAAAAACGTAAAAAAAACGGACAAAAACGTACGAAAACATAAAAAACGTGAGAAAAACGGACAAAAACGTGAGAAAACAGAGAAAAACGTAAACAAAAAAAGGGACAAAACGGACAAAAATGTAAGAAAATATGACAAAAACATATGAAAACGGAAAAAACATGAGAAAAACGGATAAAAACGTAAGAAAAACGGACAAAAACGTACAAAAAACGGACGAAAACGTGATGTGCATATGAGCGTTCGGGGTCAAGAAAACCACCTTTTCTACGAGCAAGTTTTTCAACCCTCTAGGCAGTGAACCTAATCGTTGTAGTGTAGTATGGGGTAAGCCTCGAAGATTGATATCATTCTATAGGGGAATAGGAATGCTAGTAAGAAATATATGACGAGAAGGTGGGTTGAAGATGATTCTTTTTTTTTTTATCTTTTTTATGATTTTTTAGAAAGCTAATGTAAAAATCTCAGGGCAATTGGTTTGAGGGTGGTACTTCTACCGATTACTCTACTTCTACTAATTACCTAATTATCTAATTACTACGGATAGCTATGTTTAATTGAGGTGTGCTCGTATGATGATTAAAAATGTGTTCACTTAGATACTATTACTCCTTAGTTATCTTTTATTGGTTGGTTGAGTTGTCACGTCCTTTATCTTAACGCGTTGTATTCCTAAAAGTCGTAGGGTGTCATGTATCCCCTAGTTCTATGAGGTTATCTCTCGTATATGATTCACGGAATCGACAAACCTAAGCTATTCCATCCGTACACCATATCATCATTAAGCATACTCAAGCATTAAATACAACGATAGCCTAGATTCACTCCTAAGCCAATTTCAATTAAGACAAGAAACAACCTAACAACAATCAATAACTAGGTTTCATAGATCTAAGCAAACACACAAGTAATTTAGCTAGACATGTTAGACAAGCAAGCATACACACAATCAATCGAACATGGGGTAAACATAATGATAAATTGGATTAACAAACTTATCTTGATGTGTAAAATAGGGTATGGGACCCTAGAATACTGTTCAAGTCGGACTACAACTGAGTTAGGGTTTGCTCTCCAAAATTCTACCTCTTCAAATACAGAAAAATCGAATTCTATATATAGATTTACAATCGAGACGGCGTCACATGGAGGTGATGTAAGTGTGGAAGGTTTCTTGTTATCAGCCCGATTTAAACCCGATTTCAAGAGATTCTTAGTTAAGGATCCATCTTGACATAATAAACCCAGTTTAAACCCATAATGTTTCTTGTTATCAACCATGAAAGAGTGATGTAAGTGTGTAAGGTCATGAATTACTCCTATATTAGCTTCCACTCTACATGTCTTAGAGTCTACTACCTTTATCACGCAACTACCCGGACTATTTAGTTTGATGAGTGGATTGGGGCCTAATTCATTTCCTAGATTCACCTCTAAAGACGGAAAATTGGGTAAGGGTTTTGGTTGAGGCTCCGGTTCATCAAAACTAGGAATTTCCTTAGAACTAAGAGAGAGGTCATGACAAGCAACTAAACCTACATTCTCTAGTGGTTTTTTGTCCAAAGGTTCTATATAAATTGGGGTTCCTATAGTCTCTTTTACTTCTTTCGGGTAAGTTATAGGCGGTATGTGTTCCTCAAGTGATGGTAGGGCTTGTGGGCTTGGAGTTTCCACCTCACTCTCCATTATATCTAGATCACCTAAATGTTCATCATGTGTTTTAGTATGATCTAGCCCAACTACACTCCTAAGTATCTCGAATCCTTCTTTAGCCATTTCAAATTCTTGGTCCGATTCATAAGAATCGTTCTCAAAACCTTGATTACTATGTTCTATTTGCCTAATGGATTCCTCATGCGTGTCATATGTTTTTGTGAAATCTATCTCACACATGCAACTTAGTATTTCAACTCTAACCATCTCACAATCTTGTTCAGATTTCAGTTCCATGTTCTTAAAATCTAGGTCTTTTTGTTCATGGTGCCTAAGGTTGGATAAATCCTCCTTATCTATTTCCTCAAGTTGTGATGTAGACAAGCCTATGATTTCATTCAACTAATGGTTTATGCTTAGGAAGCTTTTCTCAAAAAATTTCCAGAGGTTCTCACTAAAAGGAGTTGATCCTAACAATGATTGTTGAATAGAAGCCACACAAGCACAAAATTTATCAAATCCATCTAACCTTACACCCGTCTCCTTTTGGATATCTCTAAGATCACTCACAAATTCATTAGTACAATAAAAAGCAATCCTATCTGTGAAATTCAATTGTTCCTCATTTGTTAATGATTCAAATGCAACTTCACTTGCCATAGCGACAAATGAAAAGGGTTTTACGAACATAAACACAAAGAAAGGGGATAGACTACAAGGAAGCTAATGAAAAGAGAAAAAAACTCACTTGATAGGAATCAAGCGAGTGGACCTAAACGAGATAGAAGTCTAACTAGCTATTCTATTCCCCGGCAGCGGCGCCAAAAACTTGAGATGCGTATGAGCTTTCGGGGTCGAGAAAACCTCATTTTCTACGAGCAAGTTTTTCAACCCTCTAGACAGTGAACCTAATCGTTGTAGTGTTGTATGGGGTAAGCCTCGTGGATTGATATCGTTCTCTAGGGGAATAGGAATGCTAGTAAAAAATATATGACGAGAAGGTGAGGTTGAGGATGATTATTTTTTTATCTTTTTTATGTTTTTTTTAGAAAGCTAAGATAAAATCTCGGGGCAATTGGTTGGGGGGTGGTACTTCTACCGATTACTCTACTTCTACTAATTATCTAATTATCTAATTACTACGAATAGCTATGTTTAATTGAGGTGTGCTCGTATGATGATTAAAAATGTGTTCACTTAGATACTATTACTCCCTAGTTATCTTTTATTGGTTGGTTGAGTTGTCACGTCCTTTATCTTAACGCGTTGTATTCCTAAAAGTCGTAGAGTGTGTGTATCCCCTAGTTCTATGAGGTTATCTCTCGTATATGATTCACGGAATCGACAAACCTAAGCTATTCCATCCTTACACCATATCATCATCAAGCATACTCAAGCATTAAATACAACGATAGCCTAGATGCACTCCTAAGCCAATTTCAATTAAGACAAGAAACAACCAAACAGCAATCAATAACTAGGTTTCATAGATCTAAGCAAACACACAAGTAATTTAGCTAGACATGTTAGACAAGCAAGCATACACACAATCAATCGAACATGGGGTAGACATAATGATAAATTAGATTAACAAACTTATCTTGATGTGTAAAATAGGGTATGGGACCCTAGAATACTGTCCAAGTCGGACTACAACTGAGTTAGGGTTTGCTCTCCAAAATTCTACCTCTTCAAATACATAAAAATCGATTTATATATATAGATTTACAATAGCGATGGCGTCGCCTTTTGCATGCGACGCCGTCAAGTCGCCGTCATTAGGGTTTCGTCTGGGCCAAGTCATCGATGGGACGGCGTCACTTGAGAGTTGTGACGCCGTCGGTCTTTAGTTGAGACGTCGTCTGAATTCTAGATCTGGGTCATGCGGAGTGAAACTCGTGAGTGACGCCCTCTATATTTAAAGCGTGGCCGTCGGCTTTATGACCAAATTTCACTAAGCCATCGCGTGCATGTTTTGATCAAGACTTCATAAAGGGGCGGCGTCGCCTTTGATGGGACGCCGTCAGTTCTCTGATCATCTTGAGTGGCTTCGATCTTAACTTTGCCATTTTCTTCATGTTTTTGCTCCTTTTCGTCCAAATGTGCTTCATTCGAGCATTTTTCTTCCAAAAGACCTAAAAAGTGAAAAGGAACAGAATTAAGCAGTAATGGATATAAAATGTGTAGAAATAGGGCTTAAATGACCCCCTAAAAGCGTACGTTCTAAATCCTTATGAAAACGTATAAAAAATAATACCAATATTAATAGTTAAATTAAAAAAAAAAAAAAGACTAAATCTGCAAAACCTGGCGAACACAGGGACCATTTGTGCAAGAAATTGAAAAGTAATATAGAGACAAGGGTATTTTAGTCATTTGATGTAGGCCAGGGACGATTTTTGCCTCAAGAATTTCCCACAAGGACGAGCCTTGCACTTTCCAAACATATGGGACAAAACGTGCAATTTGGCCTAACTTTAGGGACGATTTTTACAATTATGTCAAACCTGTTTCCAAATTCATAATATAAGAAAAATTATCGGGACGAAACGTACCATCAAATTTTGTTTTAATGTTATTATTTGAGTAGTTAAATTTGATTTGTCTCCCCCAAATAATAAAAAAGAACTTAAATTTGGATCAATTATGTCAAACCTGTTTCCAAATTCATAATATAAGGGGCTGTTTGGTTCGTCAATTTAAAATGCTAGTAATTTCAAATTTTGTAGAAATTCAAATAGTGACAGGTTTCAAATCATCTAATTTAAAATACTACATTCTGTTTGGTTAGCCATTATTCATAAAATCTGAAATGTCATTGACGAGTTTACCCTTCATATTTTTTTAAGGTAAAAAATAACTAAACACATAAACTTATATACCGGAGCAAATTGATGAACATAGACATATGCATAGTTATTGGAATCAATCTATCTCTAAACTTCGAAATGGAGATTTCCAATAAGCCATACAATCGGTCCATATAATTGAATCTGATATTTCCGCGACTCCTTATAATTTGTCCATATGCAGCGACTCGGGACCCCCAAAGGAGAAAAAGTTGAATCTGAGGATGATTTAGTGAGCGGAACATAGTGATGTTGTGGATTTACTGAACCGGAAAATTAAAAGTATCCAAATATGTTCATATATGGCTCATGAAGAGAAGGAGACAATGAATAGTGTAATAATCAATTGGGTTGTTGGTACAGTAGTTTTTTAATTATTTAAAGGGGTGTTTTTGTCTACTTATGCAATATAACTGCTGATATTAAAATCTATCCCCCATTCACAAGTTTTTAAAACTGCTTCTTTTCAGGGCCCCACAATATTTAAAGCCCCCACTAGTTATATACCAAACACGATTTTTAAGTGTTTATGAATTTAAATTCTCCAAAATACCCCCTAAATTTGGTCAACCAAACAGCCCCTAAGAAAAATTATCGGTTGTTGGTTAGGGTCTAGTTCAATTTTAGTCATGTTAGCTTCAAAATATAATGCTTTCACATAAATAAAACTATAGTGTTTAGGCAAAATTAAAAAGATGTAAGAAAAGTTTTGGGTTTTGGACGAAACTGTTTAAGCACATGTATTGAAGTGATGCCAAAGTGATTCATACAGTTCGGTTTCGATCTCAGATTTTTTGTATTTTTAGGGTGTGCTTGGTTGAGGGTATTGAGGGGTAAGTAATAGCAAAGATAATGATTAATGATGCTTGATTAGTTCTGATGCAATGACCCATTACCCAATAGTGGGTAATGACTATTGGGTAATGGGTCATTACTCAATAAATTGGGAGGAATGGTTTCCTTACCCTTTTCCTTTCTTTAGTATTCCCTTTGCCTTTCCCATTACCTAGTTTGAACCAAGCACACCCTTAGTTTTGGTTCATCTCTGATTAGAACTGTTGCTCAACATTAAGTAATTAATTAACACGTGCTATTTAATTAGTTGTTATATTAAACAATAAATATGTAGCAATAATAAATACTAGGCGAGTATCCGCGCCTAGCGGCAGCGGTTTCTAGCGGCAAACAATTAACTATATGCAATATTGTGGTGAGTGTTTCGTATAACGTTCAAAATAGACCCTTTTCCGACCAATTACTCAAGTCGCAACAGTTGGCGTTGGAATTTCTTCCTCTTCTTCATCATCATCGTCATCACTTGAGATGACAATAACGTCATCCCAATTCCAGTTTATCAAGTTAATGTTGTAAACCAGAGGATGTGGAGCATGATTAGCAAGGGGTGAAGCTATAAAAATATGAATATAAAAGACTAATCAGTAAATAAGAAGACAATCAAACCAACCAACTAACCTCGAATGTAAAGATAGACAAATGTGAAACCAACCTAAGATCGTCGTCAATATTCTATTCATTTTTCATTGACATGTCTATGAGAATAAAAGTAAACAAGATGAACTTAAGAAATATATTAGTGTTCTTTATATAGGCATTTGGAAAACCCTTGCTATATATAATGTTTGATTTGAAGTTTAATGTTTAAATTGAAGGGATGAAAACAATTTTTCCGCCATGTGTTTACTTCATGTCCGGCCAATTACAGGCTACTAGTTTCCTTTATTTAATATATACTCTTTAATAGTTTTAATACTTTCTTTGCAAATGTCATATTCCTTCATTATACTCTTTAATAGTTTTAGTACTTTCCTTACTTTCCTTTACATGTGGGTTTGAAGCAGAGTTTGCATGCCAACATTCCAAAATTGCAACAACACAAAATGCTTTCAACATTACAAATGAATGCATGGGTACATTGACTTTTTTTCAACATTCAATATTTCACTTGCCCATTTTTTGTTTATATGTAGTTAAGATGTAGCAACAAGAATTTATTGTGACCAAGGATTTATCTGTTATTGTTTATTGATCAAGTATAGATTACAATACATAGATAACGTAAGACTAGAAACTCTATTGGATCTCGGCTCGTATACACACTTGGGCTTGACTCTCTAATACTTTACCGTAGTCTGAGCGAAGCAGTGCAATCTCGAAAGCTTGAGAATGGAGTGAAAAACTCTAAATAATAGCACCAAAGCTATTTGTTGATGAAGACGTAGCGACCAGAGAACCATCATCACAATGCAAAACAATGAGGGAAAAAAGCTCGATTGTAACAAAGAGAGCAAGAAAAAAAATTAAGACATCAAATTCGAAGAAAAGGAAATAAAAGCCAAAACAAACATTGACCACACCCCAAAGTGTTCTCGGACTGCATGCATACATCCGTAAGTAACTTAGTGCAACATGGAAAATTTCATTGAGAGGAATCAACAAAGAAAAGAAAAAGGGTCAACATCTTAATGTGAATTTGAGAGATTGTCCTCGGGCTGAGGAGTGCCCACATCTAAATATAGTATGAAAAAAATTAGAAAAATAAGCGAGAACTTCTTTTTCATTTTGGCAAAAAAAAGAAGCTAAATATAGGATTTTGTGTGTGTGTGGGGGGGGGGTTCCACTGACAGGGGCAACTGCCAATTGAAAGAAAGTGCGAACAGACAAAATGAGGAAGTTTGACACCTCGATTGTCCCGAAGCCCTCTCATGCGAATTAAAACATGAAGCTTTGGAGTTGCAAAATATATAAACTGAATTATACACGTTTGCTTTGGTGTTGTTATAAAGAACAAAGTCGAAAATGATTAACAAACATAAAAATCATAAGTTGTTTATTATGTTGCCACACAAAAAAAGGAAAACAAGTAGAAAGAACGATTTTGTTTTTCTTTTAATAAGATTATGCTTGAAGGAAAAAAAATCAAAAACAACATGAGGCAAGAAGATATGCGGCAGCAAAAACTACTTCGACTTTTAATTGTCTGTTTTCTTCAATATTTTTTAAACAATTAAATTACTTGTTGGATCGCTAATTACCAGCATTTGGAAGAAAATCATTAGGAGAAATAAACAGAGGTGGTAACATGTGTTTACAAAAAGAAATGAGAAGGGAAAAAGTACATAGATTTGTGACGGGTGCTATAGAGGTTGCGGCTTAGCTGGCCAACTAGGTCTGATGCTCTCATAACATGTTAATTAATGAAATCCCCGTAACATCTCTTGTTTATGGATCAAGTATATATAGAATACAAAATACATAGAAACCATAAGACTAGAAACGATAATGGATCTCGTCCTGTATACTCACATGGGCTTGACCCTCTAATACTTCATCTAATATTAACATGTATTTAGACTTGTAAGAAAATGATGACAAGTCTACAACCTTTATCAAATATTGACAAACTCTCCGGTAAAGTTTTATTTTTTGGGTAAAAGGTCAAAACGACCCGGTAAATGTATTACTCCAAAAAACATTTAAGTACAAAGGATATGGGTGAAGTCCCATATCTCAGCCCGTTACATAGGCGATAAAGCATACATAACAAGGTAGACAACTAAGCTGCTTAAAATAACAAAAAACTAGAACTTATGACAAGCCATAAGAACTTAACCAAGAAACAAAGCAACCTAGCTAACCAGCAGCTACCGTGAAAGATGAACTTCCACCTGTAATTGGGTTAGCCGATTCTTTATTTACATGTGTAACATGTTCTTCATCTTCATCTTCATCGTTCACCAAAGCGAGCATACTGATTAGATGTAGTAATATTACCATCCCGAGGAGGTAGAGCGAGTAGACTTCAACATAGACGACGATGTGGGTGCATTACCCATAGTATTTGCTCCTTTAGTAGATTCACTAGGTGCTTCTACAAGATATATGACATTCTCCGAGTAACAGATGGACCAGCAAACTGATTACCATTCGTAGACTTGGCTTTACCCTTCTTCGATCTCTTTTTCTTACCCACCTTTTGGAATCCATCATTGTTCAGAACCACAGTAGGAGTTACAACATGTGAATTGGATAAAACAGGAGAACTCACCACCTTTTTGGACATTGATCATGAATATGACCAAATATTTTGCATATACCACATCTGGGTGGCCTCCATTCATATTCAACACGGATAGTCTCTTTAGTAAAACCCTCCCCTGAAAGTGAAGGAAAACCAATAGTAACAACCTCCACGAGTTCAGCATCAGAATTGACCTCAACAAGACATCTAGAAAAACTACTTCTACCCCACGATTCCTACACATAGAGGTCGTGGTATGCAATCAAGCATAACAGGTTTACCAAGAAAAGTAGCAATCAAACTAATACCATCCTCTTCAAAAACTTGAAGAGGAACATCATGCAGTTTAACCCATACCGGAATGCTAGTCAATTCTTCTTTACGCAAACAAGTATCCATAGACCATTTCTTGAGAATAATTGGAGATTTGCGTATCATCCAAGGACCACCTTCCAAAACAGCTTCCACACCAGCCAATGTATCAAATTTAAAGAAAAAGAAGCCTTTAGAATTCATCATAATCCTTTTTAGGCCATGTTTTGCCCAGTTAATCCTAGCATGGTATTCAACAACTGGAAACGCCATCCTCTTTCCCATAAAATAGCCATATAAAGTATGTTCTAAATGAGAACTAACTTTTTCAACCACTTTATGGGGGAATAGAGATGTTAACACCTTCAAATACAGGTTCGGCAACCAAGGGACGAAAAATAGTATCACCTCTAGGCTGATCATCCCTTAAACCTGTAGCTCCAGCATAGGATGTAGCATTAGTATTAATGTCCATAGATTGGACAATAGGAGACTCAGAAGCAAGTATAGAGTTATTAGATTTAGCCTTATGTTCAAACTGAAAGCCTCCCACAAACGCAAGACAGCATCCTTAGCCATCTTATGAACATCATTATCCAATTCATCCCACACCGTATTTATACCAGCATCCAAACCATTAGTGAAAGCATCAAGATCCCCTAGTGTTTTAAGAGATACGCCAAATAAAGTTGCAATAAGATCATGCTTACTCTTAAGAGAGGACTCCACACCTGAGACATGTGAATCCTCAACAACATTCCTACTAGATTTCTTGTGTTTCCTCATAGTCACATACGACAACGAATCCAACGATTGAGGCTGTTCAAAGACACTTGAATCGTTAATATAGTTAATATCAACTGAACGTGAAGGTTCAGCATACGAGTCTCACAAATTATCCAAATCCACGTTAACCATACCACTCTTATCCATAATACAATCAAATAGTAGCACAAACTAAGACGAAACGAAGATGCAAAAAACACAACGACCAAACGAAACCCTAAAAAAACGTTAAACAAAGAAATCTGAATTCCGTCAATCTTCCACAACGAAAGCCTTAGTGAGACTAAGGCATGAATTGATGCGCAAATATACTAACCAAAATCAGCCATGAAGCACAGAAAAATAGAGTCGATTTATAAATATCGAAACCCTAAAAAAGTAAAAACCGACAAGAAACAAAACCCTAACTCCAATCGATTACTAAAATCAGGAACAATTACGTAAAACACGAATGTAATTACATAACTGAAACGAATTAGAGTAAGAAACAAGAGATTAGAGATTGCATGATGTCGAATTTTTAAAGTTGTAGGGGATTCGGCTTTTTCAACATTGATTTAAGTTTTGATGATAGCTTTACAACATCAAACAAACACAGCATTAACTCTAATTCTTAAACTTAAACTTGAAGTAGGAGTTCTTTTCTTAAAACTAAAGGGGTTCACATTAATGTTAATATGCTATATAATTGTTGGAATCACAATTTGTATGATTGTGAACATATGTATGTGGTAAAATATAGCTATTTCCGACACCCAATTGCATGTAGGTTGAACACGATAATGTGAAAATCCTAAAGATGTCATACATGTATACACTTTGTGTTTATCAGAGTCATATATACAACTCTATGTATATCATCATGCATGCGGATGGATTTGTGAAGGTTAATAGGTTTGACAAAAGAAAATTTATAGTAATCTTCTAAGTTACTATTAATCAAACTTGTATACCAATATTAAGGTTCATATATAAACTTGTATACCAAAATTTATCCGTTTCAAAATAGTTCTTATATAAACTTGTATACATGATTACTACGATGTTCAGGTGTTCAAAGAATCAATTTCATCTTCCAAACTTTGCATTTGATGTGTATGCTATTACATATGGGTTAAAATATAGTTTGGTCAATTAGATTAAAAACTCAGCAAAAATTGATGCTGTGTGAGCTTAAACTTTAATGCTTTATATACTCTTATATGTATCTAAAAATTTGTCGGTATTGTTTGTTAGAACCATTACTAAAACATGAAACATGCCACTCTCAATTGTTTTGTCCACATCATAGATCTTAAAAGTATGTAATCATGCCTTAAAATCTATGCTTAACCAATAAATAATGATCGAATCGTCTTACTTGCGTTGTATATTAAAATTTCTAAGCCTTCCTTTTCAAGCTATATGCTAATTTGCATTCTTAACTTATAAAATACTTATTATGCAATTCTAGTCGCAAACAAATAACATTGATGTATGATTAATCTCATTGGGGTTATCATGAAGTTATTATGTGTAGGGATAAAATCGCATCAAAACATGTCATTAATTGCCCGCGATGACGGTTTACGAGGACACTTTTCCTGGACCGTCGTCAAACCGAGTTTGATTGATATTCTCAAGCTCGGGGTTAAACCGTCCGCTTGTGGGTTCCCTTGTTGATCTTGCATTCATAAGCAAGAAAGAGTTTAGAGTTTAGGTAGGGTTTAGGGTTTAGGGTGTCTGATATGTGTTAGCTTAATAAAAGCTTGTAATATTTTGGTTCATTTAGCTATCAAGTAATACCAAAGTTAGTATTGTCTTTCTTTTTTTTCTTTTTTCTTTTTTTTTATATATACTTGTGTGTTCTCTTTTCATCTATCAAGTAATACCAAAGTTAGTATTGTCTTTTTTCTCTACAGTATGCATAACAAACTAGATGAACTTAATATCATAGAGAGAAAAAGCAAACTTGTCAAGAGAGGAATATTACGAAACCAGTAGGTGTGTACAATGAAAAGTTAATTAAAGACGTTATGTTTCGTTATGTTATTATATACCATAATTCCATATTTCTCCAACTTAAACATCATAATTTTATATTTTTCTAATATATGCTTTAAAAGCATTGTACTTAGAGCATTCCCAACCGTAACATCATAACATCAATAACACCGTCCATGTCAGCGCCACATCAGCTTTAACATTTCACATTAACATTCTCTAAAAAAACACCCACAACAATAACATCTCAATAGCATCAATAACATTTCATATTTTCAATTTCAACCCCTAAACTAAAACAAACACTTCATTTATTAAACTAAACATAACATTAAATTTGAAAACATATTACAATACGAAATTAAAAAAAAAATACATCGAAATTAGCAAAACACACCGCAAAAAAAAAACATAGCAAATACTTATTCATCATCAATGCGCTCTCTCTTGTTGTTATCCATGTCGTTCAAGATTCTTCAGCCAAACATGCTCCATAAGGTTCTGTTGGAGTTGGGTATGTGTTTGTCGGTCGTGTATTTCTTTTGCCTTACGACTGTGAGTATCACATCTTTCGACCCATCTTCGTTGCCTCAAATTTGCTGACGGATCCACCCACAGTTCGTTATAGTCACGTAATGCAAATTTTGATCTTTTATAATCATGTTATGCAAAATAATGCAACAATACATGATTCTACGTATCGTGGCAATTTCCCATTGACGTGTCGGTTGTTGTAGTATACCCCAACGACCTTGAAGAACACCAAAAGCATGTTCAATATCCTTTCGGGCACTTTCTTGTCTCCTTTTAAAGTACGTATGTTTTTCGTCAATTGTTGCCGTGAAGGATTTGACGAAAGTTGCCCACTGTGGATAAATTCCATCAGCCAAGTAATACCCCCTGTTCATACCTAGTTTCGTTGACCATATAAGGTGCTCTTGGGGCATTGTCAGGAAGAAGGTCGTCGAATAACGGAGAGTTATCTAAAACATTAATATCGTTATTTTCCCCCGCCATCCCAAAAAATGCATGCCAGATCCATAAATCTTGAGAAGCAACAGCTTCAAGCATAATTGTTGGGTATTTTTATCACCCCTAGCAAAATGCCCTTGCCAAGCCATCGGACAATTTTTCCATTCCGGTGCATACAATCAATGCTACCGAGCATTCCTGGAAAACCATGTTTTTCTTCATGTTGTTGATAAAGTTTTTGAACGTCGGCCCATGTTGGTTTTCTTAAATACTCAAATAAACAAATCAATAATGCATTTGTTAAAATTATCAAGCCATACTTTTGAAGTACTCGCACCCATTTGCAAATACTCATCAAATGCATCGGGTGAGGTACCGACGCCAATTGGTAATATGGCGAGACGTACACTTCATTAGAGCACTTAAACTCATTCGACCAGTACAATCGGATGTTTGCCTAAAGAAAGTAAAATGATCCGGAATATTATCGAAGTATAAGATTCAATACCTTCAACTATTTGCGAGGAATAGTTTCCACTCATACGAAATCTTCTACGAAAATTCGATTTGATTACTTACAACCTTCAACGAAATAATCATTGCGCAGACGTTCTTCTGCAATCTCACGTTCACGATATACATGGCTACGAGCACGAGTAGGATGTTGAGATTCAATACATTCTTCTTGTTCCAACTGAAGGTGATACTCGTACGCGGACGCCATAAATTGGAAGTCTTCTTGGTCATCTCTGTCTGACCAAGACAGAGGAATATCACCAAATTCATTTGGATCCATTCTTGAATTATGAAAGTGTGAGAGGAAGTATATAAATTGTGAATTTGATTTTATTTTATTTTTTTTATTTTTTTTTAATTCCACTAACGGGCGTTAGTGGACTAACGCGCAGGGACCAACGGTGAAATAACGTCACACCCACAACAGTTAACGCCACTAACGGGCGTTATTTTGCCCTCTAACGCCGTTGGGGCGTTACGATTGGTAATGCTCTTATACACTAAAACTTGTGTTTTGAAAAAATATAGTATTTTAATTTTCAAGTTGGATAAATATGAAATTATTCATAAATATATCTTTGAAACTTTTTCAAACTTGGCTTGATTTAGAATCTCAATATAGGTCATAAAAGTTCGTTAAAATACAGTTGCATGTGTGCACCTATAAAAATCGCAACTCTTGTAAAATATTTCTCTTAAGTTTGTTGATTTTGATTATAACTTTAAAAGCACTTTCAATAGAATCATTTGTTTAGCAAACTTTTAACGACCTTAGTTTATGAGGTTTGTATAACGTTATTTAACATGCGTCAATATACGTGATACCTTTGTATAAGTTGATATGATCAAAACAGAAATACTAGTTGTATACCCTTTCCGTCTCAAAAGGTAAGTCAACATTAATTTGCCCAAAATTTTAAAAAATTTACTAATTATATTATTCACCAAATCATATATTATCTCTCTCCACTAGTAGTGATAACATATACTGTTTCGTCAATTTGAGACAAAAGGAGTATGCATTATTACTACTGACGGAGAATTTTGATATATGATTGATGAGTAAGATAGTAGAAATTTTTTAAATTTTGTGTAAATGGAAAGGTGACTTATACAAGTAATTTAGAGTTAATTACAAACTTCGTCTTTCGCACACACTAGCACCTTACATCCTTTTTGCAAAATAATTACATTATCTGTATCCGTGGTTATCAATTCTTTCATGAATGGTCCTCTTGTGGGTTGACCGTTTGACCGACCCTCACGTGCATAAAACGTGAGGGCATTTTCGTCTTTCGCAATGTTATTACATTAGATGTCCCTAATATTATCAAAATTGCAATTTTCGTCCTTTCCGCAAACTTTATTTTTTTCAAAATTTTTAATTTATATTTTTAGTTTTGTATACAATTCTTACTTAATTACATTTTTTTTCCAGAAACTTTAACTTTTCGTTTTAGTTTTTTATGCAATTCTTACTTAATTATTTTTCTTTTAATATTTTATGCGATTCTTACTTAATTACTTTTTTTAAACTTTAATTTTTATGTTATTTTATTTTATCTTTTTTGTGGCAACTATATTTACCTTTTTTCAAAAACCTTTTAGCGATCTTGCTTCAAATTAATGTAGTTTCATGTCAAATCTTTCTAGAATAAAATGTATATTTTAATTATTTTTACATAAACTTCACACTACATCTTCAGTATTAAGATAACTTCTTTTTAAAGATATTAGAGGTAAAAATATATGTGATACATTAGAAAGAATCACTTAAGTCATAATGTACATTTTTAGTTTTCATATCTGAAATTTCTTCTAGCGATATATTTTTTTGCATACCTGATATTTTTTCACGTATGGAAGTAAAAATTGTAAAGTGTTTTCAGTGATTTTTACTTATTTTTAAATTTATTTTACCACTGCTATCTTCCAATTTTGTTTACACATATGAAAATTTTAAACCGTACAATTTTCTTTATAGTTGAACAAAATTTGTTAACTTTTTTCCGAATAAACTATACATTTTTATTTTACTTTTCAGAATAAACTAAACATTTTTAAGAATAAACTAAATATTTTATTTTATTTTCAGAATAACCTAAACATTTTTACATTTTTTTTTTATTTTTTTTTCAAAATAAACACTACAGTTTTAATTTCCATGCGTAATAGTAGTGGTATAAAAATTTGTAAAAAATAAATCAGGGTCATTAAAAAAACTATAATTTCAATACGCCGAAAAAATTCAGATATGCAAAAAAATATATCGCTGAAAGAAATTTCATGTATGAAATCTAAAAATGTATATTATTTTTTCAGTGATTCTTTCTAATATTTCACAGATTTTTACCTCTAATATCTTAAAAAAAAGTTATCTTAATAGTGAAGATGCAGAGTGAAGTTTATGTAAAAAAAAATTGAAAATGTACAGTTTATTTTGAAAATATTTGACATGAAACTACATTAAATTTAAGCAAAATCACTAAAAAGGTTTTTGAAAAAAGTTAACTATTTTGCTAGAAAAGTTATAATTATAATAAAAAAAATTAATGTTAGAAAAAGATAATAAAGTAAGAATTGCATAAACAATTAAAGTTTCAGAAAAAAAGGTAATTAAGTAAGAATTGCATAAGAAAACTAAAATAAAAATTTAATGTTTTTCAAAAAAAAAAAGTCAGTAATTAAGTAACAATTGTATAAAAATTAAAATATAAATTAAAGTTTTTGAAAAAAACTAAAGTTTGCAAAAAAGACAAAAATTACAATTGTGACAACATTAGGGACATCTAATGTAATAATTTTGCGAAAAGATGAAAATGCCCTCACGCTTTATGCGTGAGGGTCAGTCAAACGGTTAACCCTCAAAAGGATCATTCATGAAAGAATTGACAACCACATATACAACTAATGTAATTATTTTGAAAAAGAAAAAAAAGACGAAAAGTGCTAGCGTGTGCAAACCACAAGCCCGAAGTTTGTAATTAACTCTAGAGGAAAGTTATTTTACATATCAAAATTTTCTCACATACCAAAGGACTCATCTCCACCGTCCATTTAAAAAGAAATCAATAGCTGAAATTAAAAGCATTTTATTATTTCACATATTTTTATAATTTAAATATCTCTTAAACCGTTAATCGTTAAGCGAAAATATTTACACCGTCGCAAAGAGCATTTAATTATCTTTCTATAGACGGGCACTTTGATATACTTTCAAAGAAAAGAAAAAAAAATCGTTTTTTTTCACGTTTTATCGTCTTTTTTTTTTGTTTTTTTATGTTACTGAAATTTGCAGGAAGAAATCATATATGATTAAACACTAAATTGAATATCACATTTATCATTATCATATATAATTTAACACTTATATCACATGTGATATTCAAATTAGTGTTTAATCATATATGATTTTTTAATGCAAATTTCAGTAACGTAAAAAACTCGAAAAAACTAATAAAAAAATGAAAAACACGAAGATTTTTTTTTATCGAAAGAATATCAAAGTGCCTATCTATAGAAAGATAATTAAATGCTCATCGCAATGATATATTTTTTTCAAGATTACGGTTTGAAAGATATTAATACTTGAAAAAAAATGATGAAAGTGAGTTTTTTAAATTGTTGGGATTAATCTCATCCATTAGATCAAATAAAAGTGGAATGTGAAGATTGATCCCTTAGTATGTAAATAATCTTTTGTCCTCAAATGATCTTGAATCTTAACTCTATATAATTTAAGATGTATGGAGTATAGTTTTAAGATCATTTAAGGACAAAAACTTCTTTACATACTAAGGAATCAATCTCTACCTTCCATTTTTATTAGACCTAATAGATGAGATTAACCCCAACATTTAAAAAAAACCCACTTTCATCGTTTTTTTCAAATATAAATATCTTTCAAACCGTTAATCTGATAAGGTTTTAAAATGTACCTTTTTGAGGGTCGTTTAAGCCCTTATTTGATCACTTTTGTATCCGTTATTACTTAATATCATTCATTTTCACTTTTTTAGGTATCTTGAAGGCAAAATGTTGGAATGACACTTATTCGGACGAAAAGGCGCGAATATACGAAGAAAATGACCAAAGTCAAGAATCGAGACACTCAGGCTGCTAAAATAGAAGGTGACGGCGTCAGGTGTTATCTGCGACGCCGTCGGACCACTTTTGTGACGGCTCAGTAGCCAAATTGCTTATTTTCAAGTGACGGCTTCAGGTTTCAAAAGAGTAAGTCGTCGCAACTCAGACGACCTAGATTTGATCCGGACGACGCCGAGGCGAAGGGAGCATAAGGTGACGCCGTCGCAAGACTAACGTGGCCAAGACGAAACCCTAATGACGGCGTCCCGACGGTGTCACAAATCAAAAGGTGACGCCGTCGCATATGTAATCTTATATATAGAATCCGAATTTTATAGTTTTTAGTGTGTAGTCTTTTGGAGTAAAAACCTAAACCGAACCAAGGCTGTCTTGTACAGTATTTTAGGGTTCCAAACCCTATCTTACATCAAGATAAGTGTTTTACTTCATTAATTCAATTATGTCTTCAATTACTTGTGTGTATGCTTGCATGTTCTCCATGTCCGGCTAATTTACTTGTGTGTTTGCTTAGGGAATATGAAACTTGATTATTGAATATTGATTGGCTGTCTCTTATCTTAATTGTTAATGATCTAGTATTGCGATAGGTCATTCGTTGTGTAGTTAATGCTTGATTAATCTTTGTGAACCTTAGCTTATAATACCTAGAGTCATTGAAGGCTAAACCATCCGAGAGTCATTGTAGGCTAAACCATCCGAAGAGTACCTTAGAGTTGAGTTTATAAATCCTAGAGATTTTGTAGGCGATAACCTTTGGTAGTTTCAAAGAGATAGGGATAAACGCATACCCAACGACTTTAGACACACAACGCGATTAAGAATAAGGACGTGACAATTCAACCATCAATAGGAGATAATTAAGGAGTAATAAAACCTAAGTAAACACATCTTTAAATCATCATACGAGCACACAATAATTAGACATAAACTACATACACCTTAGTTTAGATAATTAGATAAGTAGAAGTAATCGGTAGAAATACCAACCCCCAAATCCAAACCCCAAGATTCGTACCTTTCCATTTCCTAAAAAAATATAAAAAGATAAAAAATAATCTTCCTCAACCCCAACCTTAGCGTAGTAACTTCTCACTAGCATTCCTATTCCCCTAGAGAACGATATCAATTCCCGTGGCTTACCCTAATACTACACTAGAACGATTAGGTTCACTGCCTAGGGTGTTGAAAAACTTGCTCGACGAAACGGAAGTTCCTTTGACCCCGAATGACGCGTGTAGCATTATCAAGTTTTTGTCGCCGCTGCCGGGGAATAGAATAGCTAGTTAGGAGTCCACCTCGTTTAGGTTTCTTTGCTTGATTCCTATCAAGTAAACTTTTTTTTTCAATTTTTAGCTTCCTCGTTATCTATCCCCCTTCTTCGTGACCTTTGTTCGTAACCCCATCACTTTTCATCATGGAAGGTGATAACCCACCACCATTCATCAACCTACCACCAATTGACCCGCCAAGAGCCCGTACTCTTGGTGAATACTCAAGACCAAGCCACCTAGGCTATAGGAACACCATTGAGCTTCCCGACCAAGCCCAAACTACGCCCCTGCGATCCGACACCATCCGGTTGGTGCAAAACGGATGTGCATTCCATGGACTTCGTTCGAAGATCCTAATCAGCATCTTAAGGACTTCCTTAAAATCGTCGATTCCATCGACCTCGATGCTACTACTCGGGAGACCACGCATCTGCGTCTCTTCCAATTCTCTCTACGGGACCAAGCTAGTAATTGGCTTGAGCGACTTCCCCCCGGCTCCATCTCAAGTTGGGATGATCTCACCTCTCGCTTCCTTGCTCAATTTTTCCCACCGGGAGAACCACTAAGCTTAGAAATGATATCTTGATGTTCCAACAACGTCAAGGTGAATCTCTACGAAGCATGGACTCGATTCAAGGACTTACTTCATAAAGTCCCTCATCACGACATTGATCTTTGGCTCCAAGTCCAACTCTTCTATGATCATGTCAACTTCCCCACCAAGCGATCCATTGACCAAGCGGCCGGTGGAAAACTTAGTGATCTCACCGCAGAAGAATCATGGGGTATAATAGAGGACCTTGCTCTTTATGACAACGAAAGTTGGAATGACCCCCGTGAGTTGCCCAAAACCGTTAAGGCAATCTCCTTGCCTCCCATTGACTCACAATATTCCGACCGTAGGATGCTTGAGCTTGAAGATCAAGTTAAATTCCTAATGAGCTCCTACGAAAATCCTAAGTCTTCACGCCATGTGAACAAAGTTTCTTCCTCGTGTGAGCCGTGTAGTGATCCTCATAACACGCGCACTTGCACCCGATCCCCCGAACAAGCTTCCGTTGACTACGCATCCTCGCGTATTAATGGAACAGGAGGAAGATTCCCTACAACACCCGGACCTAGGACTTTTAATGACTCCCGAGAAGCATGGAAGGGCAAACCCGACTTCTATTGGGGACAAACTAAAGAATTCACATCTAATGATTTCTCTTGGCCCCCATCTCATGGCCCTATCAAACAAAACATAGAAGGGATGTTGCAAAATATAGTCGCATCCCAAGAAGCTCAAATAGCTAAGCTCTTGGAACGTTTTAACCAACAACAAGCCGATATGGATAGGAAGATAAATAACCTCATGAAAGCCATAACCAATAGTGACAAGAAGGTTAATGTTATCTCAACTCCCGAAGCTCCCGTTGTAGAGATTAAGGACCCAAGTAAGTTAGCTAAGCACGTTCAATTCGTCAATACCATCACCTTAGTAAAGCCCAATAGAACAAATGACGAAGCGAACCAAGAAACGGTACTTGAGGTTAGTGGAACTCCTAAGGATGAAACAACCGAGGAAGTAGATGAAGTAGACAATGGCTATTTCAATAAGTTTCCTACGGAATAAGAGTTCTCTCGCCACCCACACTTAGTACGAGACCTCCATCACATGTACGTTAGGAAAAGCCCTAGGATCAAGTTTGGGAACCCTTGGAATCTTAACATACCATGTTGCATAGGACACCTTTTCGTGGCAAAGGCCTACATTGACCGCAAGTCCCCAATAAACATAATGACTAGCACCTACTATAATTGGGTAATGAAGAAGCCTATCCCAACTAGGCAAGATCCCGATAATCCTAGGATTAGTTGCAATTTTCTTGGTAGAGTTAAGGGATTGCCCGTCTACGTAGGTAGTTTCATGTTTCCTACGGATTTCATAGTGGTGAATGATATTAGTACGACCATAGATCCTAGCTTGTCTCACGTTATTCTAGGAAAGCCTTTCATAGAAAACACTGGGATGACTTATGATCCCTCATTAGGAATAGTGCGATTCAAGGATGAGACCGATGATATAGCTTACCAAATGCCGTTTAAGATTGAGAAGTTTTCATCACTCTCTAATGATGAAAAGGAACTTAAACTATCGGTCTACTATAGGAATGAGGAGGATAAGGAGAAGGGAGTAGATTATGTAATGGCCAAGATTATAGGTTTCTATAAGGATTGCTTGAACTTAGGACCGGAATATAGAACCAATTGGGGGGGAGGACGACCTCTTAGAAAGGTGCATCATAGGCCACTTCTACAACATGGAACCCCCCAATGAAGACCGTCATGAGGAAGAAGGTGACGGTAACGAGATCACGTAGGGGCACGACTACGAGTCTAGCTACAAGACTCATAAATAAAGAAAAGCGCTTCGTGGGAGGCAACCCACGCTTAATTGTTTGCTTGTTTGTGTCATATACCTTTTATTGATTGTTTATTCTCATATTTAAATTTGTAAAAATGCTTTATTTTGTTTTTAACCTCGTCTTAATTACATATAAAGGTATTTTACATAAGGGATAATTGTAGGGAGGATTACACACGTTTTCAAAAGAAACGTAAACATGAGAATTTCAATTAATTAAAAGATATATATGTGTGTTTGTTTGAGTCAAATGCTTGTATCGAGTCATAATGGATGTTTTAAAGGAAATTTTTCCAGATTCTAAAGATGTAAATTTTCCAGAATTTTTTCTAGAAAATCGCAGACCAGTTTTTGTCAGGATAACCAGACGGCGCGGATCGCAACTTGACGACGTCAGAAAGGAGCAAAAACAATTGATTACTTTTCTCGCTTTTCTGAGCTACTTATAATTTTTGAATTTTTTCAGGTCTTAATTTTCCAGAAATTCTGTAAACATCAATTCCACAAGCATTATATCCTAGTTTAGTAGAGTCCTATATATATTATTACCGCCGATTTTACGCGAAGGTTTCATTTTTTTTCTTCAAGTGTGCAGGTTTAATTTACCAAGAAGAAGATACATAAGATGAGAAGGAGCTTTTCAAGCAAAATGTTCTTCTTGAAGAAAGATGTAACCACCACTTTACACGGATCCTACCGAGCTAATCAGGGGAGTACTAGTTTCTTTCATATTTTATTACCTTCCATTATCATAACTTTGATACTTTCGGGGAACATTGGGGACAATGTTCAGTTTAAGTGTAGGGAGGGAAAATAAAACGGGAACTTTGAAACTATGCTTATCATTGAATATTTGCTTTGTCAAATTGCATTTGTGTAATAAACCATGAGAAAATGTCGGTTAGGGTAATTTTGGCACCAAATTTAAAAAAATTCATGACATATAGGAGTGGGCCATTAGTCTTAACAAAAGCGTCTCGTGGATAGGAAATTATATGACTAGCACAAAAACCCATTTCCACTTAAATTCCACCCAAAATGTGAGGATCGCCCTTAGATTAGTAGGAATTAAAGCATTCATCTTTAATGCTTAGTGTGTGAACCGGTAGTATAATAGATTCTAGAACTTGTTTTGTGATGCATCCCGAGATCGCTAGTAAGACTACACTTGTGTAGTTAGGAATAACTAAATGATAAGAGGCATTAGGATAACCCTTGTTTGATACCCGTAACATAATTACTTCTTCCACATCGGTTGAGTAATTCCCCCACACCTTTGCGTTGAACTCATCTTTAGTACACGATACCGATAGTTAACCCCTCAGAGCCTATCCTTTTCGCGGTTCTCGTGATTTTTCGGTTTTCTGGAATATCAAAGAAGAGCATTGTTTACACCCCACTCCCAAATGTACACCCAAATCGCCTTAGCCTACCTTGTATGCACTCACTTTTGGTGCATTATTGTTATCACACTAAACCCTTAGTTCAATTATCTAGTTGCTTGCATAAGTTGCTAAGTCGAGTCATATCCTTTGTACACAATTTTGGGACGATTGGGACTCATGGGAAAAGTTAAAGTTTATGAAATGACGGGAAGAGAACGTTAAATTCAAATTCCCTTTATTTGCGTAATAATATACTCCAAGTGTTTTGATCTTTTCAATTCGGGTCATATTAGTGTTAGAATAATAAAAACTCAAGTGTAGGGATGTGCCTTAAATCCCTATCATTTTGATGTTATCGTAGAGGATGGTAGAGTAAAAGTGTATTAAAAAAAATCTCGAAAAAAATAGAAAAAAGAGAAAAGAAAAAAATAGAGTGTAAAAAAAAAAAAAAAAATACGGGCTACCATCCTACATCTATCTTTAAACTTATGTATGTTTATTTCAGTTATCTAGAGTCTAGAGTGTCGAGTCTTGGCTTAGCAACGCCATTCTTCGCATACTTGTAACATAAAGATTTTTGACTTGCCACCACTAAATAGCCTATCCCACCAAACCATTTGTTTCCCTACCGTAAGCCTAACATTACAACCCCTTAAAAGACCTCTTTGATAGTCTTTCCTAGGTGCTTACGCCAAAGCGATGGAGGTTTGATCTAGTCTCAAGCCTATGATAATCTATGTACTAAGACCGGTTAATGAGTGTTTATCTTCCATTTCCAACTTGTTATATTTCATATACACCCGAGAGATGTGAGTATCCAAACACCCCATGTGAGGTGCTAGTATGTAATTTCCGTGCTTGTTATGACTTTTGCGGGGTTCATATGTGTTGTGGATTGTTTTAAACCAATGCTTCATAACCCCTAACTTATAAATTAATTGGCTAAAAGCACATTTGCTTGAGGACAAGCAAATACCAAGTGTAGGAATATTTGATAAGGTTTTAAAATGTACATTTTTGAGGGGTCGTTTAAGCCCTTATTTGATCACTTTTGTATCCGTTATTACTTAATATCATTCCTTTTCACTTTTTAGGTATCTTGAAGGCAAAATGCTGGAATGACACTTATTCAGACGAAAAGACACGAATATACGAAGAAAATGGCCAAAGTCAAGAATCGAGACACTCAGGCTGCTAAAACTGAAGGTTACGGCGTCAGGTGTTATCTGCGCGACGCCGACCACTTTTGTGACGGCTCCGTAGCCAAATTGCTTATTTTCAAGTGACGGCTTCAGGTTTTAAAAGAGTAGGTCGTCGCAGCTCAGACGACCTAGATTTGATCCAAACGATGTCGAGACGAAGGGGACGGCGTCAAAAGAATAAGGTGACGCCGTCGCAAGACTAACGTGGCCAAGACGAAACCCTAATGACGATGACCCGACGGAGTCACAAATCAAAAGGTGACGGCGTCGCATATGTAATCTTATATATAGAATCCGAATTTTATAGTTTTCAGTGTGTAGTCTTTTGGAGTAAAAACCTAAACCAAACCAAGGCTGTCTTGTACAGTATTTTAGGGTTCCAAACCCTATCTTACATCAAGATAAGTGTTTTACTTCATTAATTCAATTATGTCTTCAATTACTTGTGTGTATGCTTGCATGTTCTCCATGTCCGGCGAATTTACTTGTGTGTTTGCTTAGGGAATATGAAACTTGATTATTGAATGGTTGTCTCTTATCTTAATTGTTAATGATATAGTATTGCGATAGGTCATTCGTTGTGTAGTTAATGCTTGATTAATCTTTGTGAACCTTAGCTTATAATACCTAGAGTCATTGTAGGCTAAACCATCCGAGAGTCATTGTAGGCTAAACCATCCGAAGAGTACCTTAGAGTTGAGTTTATAAATCCTAGAGATTTTGTGGGCGATAACCTTTGGTAGTTTCAAAGAGATAGGGATAAACGCATACCCTACGACTTTAGACACACAACGCGATTAAGAATAAGGACGTGACAATTCAACCATCAATAGGAGATAATTAAGGAGTAATAAAACCTAAGTAAACACATATTTAAATCATCATACGAGCACACAATAATTAGACATAGACTACATACACCTTAGTTTAGATAATTAGATAAGTAGAAGTAATCGGTAGAAATACCAACCCCTAAATCCAAACCCCGAGATTCGTACCTTTCCATTTCCTAAAAAAATATAAAAAGATAAAAAATAATCTTCCTCAACCCCAACCTTAGCGTAGTAACTTCTCACTAGCATTCCTATTCCCTTAGAGAACGATATCTATTCCCGTGGCTTACCCTAATACTAAACTACAACGATTAGGTTCACTGCCTAGGGTGTTGAAAAACTTGCTCGACGAAAAGGAAGTTTCTTTGACCCCGAACGACGCGTGTAGCTTTATCATAATCGTCAAGCGAAAAAATATATACCATTACAACGAGCACTTAATTATCTTTCTATAGATAGCCACTTTGATATAATTTCGACAAAAAATGTTTTTTTTCGTGTTTTTCACGTTTTATTAAGTTTTTTTCTTTTTTTTACGTTACTGAAATTTGCATGAAAAAATCGTATATGATTTAACACTAATTTGAATACCACATGTGATATTAGTGTTAAATCATATATGATATGTATATCATATGTGATTTATCATATATGATTTAACACTAGTATCACATATGATATTACATATCATATGTGATTTAATATCACATGTGATCTTTAAATTAGTGTTAAATCATATATGATATTTCATGCAAATTTCAGTTTCGAAGAAAAACGAAAAAACGTGAAAAAATAATTTTTTTTCCTTTTTTCGAAAGTATATCAAAGTGCCCGTCTATAGAAAGATAATTAAGTGCTCGTCGCGATGGTGTAATTATTTTTGCTTAGCGATTAACGGTTTAAGAGATATTTAAATTGTAAAATTTAGGTGAAATAATAAAATGCTTTTTATCTTAGCTATTGATTTTCCTTTTAGATAGATGGTGAAGATGAGTCCCTTGGTATGTAAGGGTGGTGGCAGTCATGATTTCATGCCTCACCCATGCCTCACCATCCACCAATAATATCATTCCACTTCATTCATGCCTCTCTAATGCCTCACCATACTTTTCTAGTGACAACCATGATCCCATGCCTCACCTAATTTTATTTTTTCAATTTTTATATTTATAATTATATTAAACAATTTAATAAAAACATAATATTTCATTAATAATTAAAAGAAAATTACATAAAACTTAGAAAAAAAGGAAATAACTAGTCATCGAGGTATGGTAAGTCTTGAGCCGCTACGTGCTCTGTAAGATCATATCGAGGAGACGTAATGGATATCTTCGCCGAGTAACTCGACACGCTTTCGTCATAAAGCCCCGACCATTATATGAATCGGTGATATTGCCATATTGTCGTCTTTTAAAATCATATTGTGAAATATAATACACGTATAAACGAGTTGTCGAATCTTTTCGTGACATAGTGGAGAGGACAAGCGAGAATCATCCATTTTGCCTTAAGACGACCAAAAGCTCGTTCGACATCCTTTCTGCAGACTCTTGTAGCTTCTTGAATCTCTTTTCCTCGGGTCGATTGGGATACTTATATGCTTTAACAAACGCTGAATACGTAGGATAGATTCCATCGGTAAGATAATATCCCGCGTTTGTAAAGCCGTCCATTTGAAAATGAACTGTTTGGCCGTTCCATTTAGCTCCGTAAGATACAATGGAGATGATTCAAAACATTGATATCGTTGTATGCAGAGGACCAAAAAGAATGCCAAATCCACAAATCATTTGAAGCGACGGCTTCAAGCATGATGGTAGGGTATTGGTGATCACCTCTCTTATATTGGCTTTCAAATATCTAGGACAATTTCGCCAAACGAAATGTGTACAATCAATGCTACCAAGCATTCCAAGAATGTGATGTTTTTTTCTTCATGTGCTCAATAAGGCGTAACGTCATGGGGTTCGGCCTACATAAGATCTCTCGACCATATAATTCAATTATCGCGCCAGCAAAATGATCAAGGCATTCTCCTACAAAATATTAAAAAAAAAAATCTTAATATAAAAACCGAATTAAATAAATAAAAATGAGAAGGTTAACCTGATTTCTTCGTGCCATGTTTAAATAGTCATCAAATATATCCCGGAGGTTCACCCGTTGCGAGCTTGTCAATGGCCGATGTGCATTTTTGTAGCATGATGAAACTTTTTTCCCTCCGTCTTGGCCCTCTTGAAACCATTCGAATCTCGCTCAACATCACCAAAATTATTAAAACAAGCTTTTATTCATATGAAACCTATCACGAAAAACATGGAAACTTTGGTCGTTCGTGAAATAGTCATTCATTAGAGTTTGTAAAGCTTTTTCCGAAACGGGTGACAGACTCTAGGGTTTTGGTAGTGCTTGAGCTTACGGTGTCTTCAATGGAATCGTACACGGCTAAATAGGTTGATAGGGTACTACCGGATAACAATAGTTTGGAAGACTCGGCGGAAAAAACTAACTCGTCCTCGGATGAAGAAAGGATGAAGACATTTTGTTTAGAGTATTGTAGTTGATTTGTTTGTGTGAAAATATGTTAAATAAAATATGAATTGGAAATGGTTTAAAGTGTTTATTTATAAAATGATTTTTTTTGAAAGCCCAATCCCTAGCCGTTCAATGGCTCTATTTCGTCCACCAATTCTCTATGCTGCAGCGGTATTTCATCCCGAGCTCCTTCATGCCGACCTCATGCCGCTATGATGGCGCCGGTGTTCCAAATTGGAATGGAGCATGCCGAGCTCCATACCGCTCTTATTGTCACCACCCTAAAAAAAGTTTGGTATGTAAAATAACTCTCCTCATAGAGTATAAAGGTAGTAGTGGTACTGTTGTACTTATGTATGTATGCTCGATATTGTGTTGTAGATTATTTGAATTTGTTGAGAGAATGAGCACATATAAATTTATGTTTGTAAGCTACATTTTATATTTTTTACCAGAGAAATCCAGACTGAGCCATCACCTTAGACTGCATCATTATGTTTCACATATTGATTAATTCCTATATGGTCAAAATCTACACATAAATATGCACTATATAAGTGATGCTCTTATGAATGTTCGATACGATGTTTCTAATCAATGTCAATAACATTTTATGGGTTTTGTCAAAATTTCATCTATGAAGAAGTGTTGGGTTCAGTAAATACCCAAACCCTTTAATCTAGGATTTGAATAGAAAATATCCTAAGTGTTTAGACCATTAAACACTAACAGGTCACTGAGTGCATAGTCTCTCAGTGAGCCATCTTCAGGATACTCAGTAAGAGGCAAAAAAGAAGTCTCTCCACTCAGTAAGGTGGAACTTAAAGGGTGAAGAGTCCGAGAAGAAGATGGTGGATTTAGTGAGTGATGACAATAACTCATCTGAATCCCTAAAACTCCTCTCCACTACTTACACTCAAGACAAACTGAAGTAGAAGTCAAGGATATGAAGACTGAAGAATGAGTGGGATAAGGCGATAAGTTTGAATCGATAAGACAAGTCCTTATCAACCAAAGTCAACTTTCCCTGAATGGCAAACGATCGGCTCGTGTCATCACTGACCTTGGAAACAGTCTTGTCTCTTACCTAATATAGTCTTTCTAAACAGAGACAAAATACATCAGGTATTTTGTCTTCTCAAATTGTTAGTTTGTCACTTAGGAAAGAGTTAAAACTCATACTTGTATAAATAGCATAAGAGATGGAGTGAAAGATTTAAGCTTGTGAATTGTAAAACACACATACACGCAATCCATCTTTCACTCCTCCAAATACAACTTAATCCCTGAGATAGCTCAGTGGGTACTTGTAGTTGTGCTCAGACTCAACCTGAGCTTCGTGAGGAGTCACACCCTCTGTCATTTCAATCCCAAGTACTATTCCGCAAGTACTTGGCTAATGTATTCTTTTTTGATTAATTTATAATAAAGAATATTTTGTTGAAAATTATTCAATGTGTATTACTTACATCTTATCAGTCATAGATTCACTATTAACTTGTTTTTTAAATACTTAAATGTTTTACGATAGTGAATACGGAACAACAAGTGGTATCAGAGCAAGGCTGATTATAAAACCTTTTTAAGCCGCTCTAAAACGTTTTTAAATCAGGATCCTTATGGCTGAAATTGATGTACCCCAACTAGTCGATAAAAAGGGTGGAGCTTATTCAACATTGCCCTAGACTTGAAGTTGGTAAATTCAACAAATAGAAGCGTATGTTTTGCTATTTGATTGGGATGGAACCTTATTATATCAAGTGTATAAATGAAGGTCGATTTATCCCAAAGACTGCTGAAGGTTTGCCTAAACCTGAAGCTCAGGACTCGATGAGAGGAGAGTGGTCAACCAGGACCAAAGACTCAAAAGTATCATCATATCATGTCTTCATGATGATATTATGGAGTCAGTTATAAGTCAGAGTACAACTAAACAACCTGATGACCTAGTCCATAGCCATGAAGGCCCATCCGATACCAAGGAAAACAAGATAATGGACTGAAACTTGAGTATAACACCTTCGGGCTAAGGACTCAGAAACTTTCTCAAACTTACACCCAGTAGAAAACTCTTTTAAATGAACTGTCTAATGATGGTGTTAAGTTGTCCAAACATGAAATCAATGTTGGTTTTGTCAATAGTCTCCCAGAGAAGTGGCTGAATTTCTCTCAGGGACTTAGGAATGCTAATCATATCCAGAATCTTGAACTTCCTGAAATTTATGGGAAATTTGTCTATGAGGAAAACATCATCAATAGACGATACCCTGACTTAAAAAAGTCTAAGGAAGTCAAGAAGTCCCTGACCACCACTTCAACACCAATATCAACTATTTTTTATTCTAAAAATGTGGTTCAAGATTTCCAAGAAAATTCAGATGATGAGTGATACGCTTACACAGCGCGTTCGGGGTCAAAGGAACTTCCTTTTCGTCGAGCAAGTTTTTCAACACCCTAGGCAGTGAACCTAATCGTTGTAGTGTAGTATTAGGGTAAGCCACGGGAATTGATATCGTTCTCTAGGGGAATAGGAATGCTAGTGATTAGTTACTACGCTAAGGTTGGGGTGAGGAAGATTATTTTTTATCTTTTTATGTTTTTTTGGAAATGGAAATGTACGAATCTCGGGGTTTGGATTTGGGGGTTGGTATTTCTACCGATTACTTCTACTTATCTAATTATCTAAACTAAGGTATATGTAGTCTATGTCTATTGTTGTGTGCTCGTATGATAGTTAAAAATGTATTTGCTTAGGCTTTATTACTCCCTAGGTATCTCCTATTGGTGGTGGAATTGTCACGTCCTTATTCTTAATCGCGTTGTGTTTCTAAGGTCGTAGGGTATGCGTTTATCCTAACTCTTTGAAGCTACCAAAGGTTAATGACTACAAAATCTCTAGGATTTATAAACTTTAACTCTAAGGTATTCTTCGGATATATAGCCTACAATTACTCTAGGTGATTATAAACTAAGGTTCAACAATGATTAATCAAGCATTATTAGCACAACGAATGATCTATCGCAATACTAGGTCAACCACAATTAAGATAAGAGACAACCGATCAATATTCAATAACTAAGTTTCATATTACCTAAGCAAACACACAAATAAATTAGCCGGACATGGGGAACATGCAAGCATACACACAATCAATTGAAGACATAATTAAATTAATGAAGTAAAACACTTATCTTGATGTAAGATAGGGTATGGAACCCTAAAATACTGTATAAGACAGCCTTAGTTCGGTTTAGGTTTTTAATCCAGAAGACTACACACTGAAAACTTAAAAATTCTGATTCTATATATAAGATTACAAATGCGACGGCATCACCCTTAATTTGTGACGCCTTAAATTGGTCGCCGTTATTAGGTTTTCGGTCTTCCACGTTAGCATTGCGACGGCGTCACCTTATGCTTGGACGCCGCCTCCTTCAGTCTCGACGCCGTTTGGATCAAATCTAGGTCTGAGCTGCGACGCCCCTACTCCTTTAAAACCGAAGCGGTCACATGTAAATAAGTAATTTGGCTACCTGAGTCGTTACACAAAATTTGTCCGGCGCCTCTAGTAGAACCTCGCCAGTCACTTGTAGAACCTGACGCCGTCCTTTAGTTCTAGCAGCTGGTGTCTCGATTCTTGACTTTGGCCATTTTTTCTTCGTATATTCGCGCCTTTAATAGAATAAGTGTCATTCCAACAATTTGCCTTCAAGAGACCTAAAAGTGAAAAGGAACGATATTAAGTAATAACGAATACAAAAGTGATCAAATAAGGGCTTAAACGACCCTTCAAAAGGTACATTTTAAAACCTTATCAAATATCCCTACACTTGGTATTTGCATGTCCTCAAGCAAATGTGCTTTTAGCCAATTAATTTGTAAGTTAGAGGTCATGAAGCATTAGTTTAGAACGATCCACAACACATATAAGCCCCGCAAAAGTCATAACAAGCACGGAAATTACATACTAGCACCTCACATGAGGTGTTTGGGTACTCACATCTCTCGGGTGTATATGAAATATAACAAGTTAGAAATGGAAGATAAACACTCATTAAACGGTCCTAGTACATAGATTACCATAGGCTTGAGACTAGATCAAACCTCCATCGCTTTGGCGTAAGCACCTAGGAAAGACTATCCAAGAGGTCTTTTAAAGGGTTGTAACGTTAGGCTTACGGTAGGGAAACAAAGGGTTTGGTGGGATAGGCAATTTAGTGGTGGCAAGTCAAAAATCTTTATGTTACAAGCATGCGAAGAATGGCGTAACTAAGCCAAGACTCGACACTCTAAACTCTAGATAACTGAAACAAACAAACATAAATTTAAAGATAGATGTAGGATGGTAGCCCATATGATTTTTTTTGAAGACTCTATTTTTTTTCTTTTCTTTTTATTCTATTTTTTTTTGATTTTTTTTTCATACACTTTTACTCTACCATCCTCTACGATAACATCAACATGATAGGGATTTATAGGCACATCCCTACACTTGAGTTTTTTATTATTCTAAAACTAATTTGACCCGAATTGAAAAGATCAAAACACTTGGAGTACATTATTACGCAAATAAAGGGAATTTGAATTTAACGTTCCCTTCCCGTCATCTCATAAAATTTAACTTTTCCCATGAGTCCCAATTGAACTAAGGGAATTTGAATTTACGCAAATAAAGGCACATCCCTACACTCGACTTAGCAACTTATGCAAGCAACAAGATAATTGAACTAAGGGTTTAGTGTGATAACAATAATGCACTAAAAGTGAGTGCATACAAGGTAGGCTAAGGCGATTTGGGTGTACATTTGGGGGTGGATTGTAAACAATGCTCTTCATTGATATTCCGGAAAACCGAAACATCACGAGAACCGCGAAAAGGATAGGCTAAGAGGGGTTAACTAGGGGTATCGTGTACTAAAGATGAGTACAACGCAAAGGTGTGGGGAATTACTCAACCGATGTGGAAGAAGTAATTATATTACAGGTATCAAACAAGGGTTATCCTAATGCCTCTTATCATTTAGTTATTCCTAACTACACAAGTGTAGTCTTACTAGCGATCTCGGGATGCATCACAAAACAAGTTATAGAATCTATTATACTACCGGTTCACACTCTAAGCATCAAAGATGAATGCTTTAATTCCTACTAATCTAAGGGCGATCCTCACATTTTGGGTGGAATTTAAGCGGTAAAGGGTTTTTGTGCTAGTCATATAATTTCCTATCCATGAGATGCTTTATTAAGACTAATGGCCCACTCTTATATGTCATGAAAAATTTTAAATTTGGTGCCAAAATTACCCTAACCGATATTTCTCATGGTTTATTACACAAATGAAATTGGACAAAGCAAATATTCAAGGATAAGCATAGTTTCAAAGTTCCCGTTTTGTTTTCCTTCCCTACATTTAAACTGAACATTGACCCCAATGTTCCCCGAAAGTATCCAAGTTATGATAATGGAAGATTATTAAAGACGAAAGAAACAAATACTCCCCTGATTAGCTCGGTAGGATCCGTGTAAAGTGGTGGTTACATCTTTCTTCAAGAAGAACGTTTGCGTTAAAAGCTCCTTCTCATCTTATGTATCTTCTTCTTGGTAAATTAAACCTGCACACTTGAAGAAAACAAACGAAATCTTCGCGTAAAATTGGCGGTAACATTATATATAAGACTCTACTAAACTAGGATATAATGCTTGTGGAAGGGATGTTTGATTTTCTCGAAAATTAAGACCTGGAAAATTCCAAAATTTATAAGTAGCTCAGAAAACGAGAAAAAGTAATCAGTTGTTTTGCTCCTTCCGACGCCAAGTCGTGCGATCCTGACGCCACAGTCCGTTGTCCTGCAAAACGGTTCATGATTTTCTGAAAAAATTCTGAAAATTTACATCTTTAAAATCTGAAAAATTTCCTGCAAAACATCCATTATGACTCGATACAAGCATTTGACTCGAACAAACACACATGTATATCTTTTAATTAATTGTAATTCTCATGTTCACGTTTCTTTTGAAAACATGTGTAATCCTCCCTACACTTATCCCTTATGTAAAATACCTTTATATGTAATTAAGACGAGGTTAAAGACAAAATAAAGCATAAACATGAGAATAAACAATAAATAAAAGATACACGACACACAAACAAGATAATCCAACCACACAGGTTATAGATAAACCACCCAAATGCAAATATACATACGCCTCAAATTGTTTAAAGTTCACCACACAGTCAAGATAACCTAAATTATTACATGCCCGAATTAAATTGTCTCAACAACCAAGCATACAAATCCATAAACAATCTATAAACAAATACATGAGTCACTGGGGAGGGGGTCCATAACGGTAGTCATAACCAGGGGGAGATGGCCCGAATATCCATAAGGCAGGTAATCCTCCTCCCGCCCTGGGAATGGATCGATCTGCGGTGTGGGTGGTCAAGCTGATCACGCATGGACCAAGATTCGATCTGTCGCACGTATGATCGTAGGTCTAGCTAGCCCTCTGATCCTGATGTGCCATCCAGGTGTCTATACGGCCCATCCACCCTCCCTGGTAAGCCTGCCAATCTCCACTGGACATGTGTCGGTAGGCGTCAGTGGAGCTTCCTGCTCCATCCCCCTGCTGGTGTGCTGGCATCTGAGGCTCGTCATCATCATCATCACCGACCTGAGCATCGGGTTGAGCACGGAACCATGCATAGCCCCTATCATAATCCATGATGACATCCATAGCTCTTAGGGACTTAGCTTTGACGACCCTAGGTGCTGCCACCACATTAAGGTATATAGGTACCTCCCCAGCCAAAATGCCAAAGGAGTGGGCTAACCGGGTGATAAACATGCCTCCATACACCTTATCCTCAAACCTCATCCCACTAGCTTGATCCTCAAGTAATCGACCATCTACCAACCGAATGGGATGTTATAGTGCACACCCTCGCCAACATGCAGAGAGATAGAATAGATGCTGTAAAGTGACACGATGACTCGTGCTCGCACCACAGTGATAGAGAAAGTGAGGCAACGGTGCATGAGCCTAATCCGTGATCCCGAACCGAGATGCGAGGGTACTCCCAAAGTAATGTACTCCTCGTTAGCTATTGTATTCCAACCTGAATACCCAACATGTCGTCCCTATGGGTAATCCCGGTTTGCCAATCTAGCCCTAAAACATCGCTCTCAATCCCCGCAAGATACAATCCCAATATCCATCCAAACTCAAGTATCGATAGCCTCCATTCTCCACCTAACCTATCGGACCCTGAAACTTAATGTTATCTCGACATGAATTGATAGCCATCAGATAAGATGCGTGAAATTTACGCACCAACTCACCATACACGGCTCACGATCCTAAAACGCCTTTCCCAATGGTTGTCAGTGAACTTGTACCTCCTAAAACTGTTTGAGAACTCTCTAGCCAGATCATGCTCCTGAAGAAACCCCATCCACAACAAAATTTCTGAATCAATAGTTTGATGAAGCAAATCATTGTAACGGGTTTGGCATCCTTCCTCGACAAATACCACCACTCAGCAATTGTGTCGGCTATGTTTTCCTGGCACTAGAAGACTGTCCCTAGTTCTCTTCGTTCTTATGCTCATCTGAAACAGAAAATCAAATAGATGGGGAACAAATGAGTAACATTCGTGATGCTAAGGACAACGTCAGAAGGTTCTGACGGCGTCACAACATAAACTGGCCACCCGTCACCAACCAAATTTTAAATCCGACATTTGCAAGGGAAAAATCCGGTTTTTAACCATAACCCTTGACCCAAACACCCTTGTTGCAGCAACAATGGGATATTGGCTAGGTGGTTTTAGTTCCTAAGCCGTCAAGGCTTCTCGCAAAGTTAACCCCATATGATAATACTACCATTCGCCTAATCTTAAGCCTAATTAACAAGATTCATGGGCGACATTTAGCATAAATTAAACCAATTGGGGTTTTCGATTGAAAAGGAAAATCAAAATTGAGCATGAAATCGAGCAATTGACTAGACAAAGATCAATGTACTACTAACCTTGTGGAGATTGACGTGGCAAAATAGTGAATTTGATGTGGAGAAAACGTGGTGGTGTGGTGTGGGGCGGATAAATTGTGTAGGGTAAAGAATGAAAGGGATGGGGATGTATTTATCCGTCT
>OU343220.1:170343629-170390493 GCA_910596185.1 Chrysanthemum makinoi
AAAAGTCAAATGTGCCAACCATTCATTTGTAATGAAAGCTTATTTTGTTGTTGTTACAATTTTGAATGTTGGCATGCAAACTCTGCTTCAAAGCCCACATGTAAGGAAAGTAAAATTATTAAAACTATGGGTCAATTGCGTATATCTTAAAACTGCACGTTCTGCATATATCCCAACTTGTGCTTAAATGCATTGTAAATGATGCAATAAAAACTTGTAATGATATATGCAAGTTTATAAGTTTAGATGGGTATATTACAATCTCACTGCTTAAATAAGAAAATATAATGAAGGAATATGACATTTAAAAGTATTAAAACTATTAAAAGTATATATTAAATAAAGGAAACTATTAGCACGTGGTAAGGACATGAAGTAAACACATGGGCGGAAAAAATTGTTTCATCGCTCCAATTTAAACATTAAACTTCAAATCAAACATTATATATAGGGGTTTCCAAATGCCTATATAAAAAGACACTAATATATTAAATTCATCTTGTTTTACTTTTATTCTCATAGACATGTCAATGAAAAATGAATAAAGACAGTAAGCAGATCTTAGGTTGGTTTCACATTTGTCTATCTTTACATTCGAGGTTAGTTGGTTGGTTTGATTGTCTTCTTATTCTTGATTAGTCTTTTATATTCATATTTTATAAACTACCTGCTAATCATGCTCCACATCTGGTTTACAACATTAACGATAAACTGGAATTGGGATGGCGTTATTGTCATCTCAAGTGATGTGATGATGATGAAGAAGAGGAAGAAATTCAGCACGCTCATGTGCGACTTGAGTAATTAGTCCGGAAAAGGGTCTATTTGAACGTTATCTGAAACACTTCCATGCAATATTATATAGTTAATTGTTTGCGCTAGAAACGTACGCATTGAAGCGCGGATACCCTAGTATTTATTATTGCTACATATTTGTGTTTAATATAACAATAATTAAATAACGCGTGTTAATTAATTACTTAATGTTGACAGCAGTTCCTAATCGAGAGATGAACCAAAACTAAGGGTGTGCTTGGTTCAAACTAGGTAATGGGAAAGGCAAAGGCTAAAAAGGAAAAGGTGGGAAACCATTCCTCAATTTGTGAGTAATGACCCATGCAATAGTCATTACCTTTATGGGTAATGGGTCATTGCATCGAACTAATCAAGCATCATTAATCATTATCTTTCTTTATTACTTAATACTCAACCAAGCACCTAAAAATACAAAAAAATGGAGATCGAAACCGGTACATATGAATGTATCACTTCAATACATGTGTAAGCAGTTTAGATCCAAAACCCAAAACTTTTCTTACATCTTTTAATTTTTGCAACACTATAGTTTTATATTTATGTGAAAGCATTATATTTTGAAGCTAACATGACTAAAATTGAACTAGACCCTAACCAACAACCGATAATTTTTCTTAGGGGCTGTTTGGTTGACCAAATTTAGGGGGTATTTTGGAGAATTTGAATTCATAAACACAAAAATGGCGGTTGGTATATAACTAGTGGGGCTTTAAATATTGTGAGAATACAGAAAAGAAGCGGTTTAAAACTTGTAGTGGGGATGGATTTTAATATCAGCAGTTATATTGCATAAGTAGACAAAAACACCCCTTCATATACCTTAAAATATATGAAGGGTAAACTCGTCAATGACATTTCAGATTCTATGAATAATGGCTAACCAAACATGAAGGAGTATTTTAAATTAGATGATTTGAAACCTGTCTCTATTTGAATACCTAGAAAATTTGAAATACTAGCATTTTAAATTAATGAACAACCTTATTTTATGAATTTGGAAGCAGGTTTGACATAATTGATTCAAATTTAATTCTTTTTATTATTTGGGAGACAAATCAAATTTAACTACTCAAATAATAACATTAAAACAAAATTTGATGGTGCGTTTCATCTAGATAATTTTTCTTATATTATGAATTTGGAAAGCAGGTTTGACTGTAATGTGAAAATAGATCCCTAAAGTTAGGCCAAATTGCGTTTTGTCCCAAATGTTTGGAAAGTTAGAAGGCCTTGATCCTTGTGGGAAATTCTTGAGGCAAAATAGTCCATGGCCTACATCAAATGACTAAAATCCCTTCTCATATTACTTTTCAATTTCTTGCACAAATGGTCCTGCCATGGGTTTTTGCAGATTTAGTTTTTTTTTTTTTTTTTTTTTTAATTTAACTATTAATATTGGTATTATTTTTTATACGTTTGATAAGGATTTGGCTTTTAAGGGTCACCAAGCCCTATTTCTACACATTTTATATCCATTCTTGCTTAATTATGTTCCTTTTCACTTTTTAGGTCTTTTGGAAGAAAAATGCTGGAATGAAGCACATTTAGGTGAAAAGAGCAAAAACATGAAGAAAATGGCAAAGTCCCAATCAAGCCACTCCAGTGATCGTGAGACATTGGCGTCCCATCCAAAGTGACATGGTCCTTTATGAAGTCTTGATCAAAATACCCAGCGACGGCTTAGTGAATTCTTGGTCAAGAAATTTGTGGCTCGGCTTTTAATATAAGAGTAACTCAAGTTTTCTCAGAACGGCCAAATCTAGAATTGACGACGTCTCAACTAAAGACCGGCGGTGTCACAACTCTCAAGTAGCCGTCCCGATGTCGACTTGGCCCGAGAGAAACCAATGACGAAACGGCGTATGGCGGCGAAAGTGGGATTATAATCTATATAGAATTCGATTTTATGTATTTGAAGAGGTAAAATTTTGGAGAGCAAACCCTAACTTTCGGTTGTAGTCCGACTTGGGCGATATTCTAGGGTCCCTTACTATTTTACACATCAAGATAAGTTTGTTAATCCAATTTATCATTATGTCTACCCCATATTCGATTGATTGTATGCTTGCTCTAACATGTCTAGCTAAATTACTTGTGTGTTTGCTTAGATCTATGAAACCTAGTTATTGATTGATGTTAGGTTGTTTCTTGTCTTAATTGAAATTGGCTTAGGAGTGCATCTAGGCTATTGTTGTATTTAATGCTTGAGTATGCTTGATGATGATATGGTGTAAGGATGGAATAGCTAGGTTTGATTAGTGAATCATATACCAGAGATAACCTCATAGAACTAGGGGATACACACACTCTACGACTTTTAGGAATAGCAGTTAAGATAAAGGCGTGACAACTCAACCAACCAATAAAAGATAACTATGGAGTAATAGTATCTAAGTGAACACATTTTTAATCATCATACGAGCACACCTCAATTAAACATAGCTATTCGTTAATTAGATAATTAGATAATTAGTAGAAATAGAGAGTAATCGGTAGAAGTACCACCCACCAATTGCAGATTTTATCTTAGCTTTCTAAAAAACATAAAAAGATAAAAAAATATCATCCTCAACCTCACCTTCCGTCATATATTTTTACTAGCATTCCTATTCCCTAGAGCGATATCAATCCACGAGGCTTACCACTACAACGATTAGGTTCAGTCCAGAGGGTTGAAAAACTTTCGTGAAAATGAGGTTTCTCGACCCGAAAGCTCATCGCGCATCAAGTTTTGGCGCGGTGAATAGATGGTAGGACTTATCTCGTTGGTCCACTCGGCAGTTCCTATCAAGTGAGTTTTCTCTTCATTAGCTTCCTTTTAGTCATCCCCTCTTTGTGCTTATGCTATTAAAACCCTTTTCATTTGTCGCTATGGCAAGTGAAGTTGCATTTGAATCATTAACACATAAGGAACAATTGAATTCCACGAATGGATTGCTTTTATTGTACTAATGAATTTGTGAGTGATCTTAGAGATATCAAAAGGATACGGTGTAAGGTTAGATAGATTTGATAAATTTTGTGCTTGTGTGGCTTCTATTCAATAATCATTGTTAGGATCAACTCCTTTTAGTGAGACCCTCTGGAATTTTTTTGAGAAAAGCTTCCTAAGCATAAACCATTAGTTGAATGAAATCATAGGCTTTTCTACATCACAACTTGAGGGAAATAAGGAGGATTTATAACCTTAGGCACCATGAACAAAAAAGACCTAGAATTTTAAGAACATGGAAATCTCCGAACAAGATTGTGAGATGGTTAGAGTTGCAATACTAAGTTGCATGCGTGGGATAGATTTCACAAAACATATGACATGAGAGAATCCATTAGGCAATAGAACATATAGTAATCAAGGTTTTGAGAGCGATTCTTATGAATCGGACCAAATTTGAAATGGCTAAGAAAGTTGAGATACTTAGGGAGTGTAGTTGGGCTAGATCATACTAAAACACATGATGAACATTTAGGTGATCTAGATATAATGGAGGTGGAAACTCCAAGCCACAAGCCCTACCATCACTTGAGGAACACATACCGCTATAACTTACAGAAAGAAGTAAAGAGACTATAGGAACCCCAATTTATATAGAACAACTGAAAAACACCACTAGAGAATGTAGGTTTAGTTGCTTGTCGACCTCTCTCTGGTTCTAAGAAATTCTAGTTTTGATGAGCAGGGCCTGGGCAAACCACCCTACCCAATTTTAGTCTTTAGAGGTGATCTAGGAAATGAATTAGGCCCCAATCCATATCAAACTAAATAGTCCGGGTGGTTCATTGATAAGGTAGTAGACTCTAAGACATGTAGAGTGGAAGCTAATATAGGAGTAATTCATGACCTTACACACTTACATCACCCTTTCATGGTTGATAACAAGAAACATTATGGGTTTAAACTGGGTTTATTATGTCAAGATGGATCCTTAACTAAGAATCTCTTGAAATCGGTTTAATTAGAGTGATAAAAAGAAACCTTCCACACACATCACCTCCATGACGCATTAGGTGTAAATCTATATATAGAATTCGATTTTACGTATTTGAAGAGGTAGAATTTTGGAGAGCAAACCCTAACTTCGATTTGTAGTCCGACTTGAACGATTATTCTAGGGTCCCATACCTATTTTACACATTAAGATAAGTTTGTTAATCCATTTATCATTATGTTTTACCCCATGTTCGATTGATTGTGTGTATGCTTGCTTGTCTAACATGTCTAGCTAAATTACTTGTGTGTTTGCTTAGATCTATGAAACCTAGTTATTGATTGTTGTTAGGTTGTTTCTTGTCTTAATTGAAATTGGCTTAGTTGTGCATCTAGGCTATCGTTGTATTTAATGCTTGAGTATGCTTAATGATGATATGGTGTACGAATGGAATAGCTTAGGTTTGTGATTACGTGAATCATACAGAGATAACCTCATAGAACTAGGGGATACGCACACCCTCGACTTTTAGGAATCTGGCGTTAAGATAAATGGCGTGACAACTCAACCAACCAATAAAAGATAACTATGGAGTAATAGTATCTAAGTGAACACATTTTAATCATCATCTGACACACCTCAATTAAACATAGCTATCCGTAGTAATTAGATAATTAAATAATTAGTAGAAGTAGAGTAATCAGGTAGAAGTCACCCTACGACCAATTGCCGAGATTTTTACATTAGTTTTCTAAAAATCATAAAAAGATAAAAAAAATATCAATCTTAAACCATATTCTGTCATATATTTCTTACTAGCATTCCTATTCCCCTATAGAATGATATCAATCTTCGAGGCTTACCCCATACTACACTACAACGATTAGTTCCATTGCCTAGGGGTTGACTTCTTTCGTAGAAAAGGTGGTTTCTTAAACCCGAGCTCATATGCATCACGTTTTCATCCGTTTTATGCGTTTTTGTGGTTTTCTTTACCGCGTTTTCTCTGGTTTTAATTGCCGTTTTGTCATGTTTTTCCATTTCCATTCCTTATTTCATCCGTTTTCCATTTTATGTTTCATCCCAGTTCCATTTATCCATTTCCATTTCCTCCATTTTATCCGTTTCTTACATTTCCATTTTCCATTTCCTCCGTTTTATTCCATTTCCTTCCTATTTATTCCTTTCTCATTCCTTTCCATTCTTCCTTATTTCCATTTTATCCGTTCCGTTCTTCCTTTCCGTTTTCATTTCTCCATTTCATTTTCATCTGCTTTTGTGTCACGTTTTATCACGTTTTTGGTTTTCTTACGTTTTCATCCATTTTCGTTCGTTTTCTTTAGTTTTTGTTTGTTTTTATCCATTTTGTCCGTTTTCTCACGTTTTTTCCGTTTCATACATTCTTGTCCGTTTTGTTAATTTTATCGTTTTCTTACTTTTGTTCATTTTCTTATGTTTTTCCGTTTTCATTTTTTTATCCGTTTTATAAGTTTTGCCCATTTTCTTACGCTCATCCGCTTAATCACGTTTTGCCCATTTTGTATAAAATTTTGTCTATTTTCTTACGGGTTTGGTCATTTTTACGTTTTTCCGTTTCATACGTTTCACCGTTTTTACGGTTTTCATCACGTGTCACGATTATAAAACGGTGAAAACATATAAAAGTAAGAAAAGGAACAAAACATAAGAAAAGCGAAAATGAAAATGTAAAAACCAGGCAGCGATATAATGAACATAACGAAAACAGCATGTCGGCATGAAAATAAGTAAACTCAAGACGCCGGATAAACGGATAAACCGTGAGCTGAATCTTAAAAACGTCTTTTAACGCTTTAAACCACTTTCGAATAATCTCCGCTAACAGATGCAATTTCGACACGTTAGGTCGGACACTGAACAACATAAAAAAAATACTAATAGTTAAATTTAAAAATAGGACTAAATCGCCATGGCATGAGACGTTAATGCAAAGTAATAAATTATTTTTCGGTTGATGTAAAGTATGACGATTTTTGCAAAAGTTTCACAAATGATCTTTGCACTTTTTAAAGGCAGACGCTCACAATTTGACCTAATTTTATGGACGATTTTTGCAATTTACTCTCAAGAAATAATAATATTATTAGTTGTAGTAAATAGTAATTGTGGGAACCGTGCGTGCAAATGTATGACGGGCTGGGCCATAAAGTATTATTGATCCAGTTTGGTTAGGTATAAACGTGAGGCCCATTTCATCATCTTCTTCCACCTTTCACCACCTTCATCCTCCATAACCACACAGCACACTCAAACCCTAACCCTAACCATGGACAAACCATCACGCAAGCGCGGCCGTAAACCCAAAAACACCCCACCAGCCACCAAACCCTACACCAGCCACCACAACCGAACGCCGTATCTCCAAACGCACCAAAACACCAAAACCTGAAGACGGGGCAATCGTCGTTTCACCTGAACGAAGATCATCACGTCACGCAGACCATCAAAACGGAGATTATGACGTCATGGTGCCGGAGAGTGTGGGGAAAGTGGTCCCGTCGATGGATGCGGTGGTGAAGGTGTTTTGTGTCCATACGGAGCCTAATTTTTCTCTTCCGTGGCAAAGGAAGAGGCAGTATAGTTCCAGTAGTAGTGGTTTTATTATTAATGGGAGGAGGGTGTTGACGAATGCGCATTCGGTTGAGCATTTTACGCAGGTTAAGGTTAAGAAAAGGGGGTCTGATGTTAAGTATTTGGCTAATGTTCTTGCTATTGGTACCGAATGCGATATCGGTTAGTAGTAGTTTAGTACTTACTACCATGCCATGCCTTTTATTTTTTATTATTATAATCATACAACGTTCCACCTAAGGCCTTCGCTGTGTACTTGGAGTTTGATTTTGGGGAGAAAGGAAATGATTTGGAAAGAAATTGAATTTTTTTGTGTTCTCAAGATGTTTTATGGGGAAGAAAGGAAAAGAATTGGAAGAAGAAATGAAGGAAGATCATGTGTTTTTTTGAGAAGATATGTTCCGCCCAAATATGGGAAGAAGAGGAGAGAAGAGAAGTGATTTATCTTCTCTTCTTTTCTTTTATGATGAAACTCACGAACACAGTGTTAGGTCTAGTGATGTGAGTTGCCCACATGGGTATGCCTCGCTGCAGGCATATGTGAGATAGGTGGTATAGGGTGTGAAAATTTTGCCATTCAAAAAAAAAAACATACAACGTTCCAACCTTCCACGTCTCACGTTCAATTCAAATAGTTTTTAGTCACAATGCACTATTGAAAGAAAATATTGATAAACATAGACCTAAGAACTACGTTTTAAAAAGATAATGAACATGTTTAGATTGTTGCACTTTAACCACCTTGAGGCGGGTATAATTAACCGTTTCTGGTGGTTATGATTAAACTACAGCTATTTAAGCATGTTTTTTTTATTGTTTATTGTTTATTGTAACCACCCAAGGTGGTTGATGATAACCGCCCCAAGGTGGTTAAAGTACAACAATTTAAACATGTTCGTTATCTTTTTAAACCGTAGCTCTTAGGGATATCTTTATGCAAAGAAATATCTTTGATAGTGCATTGTGATTAGATTTTGTTGGAATCGAGTGCGAGACACAAAAAGTTGAATCAGGTGTTTGGATGTGTGTTTGTAATTCTGTTTTTTTTATTATAAAGGTTGAAGTATAAGTTGGTATAGGACACCTGACATTGAGATTTGAGGTTTCGAGTATGATTAACTGATTATGATTATAGTATTCTGATGGTTTAAAATCAAAATAGTAACTTTGCATGTAACAGGTTACTAGAAAACTGAATTTGAGATAACTGTGAAGTTATGGGCGAATGCCATATGGTTGAGGGTGTCTTTGGCTAAGCTCATTTAAGGTTCTTATATTGTATTATCGAAACGCTTATTGATAATTGCTTTATAGGTTTTTGAAGAGCAAAAAAGGGCTTTAGCATAATGCTTCTTAGGAACTGATTTTTGCTAAAGCTGTAAGGTTTTTTTTATTTGCTTAGCCAGTTAACCCTTGAGTGTGAGATGGAGGGTGTTTAAATGTGTGATTACGATGCTGTTCTTTTGATAATAAAGGTTGAAGTTTAGGTTGTACTAAGGAACCATACATCGGGATTTGAGTGTTTCGGTATGATTATCATTGTAGTTTTCTTAATTGTCCATATTCAAAAAAATCGATTTGGTGGTAATGATTTTTATAAAAAAAAAAAAAAGTAACACCCAATGCCGTCTTCCACGGGTTATAGCCTATAGGTACCCAATACCGTTTCCGGTGTTTGGGGGAGGTTAAGATGTAGACAGCCTTACCCCTACCTAAGGTAGAGAGGCTGCTTCCAGTTCTACCAAAGGTAGAAAGGACCTCCGGCCTTTTGTAGGGAGTGAGGATCGAACCCCTGACCTCTCGGTTGAGAGGCAAGGGGTTTTCCAACTGATCCAACCCTACTTGGTTGGTAATGATTTTTATAAGAAACCTGAATATGGAGATAACTACCGACATGCCTTCACTATTCTAGATTCGTCAAGAAAAGAGATATAAGATTTGTTATGAAGCAATTATCCCAAATCTAGTATATTGAATATTGAAGCGTATGGTTGGTGGACCGTAAAAAAAACTAAGGAAAAAAAGGAAGTCTAAAATATCTGTTATATATCATGAGTAGCTTTTAGGTTTTTTTATTACGAGTTGAGTATAAATTGAACACTTTTTTACATGGTTATGGCAGCAATGCTGAGTGTGAGTGATGATGAATTCTGGGAAGGAATTTCACCCTTGGAGTTCGGAGACTTACCTGCATTACAAGACGCTGTCACGGTTGTTGGCTATCCTATTGGAGGAGATACGATTTCGGTGACTAGTGGGGTTGTGTCTCGCATAGAGATATTATCTTATGTTCATGGATCAACTGAGCTTCTTGGTTTGCAGGTACAAATAATTCAACCCTCTTAACTCAGTTTCAGATGACTAATTATTGCTTCTAATGTTTTCTTGTGATTACTCTGCAGATTGATGCTGCAATAAACTCTGGGAATTCCGGGGGCCCTGCCTTTAATGATAAGGGAGAGTGTGTTGGAATTGCGTTTCAGTCTCTTAAACATGAAGATGCAGAGAATATTGGTTATGTCATACCGACCCCAGTTATCAATCATTTTATTCGTGATTACGAGAAGAATGGAGAATATACAGGTAGTTATTTGATATTAATGTTACCTACTTATTTTTTGTTTATATTTATGTTAGTTGAAATAGCGGGTATTTGCTTATTTGTTAATTAAATTTCATACACCTTTTGGTACCTTACACCCTTTTGCATATCATTATATCAGGCTTCCCAATTCTTGGTGTTGAGTGGCAAAAGATGGAAAATCCAGACCTGCGTATGTCAGTGGGAATGGGCAGCAAGCATAAAGGTGTGCGTATCAAAAGAATTGAACCTACTGCTCCAGAATCAAATGTCTTGAGTCCTTCTGATATAATCCTTAGCTTTGATGGGGTTAATGTTGCCAATGATGGAACAGGTCGGCTTATCATACTCTCGTTTTTTTAGATCCTTCTGTATGTTGAGTTCTAGTTCTCATTAAAATTTTGAGTGTTTCCCAGTTTATGCCATAGGCTACACATGTAAGCATTATTGGTTTAATACATTCTTGTTTTCGACTAAGTTTGGCGGTTTATTTTTAAAGATATAAGCCCTACTGTCCTAAATTTTTTGGTCTCGGAAACAAATATAGGTGTCACATGTGAAATGTAACATGCTCATAAACCTCACTTTTTCAGTGAATGTCATGTTGTATTATAAAATAAGTTAATATACCACAATTTTTATGGTATTTTCAGCAGATTGACCGAATATTCTTCATTAGTATCATTTTGAATTCTTACTCTGCTTTCCATGTGATTATTTTCAGTTCCGTTCAGGGACGGAGAACGTATTGGTTTCAGTTACCTTGTCTCACAAAAGTATACTGGTGATAAAGCTCTGGTTAAAATCCTCAGAAATTCGAAGGTACATGAGTTCAACATAAAACTTGCAACCCATAAGCGACTAATACCAGCACACATTGGGAACAATCCTCCTTCCTATTACATTATTGCTGGATTCGTTTTCACCACCGTTTCTGTGCCATATCTGCGTTCGGAGGTACGACCTTTAAATCGACTTATATATGGATATTTTCTTATGATCGAGTTTTTGCTCTGCTGCCAATTTTTTATGAGTTTTTATATGTAAATTCTTTATATTTTCAGTATGGAAAAGATTATGATTTTGATGCTCCAGTAAAGCTACTGGACAAACATCTGCATGCCATGGCGCAATCTGTTGATGAGCAACTTGTCGTTGTTTCTCAGGTTAGGTTCCTTCCTTTGTGTTTTTGGATTCTCGCTCTTTAGTTCTTTTGGCCTCATTGATATGTTTTCGGGCAAGGGGACTTATGATACTGAAATAATCAAGTTCTTTTTATATTAGGTGCTTGTTGCCGACATCAATATAGGGTATGAAGAAATAGTGAACACTCAGGTTAGACTGAAGATTATCCTGAAATGATCCAAGATCCATAAGTTTTCATCTTTTTTCTCACTCGTTTCTTGTCTATCTTGTGTCATACTTGTAGGTTGTTGCTTTTAACAACAAGCCAGTCAAGAACTTGAAATCTTTGGCAGATATGGTGGAAAGTTGCACTGAAGAATTTCTGAAGTTTGACCTCGAATATGAACAGGTTCTCTTTCTCTCCCCATGGCAAGATATATACAATTTTAATCCAGCAATGTGAAATTGGGTCAATTCGATAAATTCTATTGGTGCTTACTCAAAGAGACTAGCTAAGCGGGTCAAATGGGTTAAGCGATTTGAAAGGTGCCAAAAGAATATGCAAGTGTCTACAGTATTCTAAATCGTCTTATTGAAATCGTGTCTAAGGGTGATATTTAATCTGGTAATCATATATAAAAATAAAATATTGGTTATTAAGTATAAAAAGTAACAAAAGAAGTGTTTGGTCAGTTCACCAACCCCTTTCAACTTGTCCAGAAAATTACCACTTTGATTATTCCACTCAATGTCAATAAGCATTGTAACTTTGGTTTGTGTAGATTGTCGTCTTACGGACAAAGATGGCGAAGGAAGCTACCCGAGACATCCTTTTAACACATTGTATACCTTCAGCAATGTCTGATGATCTCAAGTCATGAATACAGGATCTATCAAGGGCCGGTCTATAACCAATAGTGTCATGTAATTGCTGCATCGAGCTCTTTTATATACTACAGCTCTCATACAGACCCTTCTGCTAAAACATGGAACCGCAAATCAGCCACTGATATTTGGTTTGTCGCTTTTTGTACTAATCCTGCCTGTTTTGTCAAGTGATTTAGCTAGTGAGTTTTGTTTGTAACTGGTTATTTATGCTAGCAAATCCTTGAAAACAGTTTTCATGGGGTTAAGGTGCTATAATGTTTATGAAAAAGTTGATATCATGATGAGCGGATGGTGGCTTTATATCTTGACTTTTCAAATTGTAAGAGGTATTAGTTAGTGGGCATCACAAGGCTCATTTGCTAAGCTGATGATGAAAATTTTGTAGTTCTTGTTTGGAGATATTGATGATAAATGGTTCGTAGTAAAGAATCCAGTAAACTTGATTCTCCATCTAGTTTTTCCTTCCAACATGCATAAATATAATACAAGCACTATGATTTGCAAGAATGACCGTCTCAGATACAAATAGTACCAAAATATCAGGATCTTTTTACTGTTGTTCTGAACTTCTGCTGATAAGAGCTGCATGTGTCATTCGATTTTTACACAGGCCTAATATGCGGTATGTAATCTTCCGAGAAATGGAACATGACCACCACTGACTTGCTTAATCATGGTAATGTAAACATGAACCCTTGTGCAGGGAAATTGTTAAAACATTGCCGTTAAATGCAATTGCAGACACCTCAGCCACTTCACGTTGGCCATAACTCCTAAACTGGCTACAGAATCACATCAACTACTTGAAACAAAACCATCAACTGCCTTGTGAACACCATGGTGCATCACCCACTCGGCATAATGTGATTTGATCAGCTTACTTGCTGCTATATGTTCGGTTTTGAATATATAATATACAAACCAAGTGTTGTGATTGTGTTATGAACCCAACGAGATTTATCTGCTTATTTCCCATGTGCTAGTGGTATAAAATTCTATGACACATCTAGACAAAACTCTTATCCTGGTCATTGGGGTGGTCTGATTGTTGCAAATCTTTCGCTGTGCTTTTATTACAAACCAATAAGCTGGCTGGCGCATATAACCATTCCTAGTTGGCCCTGTAGTGATTTTGGCATCTCTGGTAAATTAGGTAGCTTTTTCAAAGTTGATGGGTTGATAATTAAATTTTTAGGCAAAAATGCATATATATCCCTCCCAAAGTGAATAATTGCATATATAACCTTTGTACAAGTTTTTTATGCACATTATCATGGTTTTTTATGCATCTTTGGATATATATGCAATTTTGCATTTTTCCGAGAGGATATATTTTAAAGAAATATACAGAATTCTTTGTTGTGTTTGTCTTTTTGTTAACTGATTACTAAAAGTCTCATCTAATTTTAGACGAAGACAACAACATTATTAACTATATGAAAAAGAGCAGGCTAAATCAGTCATAATCAACTGAAATATGCAGGCCTAGCAAATTGGCAACAAAGAGGTAGCGATAAATTTGTGGTTCCCATCCAGATATAATATAATCACATATTTGTTTATTTGCACAAAATAAAAATATTGAAACATCATCAGGTAAATAATCCTTAACATTCAGATTCATTTTCACACAAGAGGAGAGGAGTTATTGGATTCGGTTCACCCATGTAGTCCGTAACTAAGTTGTTCTTTTCGTTGGCTTGACCCCACACCACCGAATAGAATCCTATGGCAATTATAACTGCTCCAATAATGCTGCATAAAAATGTTAAAAATCAGGGTTCTTAGTTTGGTTTCCTGAGATGACAGGTTAGCTTAAAAAAGTGGTAAGATAGGCCGGATACTAGCTAAAATGGATTACTAGTAGTTATCTTATACTGTAACTATCTAAACCTTTGGATAAATGTTTAGGATGGTGTACCCATCAACAATAGACTTTGGACAACTTTTAAACGGTTCAACCCACATACCCACGTTTGAGATAAAAACACCACCCAAATTAACCCATTAATAAGTAAATGGGTCAAAAATGCGATCTCTATTTAGCAGATAAAAAGAACATTGTTATTAATGCTAACCTTCCTAAATAAAGAGCATCTCCAAGAAACAGGATCCCCATAACAACTGCAATGACAATTGATATAGGCTTGAACAAGACCACATAAACCGGACCTTTTCTATGGAGGCACCACGTTAAGGCGCGGTTACGAAATGCTGACCCAAATACTGCCTACATTGAGCCAATATCAGAAATGATCTTTCATATTCACTTCATTATGAGTAAAACAAGATGATACCTACCCCAAAAACAACAGCCACAATCTCGATGCCAGGGTTCAATACCCATGATTCCTGATTTCGTTCCATACAGAGAGAAAATATCGCACATTGTATGGTTCCGAAGCACGAAACATAAAACACCATAGTGATTTCATCTGGGTGCTCTCTAACTGTTGCTGTCTAAACATCAACAGTTTAAGAACACGCTTCATAATCCAAAAAAGTACAAAATAACAGTTCTAATATGCGTCCTCCTAGAATAAGCACTCATTCCAGTTTAAATGAGAGGACTCAGTCTCATACCTGAAGAACGTTCCACGTGGAAGAAAGAATGCCAGTGACTACAAGAATTAGTCCTCCAAGTTTCCAATATGACGGTTGTGACAAAAGAATCACGTCTGATGACTCATTAGAAATGATTTGAAAAATCTGTGGGCCCTTATACAATGTCAAGAGGAATGCTCCTGATATTGCTATGGCTGTACCCAATGATTTCGCCTGAGTGCTTGAGCTTTTTAAATCTAACTTTTCCATCCTATATGCTCAAATTGTCATTTGCACATTAGAAAGGATTAACACAATAAATGGAAACTATATCAAAGCATAGATCATGGTAAGACGATTACTTTAGAATGATCGCTATCAAGTATGTGTATGCTGGAAGCATATTGCCCAAAGCGGTTGCTAGACTTGGTGAGCTGTAGTTGATACCTGCATATGCAAGTGGTTGCAGCAGACCAATCCTGCAATTATTGACATTGAAATGTGATATGTTCATATAACGTGACAGCAATACTAATAGTTATGTAATATTTGAATAGCTTATTACCCTAAAAGCCCAAGGATCGCATATCTGAATATGAGAGAAGAAGTAATCGGGGGCCAATTGCTTCTGTAAATGAAATGTCAAGCATTACTGCATAAAGTAGACAACATTGAGGCGTCACTAGTGACTAACCTGTGGTTGTGGACGGCGAAAAATGGGAAAAGGACGATTGTGCCAAGAAGGTTGCTGTAAACAACGTACACAAGCTGGCTCATTCCATTATTCATGGCTGCTTTGACTAACGTCATAGTACCTACCTCAACACATTCTACAATCATCATCATCAGGAATGGTAAAACATCCTCCATACAACACTGCATTCTTAGTCTTTTATCGCTCTTCCACAATTGCGGAAGAGAGGAAAAGGACTTGTTTTTTCGCAGACACCTAATTAGCTTTTCTAATGATTTATGTGTGCGTTATATTTAAATGAGGGAAGATGATGCCAATCTTAAACAAGTTTGAGCATTTTGATATTTAGAATAATAAGCGTCACCTGCCCACTTTATTATATTAATAAATGTGAGATCATCATGGAATCAAAAAGGATATAGTAAGATTAATTAGTAATCACAAAATGTTGAAAAAAACCATTAAGAAAATATTCTTAAGCATAAAACAAGTGATGATGGTACCAAAAAGTATTATGATAATATCAAGTTTTGGAAATAATGAGAATGGTAGATTATTCTTGTTTAGGAAAAAAGACATTTGATTAAGGAAATGCACTGTCTAAAGTCTAAACATCTAAACAAGTCAATGCCGTCAACTCAACCTAGCTTTTTGTGTGGTTAAAAGAGAATCCGTGCTTTACTGATTGTTGGCTCAAGTTTACGATTGACGTTTCGCATCATGCAATCCTGATGCAATTATCACTGACCCAATTGTACCGCATAAAAAGTGTAGAACGCATATGAAGATCCATAAATTTTCCTACTCGGAAAATACTTAAGAGAGAAACGTAAGAGATGTACATGGTATGATATTTGCAAAAACCATCTTTAGCAGGCACTGTTTATGAACAATGCTGCAGGTCCAGCGGGTGTTTAGAAGTCGTTTTCATAGTTAATAAACATTCACCCATAATTTGGTTTTTGATTACTATATAACTTATTACAATTCAAAATGCATAATCATATCACATTCTCACTAGTCACTACCCTGTTATAGATACGGAAGTCGACACTTTAAATTAAAACTTTTCTGTTGTAACAGCTAATTAAAAAATCTTCAAATGTAAATATGACATTTCATTTAGGATGTATGGACTATAGAGTATGTCTTTTTTATTAGTGAATAATTAGGCCCAAGCCCGGTTTGTGAGTTTTGAGAATTAGGGTTTTACCCTTATAAATAATGGTTATCAATAAAGTTATACTTACGAGGTTTTTATTGCGTAACATTTTTGGCCCTACTTGATTGAACCAACAATATATGAGCAAGCGTTTAACAATATGTACTCCTTGATCAACGTCATTGTCCATTTCTACATCTAATTTGGGTATAAACAAGTTGAGTTCGAGCTCAGGCTCGTTTAGCTTAACTTACAAAAGTTCAAAGAGCTCGTTTAGCTTAACTTACAAAAGTTCAAGCTCGAGTTTGGCCCATCTCGTTCCGCACTTTATTTTTCAAGCATGAGCTCAACTCGATAGATATTCGCAATATTCGAGCTAGACTCATACATATATAGTCATATTTTTCAAAAAAATCCATATATATAAGTGAGAATTTATTCACGGGTAAAAGCCATAAAATAACAACGTACTTTCTCAAATTTACCGAGTTGAAACACATACTTTTTTATTAACATATATACCCACGTGCTTTCGAATTTTGTTCCGAACATTATGACCGATTTATATTAATATAATATTATATTAAATAATATTATTTTATTATAATATGGGTAAAGTCGAACAAATTAAAGTACATGGGTGTATATGTTAATAAAAGTATGTGTTTCAACTCGGTAAATTGAGAAATACTGCTTTACTCCTTCACTGCGTATGAAGCTCAAACTTGGGCTCCATTAACAAGTGAGAATTTTGACACTTTTTTTTTTTTTTTTTTTTTGGTAACCATGATTTCCGACATTTTGACCGACTAATCCACGGGGTTTGAACCCACCGCCACATAGACACAAACCAGGTAAAGCCCTCCCTTTTCAGAAGATTGGCGTGGCCACTTAAAGTTGTTTGCACCTAGCAGGAATTGAACTTGAGACCTCACACATTTTAGAGTGATAGTCACAAGCCCTTTTACTACTAGGCCTCCCTTAAGTGGTAATATACTAAATGTGAATAAGTAAAAACATGTAGCAGGAAGATTTATCTATGACTATATAATGTAATTGATGTTTGAAGATAAAGCTTGGGCTTGGACTCATTTAATAAAAGAGCCTTGAAGTAAGCTTGAGCTCGTTTTAACTTTTTGCTAAACTGATCTTGAAAAGCTCGGTTTATTTATACCCACTCATTTCATTATGTTCAGAAAAGTTACATGCTTACATGTTTATAAACCACTCATAGGATGCCCAAGTCGTACAAGACTCATTACTATTATCACGTTAGTGCAAAACGTTTTAAGTTCGAATTCTGTTTGATGCAAACAAGATCACGCCAACTTTTTCAAAAAGAAAATATTCTTACTCTGATGAGGTATGGTCTCCTCCAAATACTTTGGAGGAGATAATCACAATTAGTCCTTAATATCTCCAAGACAAATCCACTTTATGTTGGAACAGTCCTCCGGAATACCTGGGGTGACGAGGGTCACTTCAGGTCCGGAGGCAATGACAATGGAACAGTGTCTGCTCAGGAGGCATAATGATGGAGCAGTGTTTGCTCAGGAGGCATAATGAGGGAGCAACGTCTGTCAGGAGGCATAATGATGGATCAGTGTATGCTCAAGAGGCAATAACCCCACTAGCTGGCAGAGTGATGGAGCAATTTCTGCTCAGGAGGTAATACCCAGTAGTTGGCATAGTGTATGATGACGAAGCAGTACCTACATCAGAGTTAGTACACTAGCAGCTGACTTACAAGTACAATGATGTACGAATAAGCACAAAGGCTTTGGGCCATAACTAGTACTTGTGGCGTAATGACAACTTGTACCCCGAAGACCATGCATGACGCTCATCTACGATATGTGCATTGCCCTTAGAAGACAACTTAGTCTCCACACATGGAGATGTTCACACACATGAAAAGGAACACACATTCCGATACTTACTTGTCTCTACTCTCAAGTCTCTCCCTCTATCATTCACTCATTCTAAGTACTTACTCTCACGCCAGAGCTTGGTCTCGGATTAAAACCTAGGGATAGCTAATGGTGTTCCCTTTTATTTTAGCCTAAGAGACAAAAGAGAAGCTGCAGGACCTCCTAAGGATCAGGGCTGAAGAGAACTTACGGAAATTTGCTCAAACATTGGCGCCATCTGTGGACCCTTATACCAATCTATCAGAGCTTTAAGCAATGGACGGTAGTACCAGAAGTACTCATCCGAAGGAAGGTGAGGACCCGAACACTAGGATGGCAGGGACTAGGAGGACTCCTTCAGGAGGACCCTTTGTTCCCTCCGGACCAGCTCAGGAAGGACCTTCTCCAGCATATGTGGAAAAAAATATTGATGTGTTGAGAACCATGATCAAGGAACTTGATAACAAGGGTAAGGAGAAACCCCCCCTCAGACTCGCGTATAGAGGATCAAGAAGTGTTGATTCAGAGAATTCCCAAAGGAGTCAGTCGATGGAAGAGGTTAGAGGATACTCCTCCGATAGATCATCCATATCCGGAAGGAGCAAGTCACGATCTGCTAGAAGGCACCAAAATAGTGTTTCCAAACGAAAGGATGCTTCTAAATCCTATCGCTCAGTTAGGTCGGAGGGACGGAGCAGGTCTAGGACCAAGAGTGTCAAGACGAAGTCTCGTTCAGCAACAGCCTATCGGAGGAAGTCAAATTCAGAGTCAACGTATGATACTATGTCCGAGGATAGCCTAGATGACCTGAGCATGCCTTACAAACGGCCCAAGCCCATGTCGTTCACCTCCCAGATTGTACGCTTTAGGTACCATCGAAGGGCCAAGATCCCACCAAACATTCGCGTGTATGAAGGAAACAATGATCCAGATGACCACCTCAGTATCTTCTCTGCTGCAGCCGAGCAGGAAGAACGACCTATGCCTGTATGGTGTAAGATGTTTTGTCAGACTAGTTCAACAAGGAACTGGTTTGATAACCTAGACCCAAAGAGTGTGGATGAGTTTGAGGAGCTTAGCAACAAGTTTTTGGAAGAGTTTTCACAAAATAAACGGTATGACAGAAATCCACGGTATCAAGCGGAGGCCGAATGAGGGGCTCCAACCGCTTCAAAGCAGAGAGCTCACACATCAAATGTGTGCCTCCAGTTTTAAGGATATCATGCTTTCATGCATGGGCATGGTCACCCAGAGTTCGCCAAAAAACTCAATGATAAGATCCCATATATAAAATTTGGGAAAGGGTCAGAGCTTTCATCAGGGGAGAGATTACTGCGGATACCACCGAAATCATCAAGACTCCATGTTGGAAGTAGGGGTCTGATAAAGTTGTATGTTCAGGTAATCAAGGCGGGCCTAGGAACCTAAACAATAAAATAGGTCAAGGTCGGAGCATGGGAACTTGTTCACCATATGCAAGGAAGGATGGTTTCACTCCTCTGACAAAGACTCAGAAAGAGATACTAGCCATAGACAACATGAACTTCCCACCACCTCCTTCACTGGTGGCTACTATAGAAAGCAAGAATATGCACAAGTCCTACGATTATTGTCACACCCCGCTAAGAGCGGAAACACGAGGTGCAACGAAATGTAACATCGCATAAGATAATAGAACAACACCTTATAAGATTTAAGAAGTGGGTTTACAATGTTACATAAAGATTTTATACAATACTGAATAATGAAATCATAAGTTTTAATATTATCAAAGTTAAGTCTTTAGAAAAAGGTCTTGGCCAAGTCACTCGGTCTTTGATATGAGAACAATGTATGACTTCAAAATGCATGCCTTCAAAATACGACTATCAATCACCTGAAAATAATACTCGAAAACGTCAACATAATGTTGGTGAGCTCGCAGGTTTAAGGAAATATAAGTATAAAACAGTTTGTTGTGCATGAAAATTGTAAGTAGGACATGTGTATAAATAATAGCGCAGAGCAAGTAGTAAATGAAATGTAATCCACATAGTGAAATCCGACCCACGTGGTCCGTCACAATAGGAATCCAATCAGTTATTATCGCAAACCAGCTGGAGCTAAACTGTAGGATAAATGAAATCATAGGTACCCACAACATCACAAAGCTGCTGGCTAATAGGAATCATAGTAACCATAGTCATGAACCAACCACCACATTACTCAAACGCACAATTAAATACACATGCATGTCCAAAAGAAATAAATATGACTTTAGCACAGCGAAATAAATAATGTAATTGAAAAAGTAGTTGAGTATTATTTCCCCCCGAAAAGTATCGGAAAATGGGGCCACGAGTACTCACCTTGAAGCGGATAAGACAAGGTGACCGGTCCAAGCAAACAATCTATAGAAATCAATGCAAAAGAGGGAACACTCAGAAAAATAACTACTCTACTTTCAAATGATCTACTTAGATTAAGAATATAGAAGTCTAATTATCTTTTAGATGTCATAACTAATTATTGTCTTGAATATTATTTAATGTCATTTGTTAAATCATAATATTATGTCAACATGAATATTATTTAATGTCATTTGTTAAAATAAAATTCACGTACGTGTCCAATCAAAACAAACTCGAGTTTAGTAAAAATGCAAGATCACACTTTATAGCTTAGCTTTCAAGTTTCATTATAGTATTAATATGTTTTTTTTTTAGCTTTCATGCATGAACTTCAGTTATGAGAAATATTGGAATAGTAGTGCTAGACAAAAATGTTATGAAATTCGACTACGTAAAACTGTTATGCATGAAAATGATAGTTAGAGATTTTATAAACACGATCGTTAAAACTAGGCGATAGACCGAAACCGAACACAAACGTACACCAGTGTAGACACGATCACCGAGATTTGACAAGGTAGGATGGAACCCGACACTCCGACGTACAACAACCACACTTACAACTCATGACCCAACGATTTACCTACTGACAAACGATAACCCTCCAATGAATAGAGATCGAAGTCAAAACCTCAGCTCGAAGAGAAACTCAATCCCAGTAAAAATGACAAGGAATGGCAATCGGTTTGTACCCGAATCAAGATGATCAACCAAGAACAAATCAAAACACTCACACACAACCTTATACGATCACCCCAAGGTTGTTATGAAGCACAAACAAAAGAGAATCAGGGCGCAACCCAATATACCCAAGATATAATTGACTACCTCATGTTACCATGTAAACGAGTCACACACAAAATCATAAACTTCAAAACCCTAGCCTTGTTAAAACAGTCCTCGCGACTCTTGATAAATTTATGCTAGGACGACTAGAAAAGAACAAATCAGATTTGACATGATATGATAATCAAAAGCTTGTGATTTTATATTAGGCGTAAAATCTTTATAGGTATAGATATATGCAACAAGAACAGGTGGAGATGATTGACAACCAGGTTTCAGATTAGGTATGTTTGTTTAGTACAAGTCTTTTATAGTTTTTGTGAGATAAAAAAAAATCATGAGAGAGTACCTTGGCTGGAACAAGAGGAGACATAAAAAGAACTCGCACCAGACCCCTAATCGATTCACCAAGCTGCAACCCTTTATTAGGGTCCACCACCTTCGCCTTAAAACTTGGAATGTAGAGAAAGAAATTGCCTGCTACACTTGTGTGTCATGTTTTTGTGTCGGCAAAGAGAGGGTGATGGGAGAAGACTGAATATAAAAGATAGGGAGGAGCGTGCATAAATTTTGGAAACAATTAACTACTGATTTATTGAGTTTAAATGGTGATTTATTGAGTTTTAAAACTGATTGAAGGCTAAAAGAAAGAGGGGGTCGGTTAGGATTAGGAAATTTAAATTTGTATATAATTTATACTAGACGAGTACCCGCGCCTAGCGGCAGCGGTTTCTAGTGGCAGATAATTAACAATATGCGATATTGTGGTAAGTGTTTCGTAACATGCGATAATAATTCAAGAAGCAAAAGTTTTATTACGTGTATCAAGATCATATAAAAATATTTATTGAAACTGAAAATAAAACATTACATCCATTATGAGATAACTAACAATGCACGTTACTCGCCGTGTAAAATTTCTTAGTACACGGCATATGAGGTGCTGAATCCTCTTTGACCGACTCTTTGATTGACCTTTTGTAGTTATCATCCATCAATGCACGGTATTGACACAATCAAAAAAACTTCAAACCTAAGAAACTTAACAAAAATATATACACCGGTTGTATAATGTTTTTTGACCAAATTATTTCAGAAAACTTTGTATATCTTTGAAATTAATGCGCCAGGACAATCAATGATTAAAGTCCAATCAATCACCATCATTATAGCAATATTTGGAACGGATTTGTATTTAACGTATTATTTAATGAAGAACAAGACAAAAAAATGAACCCCGTGACTATATAATAAATCGATACACTGCTTTGTGATTGTAAACATTCAAGTTATTCACAGCAATATCTCTGCAATTTCAACTATATATAAATGTCAAAACAATATTTTTTAAAATCATATGGTCATTGCACACATTTCAATATTTAATAACTGAGATCATATGATCCACACTGTGTATGATAACATAACAATAAAAAAAAATAAGTTGTAGTATGGTGCCTTATAAAATAAAATATGTTGATAAAATTTTAGAAATTATTAGTGTTAAGATTAAATAAATTAAAATATATATATATTTTTTTGGGAAATTACATTAGTAAAAGTTGTCAAAATGTGTCATACATTTCTTTGAAATTTTAGGTGTGAATTGTTATAGTAGCTATTTCATTAAGGACAAATTCTTTGAATTTTTATATAGAAATTTTAGTTTGAGAGGAATTTTAGAAATTTAACATTACTCACTTTTTAAGTTTCAAAAACATGGATACATGCTTTGTATGTATAATAATAATAAAAAGTTGTATTGACTTTCCAACATTGAATATGCCGAATCTGTTTTCATTTAATATTAGTTAGAATTTTTAATGGTAGTTATATATACATAAAGTTAAAGACGAGTACCCGTGCATAGCAACGGGATTTGACAGATCGTTTAGTGATAAAAAAATGTTTATGGGTTATAAACGAAAAATAATAAAAGTTTGAAGATTTGGGTATTAAACATAATGTTTTGAAACCCGGGTCGACCCGGGTGGTTCAACTGGTTGAATCGTTTTGGTCGAAAAATGAATCGATTTAAACCGGGTCAACCTGACGGGTTGGGTTGAACATGGGTGAAATTAAACCGGGTCAACCCGTCGGGTTTGAGCATCCCGGGTCAACTCGGTTTTCGATGTGTATTAATAGTTTTCTTTTGAAATATATGTTTTCAACATTTCTATTTTTAGTTTCAACTTTTTACTTTTTGTTTTTTCCTTTATATATAGTATACGCGGATACCCTGTGACGATTAACAGGAGAAATAGATCTCGATGAGGCCTGATTTACCAGTTTGTATCAGTTTCAACGGGTTCTCTTGGTTCATTTTCGGATTACTTTTATTGGTTAGTCGAACCGGTGGCGAAACCGGTTCCCAGTTGAACCCGTTGGTCCGGTCCGGTTTTCAAAACTATATGTACCATCAACTTGTTAGCTTGTATGAAACTTTGTGTGTTTTATTAATTTGTATAATGTGTATAATAACACGTACTTTTCATTTTAGGGTGTTTTAAAAATAACATTAATCAGTGTGTTTAATTATTTTATATTCTGGATTTTGTTGTAGCTTGTTTAAATTGTATATTGTGAAAATTTTATTGTATTTTTTAGTATAGGGTGTTTTAATTGTTTGTATTTAATTTGGTGAATATGCTTTTAGTTGGTTGTACAATATGAATAAATCAATGTACTTTTAAGTAATAGGGTGTTTTAATAAGAGTATTAATTACATTATAAATTTATCTCACCTTTGACTTTCAACTTTCAACTTTCAATTTTCACTTTCACCTTTGACCATTTTTCTATTTTATGTAGTAAAGATATAACTTTTATTATTTAGGTTATTTAGGTTTCAAATTATACATATTGTTTAGGAAACTTTATTTAGCATTACAAGACTTAGGAAAAAAAATGTGATATAATGAGATCGATAATATAAAAGAGACGTGTGGAATTATTGGGCATAAGGAAGCATATAAACATATTGAGATCATATGCTCAAAAGAAAACTGAAATCTTGTCTAGTTTTAAAAAAAACGTAGAGGTTGATTATGTAAGTTTAGTCTAGAACAAGCATTACCAACTTATATATTTTATAACATATAGTATTCACACTACTTATTTACACAAATATTTATTTAGGAGTCGAGTGTCGGGTCAATAGTCAACAATAACTAACCTGATTTGGTGAGGGTTCTCACAGTATTACCCCGTTAAACGGAATTTCGTCCCGAAATTCAATCGATTGTACTACTAAAATTTTGCTACTGAATGTGCGTGAGGTATTTGGTTTTTCATATAATTAGTGTGTTCTCAGGTATACTCACTGTTTGAGCTTCAACAACTTCTATAACCGGAATCTTAGTGTCTATAGCTTATTTAAATTCTTGAATGAGCATTTTGATTGGTTTTTATTAGGTTGAAGTCAGTCATCAAGTATAAATCTTTTGGGCATCGCTGGTATGCATTTCTTGAGGCTCATTGTATGATAACCATAAAGTTAGGAAGGTGATTTCAAAGAGGAAAGGATGAGTCTTGAAGTGACATAGGACGTATAGTTTACATAATGAAGCTGCTAATCCAGATACAACGACCTAGTTAATTATAATTGAGTGAACTACTTCATTTGCCCTTAATGCAATTGAGTAAATTCTAGAGTAAGGAACCCCCCTAAAGGCCATACTTATAATGAAAGGGCTAGAAGTCAAACTAGCAAACCAATGTGTGACAAAAATTTATACACTAAGACGTAAATGCTACAAATGGTATATGAGATCCAATTTCAACTATTAAGGGATTAGATCTAATGGTGTAAACAACAAGCAGGTTTCAAGAGCTTAAATGGGTCAGATTAGTGAAGTAGGTCACGGGTACCCAAAGCAAGTGAATCATTTTGAGAAAAGATTAGCATAGGCGATGAGGAAGAAGGTTTTTTTTTCCACGAGGTTACACAGATAAGCTTGAGGAGGATTGAAGTTGTGAAATAATCCGTTATGACTTATGTAAAGAATTTTTGATGAGTTATCAAGGACGGAAGGATCAGTCGTTCTCTAACAAGATCCCAAAATAGCTTTGCAAAAATTGTAGTACTCAAACAAAATGTGTAAGCAGTAGAAATAGCTAAAGTTGTTGGTGAAAAATCAAAATAAATCACTTGAGATTAAACCAGATGAAAAAAATAGTGGAAAGGGTGAGTGACGGATCCAGAAGTCCAGGGGTCGTTTCCACATTAGGTAAGGAGGAGAATACGACTTGCACAAAAGAAGTATGAATAACGTAAGGTGATGTAGTTTTGGCATGAATACTTGTTACCAGTGCAGGGGATCAAATCATTTTGCTTGAGGTTACATCATACACTTAATTTGTGAATATTTGGGTTCTTACGAGCAAATTAAGGTCTATGTGTTTGTCGAAAGAAAATGGCGATGATATGTGTTGGTATTGGAAAAGTCAAGATGTCCAGAAGAACAAAGCGTTCAAGGCAAAAGGGTGATCTTTTGAAATGACTGATGAGGAATCGAGGAAGAGCCTGGTGTTGTGTTAGGCACATTTCTCGTCGATAGCATACTTACTCGCGTTCGATATTTTAGTGCCATGAGATACTTTGTGTCTTTTGTTTTTATACTACTACACAAATCGCAATTTAAGAAAATTTAATAAAATGCTAATTTTACCAAAACATTTAGTCTAAGTTTACTTATACAATGGACCAAATAGTAATCACTTTTTTTTTTTTTTTTTTTTTTTTAAATTTTATTTTAAGTTTTAGCCTTTTAGCCAATTACAAGTTAGTTTCAAAAGGTTTCTAATAATCGAGGAAAGAATAGTATTTGATAATAGGTTCTATTACAGTTGCATCTATGAAAAAAGAGAACAGTTGCTGACCATGAAAAATGCCGGAGTAGAGATAAAAGATGATATATGTTATGGAGAAGAAATGTTGTTTAACTTATGCCATGTGATAAATGAGAAAATGTTCTGTTGATGTCAATAATGAGTTGTTGGAGACAACACGTGCTCGCATGGATACTTCAATAATGGAAGATGTAGTGAGGTAATTTCAAGGGTTGCTAGAAAGTACATTTCCATTATGTTTTCTTGATTCGTGAAGATGGAGCAAGTTCTGAGTGCACAAAGGGTTTTGTTAATACAAATATCGTCATTAAACGTTATTTATATTTTTGATCTTTACCTAAGTTTTGTTAACGACAAAAGTAAATTTAATTTGTATAAAAGCTTAAAGCTTGTCAAGTTTAATAGATATTAAAACAAGCTTTTTCAAACAATATATTCATCATTCAAGCATTTACATTTATGATTAGTAACATCTTGATATGACTCTAATCATTATGTATGATAGTAGTTTTTAGAATGTGTTAGGTTCTTAAAACCAAACACTACTTATGTACTTGCATATTTCTAAGAATAGAAATACAACTTATGACATCATGTAATGCATCATGGAAATCATTAGAAGATTTCATTAAGATATTTTGTGTGGATTTGTACTCTTCATGTCTTACACAATCTCACTTAGATAGAGTTGACTTTAGCAAAGATTTGATATCTTGATTGTCAGACCGGCGGTACCAAAATGGTACACGGGCGGAACCCTTTAAGGGTTCCGCATGGTCCGTGAGCTCCTGTCACTTTGGCTATAAATAGCAATGCCAAGCCAAGTAGTTTCTCATCCCTTTCTAACATACTCGCATACATATCTTCTCTAACCTTTCTAACTCAGTTTCATATCATATTAGTGATCTCTTTTGTAGCAAAGAAGATCAAGTCATATTCAAGCTTCAACGAGAAGTTGGAAGTCTTGTTTGTTTAGTGTTGTATGATCTAGTGTTGATTCATACTTCGTTGTTGTATCAAACCATCATAATCTTGTGAGTGTGAGTGGTTAGTATTTTAGTCCTCAAAATACATTGTGTGTGGGAGTGGTTGTACCCTTGGAAAGAACTCGACATCTAGCCTAGTGTCGGAAATAGTGTAAGCGAAGTGTAAAGGTTTTCTCCGCCGGTGAAAGGAGCTTGTTGACTAGTGAAGTTAAACTCTCGAGTGTGAGACTCGAGGAGTGGAGTAGGGCAAGGAAAAAGAGTCCTTGTAGACCGAACCACTATAAACAACTTGTTGTGGTTTGATCATTTCTTTCCTTATTTACTTCTTACATATTGCTTGCATATTTCATTAACACATCTAAGATCAATATCAATTGATCTTTACAATAAGTTTCAAAACAAAGTTTTTAATTGGTAAACTATTCAACCCCCCTTCTAGTTTTCTACAATTGGTACCAGAGCCTCGTTGCTCAAGAATTTCTAAAATAACTTGTATTTTATAAACTTGAAAAGATCCATGGATTCTGAAAAAAACTTTAAAGAAGGGCAATCTATGCAAAGACCACCACTCTTTGAAACCAATGGATTTATCTATTGGAAAAACCATTTTGAAACATTTGTAAAATCAAAAGATATAGATCTTTGGTTTATTATTGTTAAAGGGGATTTTAGTTCTACAACAAAGGATATTTCCGTTGATGAACAAAAGAAACTAGTTGCTAAAAATAATGAAGCTAAAATGATGCTTTATAATGCTTTACCTAGAAAAGAATATGAAAGAATTTTTATGTGTGAAACCGCCAAAGATATTTGGGAATCTTTAATTGTTACACATCAAGGTAATTCACAAGTCAAGGATAACAAAATTGATCTTCTTGTTCAACAATATGAACAATTTGTTAATCCTGAAGATGAAACCATTGATTGTGGCTTTGCTCGCTTTAACATTATTATTACATCACTTAAAGCACTTGATGAATCTTTTCGTAGTAAGAACTTTGTCAGGAAATTTCTTAGAGCACTCCATCCCAAATGGAGAGCTAAAGTGACCGCCATTGAGGAATCAAAAGATCTCTCAATAATGTCACTAGACGAGTTGATCGGTAACCTCAAAGTACACGAAATGGTGATGGAGAAAGATTCGGAGATCATCAAAGGAAAAAGGGAGAAGATCAAATCCGTTGCTCTAAAAGCAAAGCGGAATCAAGTGATGATGACGAATCTTGCTCCGGTAGCGAAGATGAGGAATATGCCATGGCCGTTAGAGATTTTAAGAAGTTCTTTAGAAGAAGAGGAAAGTTAGTAAGACAACCTCGAGAAGAAAAGAAGCCATTCCGAAAGGATCGGGATGACAAGAAGGGAAAAGGTGAAAGAAAATGTTTTAGATGTGGTGATGCAAGTCACCTCATAGGAGAGTGTCCCAAGCCACCTAAAAGCAAAAATCAACGAGCTTTTGTAAGTGGTGCTTGGAGTGATAGTGAAGACGATGAAGAATCAAGCAAGGAAGAAATCGCTCTAATGGCACATGAGTCAATTGAGGTATGCTTGAAAGTTGGATTGGAACTTGATGAATGGATAAAAGATAGTGGTTGCTCACGACACATGACGGGCAACAAAAGTCTCTTCTCATCATACCAAGAGTATGACGGAGGTAATGTCACCTTTGGTAGCAATCTCAAAAGCAAAATTATTGGCAAAGGTACGATCGCTCATAACTTCCTAACTATTGAAAATGTTGCTCATGTGGATAGGTTAGGATTTAATCTACTTAGTATTAGCCAACTATGTGATAAAAAGTATAAAGTGCTATTTGATGAAAATGGTAGTAAAATACTAAAAGATGGTATCACCATAGCTAAAGGAGTTAGGAAAAATAACATATATTTCATGAAAATAGATAAAACATATAATGACAAACTTTGCCTAACAACATTAGATGATAGCTCATCTCTTTGGCATAGACGTTTAGGTCACGCTAATATGAGACTTATACAAAATCTATCTTCAAAAGAATTGGTTAGGAATTTACCAAAGCTTAAATATGACCAACACTTTTGCGACGCTTGCAAAATCGGTAAACAAACACATAGTAGTCACAAAACTAAAAATATGGTGTCCACATCTAAGTGTCTAGAATTATTACATATGGACTTATTTGGACCATCCGCTATAAGAAGCTATGGAGGCAACTTATACACTTTGGTCATAGTAGATGATTATTCAAGGTTTACTTGGACGTTGTTTTTGAAAACCAAAAATGAAGAGTTTGATAAATTTGAAATACTTAGCAAGAAAATTCAAAATCTTCTAGGTATCACAATTGTGTCGATCCGTGCGGATCATGGTAAAATTTGACAAGAAACTCAATTTGGAAACTTTTGTGATACAAATGGTATAACACATAACTTTTCCGCTCCACGAACACCTCAATCTAATGGAGTAGTAGAACTTAAAAATAGAACAATTCAAGAAATGAGTAGAACAATGCTTAATGAACAAAACATTCTTCAAAAGTTTTGGTGTACGCCGATTGACACTTCTACATATATTTTGAATAGAGTCTTAATACGTCCTTTCTTAAACAAAACACCATATGAACTCTATAAAGGGAAAAAGCCAACATTAGGATATTTTAGAGTCTTTGGTTGTAAATACTTTATTCTTAATACTAAGGATTATCTCACCAAGTTTGACCCAAAGTCTTATGAAGGTGTATTTCTTGGTTACTCTCAAACTAGTAAAGCTTACATTGTCCTAAACAAAGAAACAATGATAGTCGAGGAATCGTTGAACATAACATTCGACGAAAGTCCACCTCCCTCTAAGACATCACCTTTGGTAGATGATGACTTAGTTGAAGGTCAAATGATAGAAGGTCAAGAAATAATTAATAATAACAAGGAAGATGAACCATTAAATAAAGAAATTGTCAACATCAAAGAATCTAAAAGTCATCCTTTAGAAAACGTCATAGGACAACTCAATCAAAGAACCTTAGGTCACAAGCCAAAATCAAAGTAATTATTTTTGCTTTGTATCCACCATTGAACCCAAAACCATAAATGAAGCAATAAAAGATGAATCATGGGTTATTGCCATGCAAGAAGAATTAAACCAATTCGTTAGAAATGATGTTTGGAAGTTAGTTCCAAGACCTAAAGATCAAACTATAATTGGAACAAAATAGGTTTTTCCGAATAAGATGGATGAAAATGGGATAGTATCTAGAAACAAAGCTAGGCTTGTAGCGCAAGGTTATAATCAACAAGAGGGGATTGATTATGATGAAACTTATGCAACGGTAGCTAGGCTTGAGTCTATTAGAATATTGCTTGCTTATGCATGTGCCTATGATTTTAAATTATTTCAAATGGATGTTAAAAGTGCCTTTCTTAATGGGTTTATTAACGAAGAAGTGTATGTTGCTCAACCTTCCGGTTTCACCGACTTTGAGAAACCACATCATGTCTTCAAACTCAAGAAAGTATTGTATGGTCTTAAGCAAGCACCAAAAGCTTGGTACGACCGACTTAAGACTTTCCTTATTAATAACAAATATACTATGGGATTAGTAGATAATACTCTTTTTTCCAAGAAAAAGGAATCACATATTATCATTGTTCAAATATACGTTGATGACATTATATTCAGATCAACTTGTCAAGAATTATGTGATGATTTCTCTAAATCATCACTGCAGTTTGAAATGAGTATGATGGGTGAGTTAAATTTCTTTCTAGGACTTCAAATAAAACAACTAGAAGATGGCATATTTTTAACCAATCTAAATATATAAAAGACATGCTTAGGAAATTTGGTCTTGAAGATTCCAAACCAACTAAAACTCCCATGTCCTCGGACACTAAACTAACAAAGGATGAGGAAGGTGAATCCGTAGATAACCCTAAATATAGAGGAATGATTGGTAGTCTACTCTATCTTACGGCTAGTAGACCGACATTATGTTTAGTGTTTGTCTATGTGCTCGCTTTCAAGAAAACCCAAAGTCATCACACTTAGAAGGCAAAAGGATTTTAGATACATTAAGGGAACAACGTGTTTAGGATTATGGTATCCCAAAGGAACGGGTGTAGAAACCATAGTGTATGCCGCTTCGGATCATGCCGGTGACTATGTCGATAGAAAAAGTACAAGTGGTATTTGCACTTTTGTCGGACATTGTCTTACCTCATGGTTTGCAAAGAAGCAAACGGCCTTGGCCATTTCAATCTGAAGCGAGTATTGCGTCTGGCCGGAAGGCATGTCAACAAGCTCTTTGGATGAAGCAAGCTCTCGTAGATTATGGAATTCATCTCAACGACATTGTGATACTTTGCAAGAATCCCGTTCAACATGCTCGTACAAAACATATTGAAATCCGCCATCACTTTCTTCGCGACAATGTTCAAAAAGGAAACATTTCAATCGAGAAAGTATCCTCCGAAGACAACATTGCCGACATCTTAACTAAGCCTCTTAAACGAGAACCTTTTAATCTTCTTAAACTTGGTTTAGGGTTAATCTATATCTATACTACATAAAATGGAAAAACAGTCAAAGTGGAAAAGTGGAAAAGTGAAAAAGTTTAATGGTCAAATGAGAGAGAAATATATTTGTGTAATTAATACTCTTATTAAAACACCCCATTACTTAAAAGTACAATAATTTATTCACGTTATACAACCAATTAAAAGCATATTTACCAAATTAAAAACAACCAATTAAAACACTTATTAAAAGTACAATGAAATTTTCACAATGTACAATTTAAACAAGCTACAACATAATTCTAAATATAAAATAATTAAACAAACTAATTAATGTTATTTTTAAAACACCTTAAAATGAAAAGTACATGTTATTATACACGTTATACAAATTAATAAAACACACAAAGCTTCATACAAGCTAACAAGTTGATGGTACATATAGTTTAGAAAATCGGACCGGACCAGGTTCAACAGAAACCGGTGTCATGCCATCGGTTCGGCTAACCATAACAGACCATTCGGAAACGAACTAGAGATGACCCGTTAAAACCGATACAAAGCGGTGAATCGGTCTCATCGAGATCTATTTCTCGGTTAAAGTCAAACTTTTCGCCGCAACTTAGCAGGCGGGTACCACTATATTATATATAAAGGAAAAATCAAAAAGTAAAAAGTAAAAATTTGAAACTATTAACACATATTGAAAACCGGGTTGACACAGATGCGCTTCAAATCAAGTGGGTTGACCCTGTTTAATTTGACCCGTTTGACCCAACATGTCATATGACTTTCGGTTTAAATCGACCGCGTTTTCCGGGAGCGGTTCAACCGGTTGAACCACCGGAGTCGAACCGGATTCAAAACGTTATGTTTTAATCCCCAAATCTTCAAACTTTTTTTTTATTTTTCGTTTAGAACCCATAAACTTTTTTTTAACACAAAACGATCTGTCGCTATATAAATATATTATCTATAAGTTTTTCTTCAAAAAAAATTATAATGTTTTACAATTATGAGAAAATATATGCCCGTTAGTGTACATTTAACTTTTCAATATGCTAAATACGCTCATTTAAAAAAAGATGGGGCTAAATGTGCCCAAATCTTTTACAAAATAGCCAAAATTAGCCAATTTTTATTTTATTTTGGGCTAATCATATTCACGCTACTTTTAGTCACCATTAATCCCATCCTTGTTAGTTTTTACGTAACAAGTAACGTGTGTTGTTAGTTTTTATACTATAACTAATGTAATGTTTACTTTCATTTTCATTAAATGATTTTATATGTTGTTTGATAGATGTTAAGAATTTTGTCTAGACTTTAATTATCGTATAGTACAACCATTTGCAATTGCATTTTCATCGGTTCACGTTCTATTTTAAACGCTACACAAAACACTCACCACAATATCACCAATCATTAATTATCGGCCCTTAGAAGCATTTGCCTTGGCTAGGCGCGGTACTAGGTCTAGTGGAACCAAACATGTAGGATAAACATAGCCCAAAACATTAGAATAGTCAAAAGTAAAAAAATTTGTCTTGTACACCTCTTGTAGCCAGCACCAAGCGATAACAAAGACGGAACCAAATTTTGGTACCGTCTGGTCCGTGGTGTCTCAAAAAGCAAACTATATACAAATCATCCTCTTCCTCAAAACCCACTTTACCAAAACGTGTATAACTTAAACCAAGCTCATTTTTGTCATCTTCCAACTACTAATCACGAAGATAACATCATTGTAAGTATCCTAACTACATTTCATCTCTTAACTCGAGTCTAGGATTCTTATTTATGCACAAAACTATCACAAATCATTACATGGGGTTCTATGTATGCTTTTATACCAAATATGAATTCAATTGGCAAATTGCATAACTAGTCATTGAAATTAGGTACTACATTATCATATTGCATAAACAAATCATGCTTCCCACTAATTGATAGATAATGAATATAAGGCCCTATTCAAACAACCAAACACCCCATGTCAAAAGTTTTGAAAAGCTTCTCACTTGTAGGAAAACAATTTTTTCATTGCTAATACAAATAGAAACGTTAAATTTTCATCACTTGCATGCTCTTGAATACTAAAGGTATTGCATAACTAATATGCATTCTCGGGTATATTCAAATGAAGCCACATTGAATTAGGAGCATTTGGGTTATCTCATGGTATTTGCCAAACACCCCACTAAAACCATCTTTGTGCATAAAATGAGTCGAGATAACCGCAACTCCAAATTGTTTTCATATAGGCACACACTAGAACCAAAAAACGTTAAAACTTATTCTCATTTTTTAACATATTAACTCTTGTCTTTAGGATTAACCATGGTAGGCATAAGATTCTATGATCACAAAGACACCCTTAACTACATTCCCAAACACCACAAAACCAAAGGACTTACCAAAGAACAAGTAGAAATATTTAGGGGTCTAGAATCAAGGTATTTCCATGAGGGTAGAACCATTCACTCATCCTTCCTTGAAAACACCAACCTTCGTGAAGAACTAGCCGCCATTCATTTCGATTGTCTTCTTGACATCGATGAACCAATTTGTCCTAGGTTTGTGTTAGAATTCTATGCTAGTGTGACAGGCTTTAGTGATGAAGACGATGATGAATTTTGTCTTAGGTTTAGAATTAATCAAAACGACTACACCATCACCTTAGCCAACTTTGCTCAAGTGCTAGGAATTCCCAACCGAGGAATTTGTCTCTACTCGGATAAATGGTCACTCACCGCTCTTGATGCTATCAATGACCGCTCTCTAACCTACCAAACCCGTTTGGCCGACAAGGATGTCATCCGTGAACACCTTTTTAACCCAAAAGTGACACAACCCGAGTTACCCGAAAGGGAAAAGAAGTAAACCGAGATCCATATGGAATGGAGCTAAATGAACTTAAGCCCAAATTTAAGAAATGGGAGGAGCTACTTAGAGCCAACGTCATTAGCACCATAAGAAATAGGGATCACATTAACGCTTGCCTTTGTCATATGCTCTACAACTTGTCCACCCGTCAACCATTCAATTTAGCCTACTACATAGCTAGGAGAATGATTGATATTCCAACTCAAGGATCGGTTGCTCTTCCATACGGGATGCTCCTCACCCGTCTCTATAGAAACTTTGCACCAATTCCACCAACACCCAAAGGGATGCACCTTCACTATGAGCTCATCCCTCACATCTTTGTACCTTTGAGTGATGCACGAGTTGCTAAGACAAAGGCAAGAGAGCAAAACCTCCAACTCCATCATCATCATCATCAAATAGCTCCGAGGATGGTCTTCCAAGCTCTCGTCTTCCGCCTCATGAGTATTATGCGTCTCTTCCCGAAATAGAGAATGAATCAGCGGAGTTCAAGCAAACTAAGGGAATGTTCAAGTGCCTTGGTAGGATGATGAACAAGATTTACAAGAAGTTGGACAAATAAGGATGTTTGATACAATTTGGTTGTTTTTATTATGTAGGATGATAATATAACCTGAAACAATGGTGAATGCTAACAATTTCATGCAGGGGGATAGCGCAAGTATGCTATCAAATTTTACCCATTTTCACTATAATGTGAAAATCAATAAGCCTTGCTCAAAATACATGCTCCACTATGCTTATATATATATTATCTACTTTTCCTAACTAGAAATGGTTAGTATAACATGTTTTGAGAAGAATTTCAGGTTTCAAAAAAGTCCCCGACACTAAAAAGCGAACTGTCCATTTTCGCACTTCACGGATCAGGGGACGGCACCATAATTTTGGTACCGTCCGTTATGTAAATTGGTACGCCATACTGTACAGCGGACGAGCGGCACCCTTTTTAGGGTTCGGCCGTGTATGATTTTGGTGCCGTGGATCTTTCGGTAACTTTCTGAATTTCGACTATTTCGTGATTCCAAATTACCATCCAATGCTTATAAATCAATCCTAACTTGCTTATCCCTTATTAGAACTAGTATAATTCACTTAAGTATATAAGAAATCCATTTCCCACCAAAATTCAAAAATTTGAAAAATCCACCCAAGGAGCCATTTTGCATAAAAGAAGGAACCAAATTTTTGGTAGCTTCAAATCCGGTGATCTGAATATTAGGAAATTCCACTCACTAGAACACATTTATTGCAAATCTTTTTTTCTTCACTCCATCTCTCTTGAATGGCTTGACTTGGGTGATATGACTAGCATTCAACCCACTTCCAAATCATTAGGAACCTCATCTCTTCAATGGCTTAACATCAAATCAAACACATTTCTCCATGATTTTTAACTTTTATAAATTGAGAGGTTTTACCATGATCATCCTCACACCCTCTTCACTCTTACTACTATCTAGCAAAGCAAAACCCAAGTTAAAAATGACTAAGTCATCTCCAAAGAAGACCGCTAGAATTAGCGTAAGGCCTTGTTGCTTTGTTCATCTTAGCTCATCATCCGAGTCTTCTCCACTCACAATCTCATCTCCCATTAGAGATGATACAAGCCTTACCTTAGCTACACCCAATACATCACACATTGTGATCACCACTCCACCACCAATCAAAACACCTACTTCACCTCCACCGGCACCCATCCAAACATCCAAAACACCCTCACCACCTTCACCAAGGTCTCCAACTCTCATTCCTATGGAGTTATTCTCAACTCCACCAACATCACCAAATCCTTTCCTAGAGGACTTGGAAGACTTGCCTCCTAGGCCAAGTCATCCACCACCATTTCCATCATTTGACTCCATTGAGCGGATGGCTCATGAGTCACCTCGGTCATTCCTTGACGCAAACGCCCCATTAGGGCCTAAACCTCTTCTCTTCCACCCCATTCACAAAGACATTCATGGTCCTTTATATGGGGATCATTCACTCCCCACATCAATGTCCCCTCATCTTGAGGACATTGAGGAGTGTATGTGGGATGCCAATCCCACTAGAGAGAGATTCAAACGGAACTCCACAACCTCCACCAATTCAAAGGCATGGTGGACTCTCAGTGAGACAATGCAAATGCAAAGTGCTTTGCTTTCTTCCATCATGACCACCCCAAACATCTCCACCAACCACCATACATCTACCATTCCACCACCACAACCTCCCCAAACATACTACCCTCCAAGGCATGGTTGCTCAACTTGTGAGCAAACGGGCCAAACCGTGGAAAGGACCCGGATTATGGTCCATGACTTTCAAGAAGAAATGAGGTTCATCCTCAACCACATCCTTGAGCGTCTTAACGCTCTTTCCCATCCACCATCAGAATAGGATGGTTTTAGACTAGTCTTTTTAGTTTTTACTTTCTTAGGATAATTTTTACTTCTTGTACTAAAAACACATCATCGTGTTCTCTTTTCATGATCTTTACTCATGAAAAATTTTAACTAATGAATGTTGTTTATTATATTGTTGGTGTCATTACATAGTGTTTGGAAATGCTTGTGAATGATCATTATTACTAATTTTTTTTTTGTAGCTTTATTTTCACAATCCATGAATCTTCCCATTAAAGCACCCAATTAGGGGGAGCTTTGAACAAGGGGGAGATAATAGCTCGGGCTCATTACATTCCGCATAGCCTCTTCTTTTTGTTGAGACAAAAAGGGGGAGAAAATATAGAACTTGAAATTATTTATATTTGACTTTTCGAAAAAGTCAAACTGCATACATTTGACTTCCTAAAAGTCAAACAGGAACCCTCATTGATAATACTTGACTTTTCCTAAAAAAGTCAAACTGCATACTGACTTTCGAAAAGTCAACATCATGCATCAACTAGTGAATACTTTGACTTTCATAAATAGTCAAACATCATACACTTAAATTACCATTCTCTTTCAAGTTCTAAAACTAATATTTTTATAACTCTTGTACAAACTTTGTATCTTTTATAAAAATAAAATTTATATTTTGTCCTCAACAAAAAGGGGAGATTGTTAATACAAATATCGTCATTAAACGTTATTTATATTTTTGATCTTTACCTAAGTTTTGTTAACGACAAAAGTAAATTTAATTTGTATAAAAGCTTAAAGCTTGTCAAGTTTAATAGATATTAAAACAAGCTTTTCAAACAATATATTCATCATTCAAGCATTTACATTTATGATTAGTAACATCTTGATATGACTCTAATCATTATGTATGATAGTAGTTTTTAGAATGTGTTAGGTTCTTAAAACCAAACACTACTTATGTACTTGCATATTTCTAAGAATAGAAATACAACTTATGACATCATGTAATGCATCATGGAAATCATTAGAAGATTTCATTAAGATATTTTATGTGGATTTGTACTCTTCATGTCTTACACAATCTCACTTAGATAGAGTTGACTTTAGCAAAGATTTGATATCTTGACTGTCAGACGGCGGTACCAAAATGGTACACAGGAGGAACCCTTTTAAGGGTTCAGCGGTCCGTGGGACGCTCACTGTCCACTTTGGCTATAAATAGCAATGCCAAGCCAAGTAGTTTCTCATCCCTTTCTAACATACTCTCATACATATCTTCTCTCTAACCTTTCTAACTCAGTTTCATATCATATTAGTGATCTCTTTTGTAGCAAAGAAGATCAAGTCATATTCAAGCTTCAACGAGAAGTTGGAAGTCTTGTTTGTTTAGTGTTGTATGATCTAGTGTTGATTCATACTTCGTTGTTGTATCAAACCATCATAATCTTGTGAGTGTGAGTGGTTAGTATTTTAGTCCTCAAAATACATTGTGTGTGGGAGTGGTTGTACCCTTGGAAAGAACTCGACATCTAGCTTAGTGTTGGAAATAGTGTAAGCGAAGTGTAAAGGTTTTCTCCGCCGGTGAAAGGAGCTTGTTGACTAGTGAAGTTAAACTCTCGAGTGTGAGACTCGAGGAGTGGAGTAGGGCAAGGAAAAAGAGTCCTTGTAGGCCGAACCACTATAAACAACTTGTTGTGGTTTGATCATTTCTTACATATTGCTTGCATATTTCATTAACACATCTAAAATCAATATCAATTGATCTTTACAATAAGTTTCAAAACAAAGTTTTTAATTGGTAAACTATTCAACCCCCATTCTAGTTTTCTACAGGTTTCATTGTATAATATCTCGCAAGAATTATGGTTTTGTATTGTTATGCCGAAAGACAGTTAGTGGCCATCAAGGCAACAAAAGAAAATCAGGAGAGACATCCAACTCACGCTATGAATTTGGCAGTCGTAGACTTGTTTTGAAATTATGAATTCACCTGGGTGGTATTAGGTGTATACAAGAAGGTCTTACGTACATGTTTCATGGGAAAGATCTCATACTGAGATGAATAAAGTGAATGAGGTCAATAAAGATTTTACGAAGGTGATACCTTTCATCATTAGGGAAAAGTAAATGTAGTTGCTAACTTCATGAGTCGAAAAGAACGAGGAGTATTAAATTTGGTCCGAACAATAAGAATTACTACGTGTCTCATAGTTGATTTTAGAGGAAATGGGAAATCACGTTGAAGTAAAATCCTCGAGGAAGAACGTGTAGTTAGGCGTGTATGACTAGTTGGAATTAACGATCTATAAATTAAAAGATTCAAGAATAGAATGTGGGTATTAATGTTTGGTTATGCCAAATTTATTATTGGTTGAACCTCATGAGTTCAAGTATCCAACTCATAGACAGTATTAAGATATAGTATGACTTGAAATTGTTTTATTATTGGTATGGGCAAGTCAGGTACTATGTTGGGAGGTGTTTGCCTTGATTACGAGTAATGGTTTACATGTTATAGTTCTTATGGTATCTTACAATCTGTTGGTAATGTGGTATAAAAGTGATCTTATTGGAAAGTGACTAAGTTGTCTAGCACTCAAGAAGAGAGTACAATACTATAGAGTAAATGATTATTTAATTCGACGCTTTCTCTGCTAATAAGAGGTTCTTGTCAAGTGGAATGTGTTAAGAAAAATTGTTTATCGTAGAAAGTGTTATATTATGATATCTTATTATTGAAAATCTCGATTAAAGTGTATTTAGGCTTGCTCAAAATGAAAGGTATATGATGAATCAAGCGAAGAAAATAATCATTTGGTTGTTAAACTAGTGTTCAGAATAGAAACAATAGCTTAATCTATATAGCATTTCAAAAGTGAAGTCAATATGACCTTCCAACAACCCATTGTTGGGATGCATCAAAAAATAGTGTTCTAATAGCATATGATATAAAGGCATATTAGGAAGCATAGTGTAACAAACCAAACAAAGCATGACAGAAACAAGGCATCCTTAAACTCTAATAGTGGTCATATATCACGTAAATGATGACATATAGAATGCATAACAACACCGACATGAATGCAAATAAGAACACAATGCAATGCGCACATGCACACGAATGATGCAATTTCAAGTGACCTAGGTATTTGGGTCCACCAAACATGAACTAAGGTAACTACCCCCATCATTCCATGATCCCTCATGAATTAGGTATAGTTGATCAGGCTATGCATAATTTAGGAATGATGATGAAATGCTTCGGGCTGTAGCCCTCATTACCATGGTCGGGGTTTACTAAAACTTTAATTTGGTTATAGTTTGGGTTTTTATTTTAGGAAAACGGGCATTCTCTATAACCTTTGGCTCTGATACCATTCTGTCACACAGCTAAGAAGCGGAAACAAGAGGTGCAACGAAATGTAACATCGCATAAGATAATAGAACAACACCTTATAAGATTTAAGAAGTGGGTTTACAATGTTACATAAAGATTTTATACAATCTTGAATAATGAAATCATAAGTTTTAATATTATCAAAGTTAAGTCTTTAGAAAAAGGTCTTGGCCAAGTCACTCGGTCTTTGATATGAGAACAATGTATGACTTCAAAATGCATGCCTTCAAAATACAACTATCAATCACACGAAAATAATACTCGAAAACGTCAACATAATGTTGGTGAGCTCGCAGGTTTAAGGAAATATAAGTATAAAACAGGTTTCTTTGTGCATGAAAATTGTAAGTAGGACATGTGTATAAATAATAAGCAGAAGCAAGTAGTAAATGAAATGTAATCCACATAGTGAAATCCGACCACCACGTGGTCCCGTGCACTAATAGGATCCAATCAGTTATTATCGCAAACCAATTTGGAGCTAAACTGTAGGATGAATGAAATCATAGGTACCCAAACAGTCACAAAGACTGCTGGCTAATAGGAATCATAGTAACTATAGTCATGAACCAACCACCACATTACTCAAACGCACAATTAAATACACATGCATGTCCAAAAGAAATAAATATGACTTTAGCACAGCGAAATAAATAATGTAATTGAAAAAGTAGTTGAGTATTATTTTCCCCCGAAAAGTATCGAAAAATGGGGCCACGAGTACTCACCTTGAAGCGGATAAGACAAGGTGACCGGTCCAAGCAAACAATCTATAGAAATCAATGCAAAAGAGGGAACACTCAGAAAAATAACTACTCTACTTTCAAATGATCATAACTAATTATTGTCTTGAATATTATTTAATGTCATTTGTTAAATCATAATATTATGTCAACATGAATATTATTTAATGTCATTTATTAAAATAAAATTCACGTACAATGCAAGATCACACTTTATAGCTTTCAAGTTTCATTATAGTATTAATATGTTTTTTTTTTAGCTTTCATGCATGAACTTCAGTTATGAGAAATATTGGAATAGTAGTGCTAGACAAAAATGTTATGAAATTCGACTACATAAAACTGTTATGCATGAAAATGATAGTTAGTGATTTTATAAACACGATCGTTAAAACTAGGCGATAGACCGAAACCGAACACAAACGTACACCAGTGTAGACACGATCACCGAGATTTGAGAAGGTAGGATGGAACCCGACACTCCAACGTACAACAACCACACTTACAACTCATGACCCAACGATTTACCTACTGACAAACGATAACCCTCCAATGAATAGAGATCGAAGTCAAAACCTCAGCTCGAAGAGAAACTCAATCCCAGTAAAAATGACAAGGAATGGCAATCGGTTTGTACCCGAATCAAGATGATCAACCAAGAACAAATCAAAACACTCACACACAACCTTATACGATCACCCCAAGGTTGTTATGAAGCACAAAAAAAAGAGAATCAGGGCGCAACCCAATATACCCAAGATATAATTGACTACCTCATGTTACCATGTAAACGAGTCACACACAAAATCATAAACTTCAAAACCCTAGCCTTGTTAAAACAGTCCTCGCGACTCTTGATAAATTTATGCTAGGACGACTAGAAAAGAACAAATCAGATTTGACATGATATGATAATCAAAAGCTTGTGATTTTATATTAGGCGTAAAATCTTTATAGGTATAGATATATGCAACAAGAACAGGTGGAGATGATTGACAACCAGGTTTCAGATTAGGTATGTTTGTTTAGTACAAGTCTTTTATAGTTTTTGTGAGATAAAAAAAAGTCATGAGAGAGTACCTTGGCTGGAACAAGAGGAGACATAAAAAGAACTCGCACCAGACCCCTAATCGATTCACCAAGCTGCAACCCTTTATTAGGGTCCACCACCTTCGCCTTAAAACTTGGAATGGAGAGAAAGAAATTGCCTGCTACACTTGTGTGTTATGTTTTTGTGTCGGCAAAGAGAGGGTGATGGGAGAAGACTGAATATAAAAGATAGGGAGGAGCGTGCATAAATTTTGGAAACAATTAACTACTGATTTATTGAGTTTAAATGGTGATTTATTGAGTTTTAAAACTGATTGAAGGCTAAAAGAAAGAGGGGGTCGGTTAGGATTAGGAAATTTAAATTTGTATATAATTTATATATAACTTTTATTATTTAGGTTATTTAGGTTTCAAATTATACATATTGTTTAGGAAACTTTATTTAGCATTACAAGACTTAGGAAAAAAAATGTGATATAATGAGATCGATAATATAAAAGAGACGTGTGGAATTATTGGGCATAAGGAAGCATATAAACATATTGAGATCGTATGCTCAAAAGAAAACTGAAATCTTGTCTAGTTTTAAAAATAACGTAGAGGTTGATTATGTAAGTTTAGTCTAGAACAAGCATTACCAACTTATATATTTTATAACATATAGTATTCACACTACTTATTTACACAAATATTTATTTAGGAGTCGAGTGTCGGGTCAATAGTCAACAATAACTAACCTGATTTGGTGAGGGTTCTCACAATTATCATCTGGATTGGGGGAATAACACGAATTCCTGCTACAAGTTGAAGAAGCAGTAGCTTCCGGGAAGCTAGCCTACCTAGTGAAAGACATTAGACAAGGAAATCAAAAGAATAAAGGAGCTGCTAAAGGAAAGGCTAAGGTCATTAGCATGGTAAGGTCTCAAGGGTACTGGAAGAGACCTTATGAGAGAGTGGAGTACTAGATGGATAACGAAATAGCATTCGCCTCGGTTTCTCGAAATCAGTTGGTACATACTCCCATTGATAACATCCAAATGTATGTTATATCTATATATCATATATCCCGCGATTATTGCTCATTTATTATATGTTTATGATAACATCAAATTATCCTGAATATTACGTGTCAATTTCTCCCGATAATGCTTGTAATTTATATCATTTATATGGATTTACGCTTGTTTTCCATTATATTCCACTTTCAGATAAATTACGAGCATTGGAGCTAAAGAGACGCGGAATTGGAGAGTTATTAAAGATTTATCATAGTATGCTCACTTTGAAGAAGTTACGACGTAACTCATCTCTCACATTACGCCGTAATTAAAGCGTGACTCAGAAAACCAACTTATCAAAGATTACGTAACTCTCCCAAAGATTACGACGTAACCATATTAGGTCAAATGAGGTTCCGCGCACGCTGATAATTACCCGTAACTCATGCATCAACTATGGCGTAACCAAGATTTATTGAAGATACGGCGTAACCCCTTCTAAGGTTACAGCCGTAACCAGAATCTAGTGCAATTTACGAAGAATTAGGACGATTATGGCGTAACTCTTTTAATAGTTATGCCGTAACCAAGATCTGGCCTATAAATACCCCACGATTTCCAGCATTTCAAAGCATCCCATTTCACACACAACAATCAGAGAACGTGAGAAGAATCCAAAGGCAGATCTAGAGGAGCATACGGAGCTATCTATAAGGGAGAAATCACTCCCCTACGATAAGCATTAGCTTTTTATCTTTTCTTTACTTTCGGTTCATGTATTTCGTAACATTAAACATTGAATTGATTTGTATGGTTAATATGAGCGGCTAAGCACCTCTTAGTGCTGGCCTAATTATGATTCCTTAATTGTTTTGTTTGCGTTTACATTGCTTCCATATAATTATTTCTAAGTGTATGCATGCATAGTTTATTGGTAGCTACCCTTGTTTCGGTAGTTTTGAATGGTGGTAGAGGATAGTTGCTTAGGAGATAACCATGACCCTGCCTAAGTGAGTAGGGACCGAGAAGGAAGGTAGGATATGACCAACTGAAGACCCTTTCTACTTGTGCGATTTGACCAACTAATCACCTACCGTTTGGATGTACTTAAGAATTAGGGGGTGAGTGTCTAAGATGCTAGCGCCCGGGCACTCACTATTATAAGTCTAGCATGTAGTGGAATTTAATGACTTGGCTTAGGGACCAGGAACAACTGGACTTATTAAGGGACACCTGACTTCTCCAGTGGTGGCTCTTTGCTGATAGGTGATTCGTTTAAGAAAATATATCAAATATAAGATACACGCGAGAATCGACAAATCAACCTTTTAGGAAAAAGGTTAGCGTGCCAAAACTCACGAATGTGATATAAGTGATACCGGGCAAGTGATTACCCGGGTCGTGTCCCAACGAGGTGTGAATAGAGGATGTCGTTTGAGGTTTGTTATTAAAATGCTTGAATTGTTCGAGATTTTTTGTTTTAATTATGTTTCTACAAATTAATTAACTGAAAGTAATTAAGGCAGGGAAACCTAATAAATGACAAAATAACTACTACTAAGCATACGGAACAATAAAACTAAGCTAAATTAAGTCCTAGGGTGCTACAATGCAAAAACGTGAAAACCCGGGCTAATCCCGAGCCTCAAAAAGTGAAAATAATGCAATTTAAGGCCTACGGATGTGAAACTAATTTTCCTACTTTCTAAACTACTAAAAATAATTTTAGAAAAAGTAGTATTTTTTTCGACTTTTAAATTATTTATTATGAATTAAAAACTAATTTAATCTAATTTAATTATAAAAAATACTAAACTAATTTAAAAAATTCTGAAAAATTCACTAAAAATACTTTTAACCTAACTGATTGTAAGAAAAATAAAAAAGTGTGTACTGCTTTTTGAAATCAGCACTTAAAAAGCTAATAAATCTAATAAGCTAAAAACGGAATAAGTACTTAACAAATAAATGATGCAAATGATAACCAGTCAAAGTCCCAAGGGCAGATGGTTATGGAGTGGTGTGTTGTGTGCTTGACCCAAGAGACCTGAGTTCGAACCTGGTGACTTGCACCTTTTGCAACTTCTTTTTTTTTTTTTTTTTGAATTTTTCTTTTACAGCTTAATTATAAGAACAAAACAATGACTTTTTGTAAAAGAACTTTTTACCAAACCTTGGAAATAAGCAGTTGGAGACTGCTTATCTCCAGCAGTTTCAAAAATGAATGAGCGAACAATTTGGCAGTTTCTAAAAGAACTCAAATAAGCTATGCAAAATAAGACAAGAATTATGATACTAACTGAAATAGAGCTAAGGAGGGGGGAATAACAGGATAAGCAGTTTAGGGATGAGCTATCTAGGGGAACCTTAAGCATACAAAGGACAAAATAAGCAAGCAATAAGCACTAAGGAAACTATTTTAATAAACTTAAATAAGCACTAAATAAGCTGTAATAAGCAACTAATTTAACCTAAGGCACTAATAAGCTCTAGAATGTCCTAATAAGCTAAAGGGATTAACTAATATGCATGAAATGAGCTGGAACCAAGGCTGCAGTAGGGCAGTCCTAAGGGTGCTCTTTAAGCCTATAAATAAGCTACCATAAGCTCTTGTAAAATTCAATAAAAATCACTTATGACTTAACAACCTAGCCTAGATTGAGCATACCAATTTTTAGACTCTAAAGCTAAGTATTGAGCAAATTAAAAATCAAAAAGAAGAGCCACTTGGGCGATTAGCTGCTGAAACAGAAAAGAGAATGGGCAAATGACAAATTTTAAATGCAATTTAAGCTAAGCTAAAGTGACTCTAGGTGCATAATAACTATCAATATATTTAAATGGGTATGTGAAGTTACAAGAGAAGCAGATTTGAAACTTTTTTTGGTGAGAAATAGGCTAAAAAAAAAAGTGTGAATCGTGACAAGGTCAGCGCTAAAAAACTGTTCGTGTCAGGATAGAATGTAGAACTACTTTTTTTACTTATCAAAACTTTGCAAAACTTTATCAAAACAGTTTCTACTTTGAAAAATCTAAAAAACTATAAAAAGGAGTTTGACTTTTAAAGTCAAAATGGGTAAAAATGCTTTTTAACTCAGAAATAAGCTTAAGCCAAACACCCTTGAATTGGTGTAGAATGTTTAGAAAAACTGATTTTCTGAAACTGATTTGGAATTTTCACTTGGAAGACTTACTTAACACCTTAAAAATGGAACTTAGAGCTGAAAGTAAATAGTAATAAGCTAATAAGCACTAAAGTGCTTATTAGCTGAAATAAGCAGTAAAGGAGAAATTTTAAGAAAATAAGAACTTCATTAATTAAAAAGGTAAATTACAATCTAAAACAGCAAACTAAAAATTAAAACTACTAAATCCTAGGTGCCTTATCAAATGGCTACCAGGTTCTATTTATACTAGCAGCTTAGGTCTTGGAGTCTTGAGCTTGTGTTTGTTTTGTGAGACAGAATTGGTCTTGGTACTTTTGTGTTTCTTTGGTTCAATCCGAGCCATCCAAATGATCTTGGGCACCAAGGGTTTAATCTTAGTCGTCCCTTTTGAGAGCTCCAATAGGGTGTTTGAGGATTGCCAACATGGCATCTCACCCATGTGGGTGTGGGGGAGGGGTGAGCTTGGGGACCAGGGTTGAGAGGGACAGGGAGGAAGAAGCCAAAGGTGGG
>OU343220.1:170390593-170441842 GCA_910596185.1 Chrysanthemum makinoi
GTGAGTTTTTGGCGCCAAGGGAAAAAGCTGGGTTTTGGGTTTTCCTGTTTTGGGTGAAACAGGTGGGAAGAAGGGTGAAGTGGGTTGGGGGTATATGGGTTTTTTTCTTTTTGGGATAAAACGTTTTTTAAGAATGGGTTAAAGGCTTTTTGGCTTTTTGGTTTTTTTGAAAATTAATTGGTTTTAAGTAAAAAGAAGGATTTAAAGAGAAATTGGATTTTGTTAAAAAGGGTAAATTGTAATTTGGGTTCGGGTAGAAGGGTAAAATGATAATTTTAGGTTTAGGGTCGGCTTTTGAGTCTGATTCCCAAGCTCACTCCCAAATGTGTATCCCGGGCTTTGAAAATGTAGAATTTCATCTTCCGATTCCGTCTTCAAAGCACGTTATCCAATCCAAGCTCATTTCAGTCCGTTTTTGCCTTGTTTTCGATGCTTTGTACCTGAAACACATAAAAACACACTCCAAGGATATCTGCAGCATAATTGGTTATATTTCCGTGTTTTTAGATGTTTTTGTGGTCTTAGATGGGTAAAAATGATGAGTGAATAAGCACTCATCAAATCCCCCACACTATCAATTGCTAGTCCCTAGCAATCCGATCATATGAAGTAATGAAAGGATCAAAAATACCAAGAATACCCCGTTTCGACTTTTTATTCAACTACGCGAAATTTAAACTTGAACATAAATAAATAACGTGCTTGATTATCAAAACATGGCATCACGGAACGGGATTCACACAAAATGGGTGTCTCCGGGGAATTGTAATCGTCATCCTCTTTTTGATACTCTCAAACCAAGCTTAAACTTAAACGTTTTTGTAAAATGCTAACACTACTTATATCAATAATCTATGTAAATAGAGACTTAACTTTTTACTCCCGCAATTTATACAATTTAAGTGAGTGTGCTCATTTTCAAAAGTTTGACCATTGAAATCGACATTTGTTATGGTTGTTATCCACTTAACTAAAGTACTAACCCACCAGAAACGATGAAAGTCTAAGGATCGAAAGGGCCTCTTCCATGTAGCGGCTTTCTTCTCGGCACATCCCAAAACATAAGTTTTAAGTGACCGGGGTTTTGACACCTCACAGAGAATAGTACCAATTAGCGGAATTGATTCCAAAGATTTACGAAGCTACCGTTAAGTTAAAACTAAACCTAAATGGATTGCAACCGACGATAATTTAGAAATTCGAGATTCAAAGGTGAGATCACTCCATGTAGCGACTTTCTTCTCTGCTTGTCCTTTTAAGGAGGCTAGGTTTTCACCCTCGAGAATAGTATCGGAGCTTTTGGGATCTTTGAAATCAAGGATTTCCAAATTACCGTCAAACTTTTAGACAACATTGACGAATACGAGTTCAACTTCCGATTTAAATTTAAGAAAAAGCAAGTTTCGCACATTTATTCATAAGCAACATAATGCTTTTATTCACGCAACTCATATCTTTCTTTCTTTCTTTTTTTTCTTTTTCATTTTTCATTTTTTTTTCACTTTTTTTTTTTTTTGATTTTAAACTTTAAACTTGCAACTTTTGCATCATTCAAGCACTTTACGATACTTTCATTTTGCAACATTATTTAGATTTTAAGAAAGTATGCTTTCTCGGAAATTTAAATAAAAAGTTGAACTCGGACTCTAAATCAATTTTGCTTAAAAACCTTTTATTGTAACAAGACGATTTGAATGTTCAAAAGTTTGACAACGAGCACGTATTTTAGTCTGATTAGTTAGCTTCGGGAGAAAAAGCCATAGATTACTTATATAAGCTCTAAAGAGAACCAACTACTCCACGCTTTATCATTTTCATTTCCTCACACAACGCATAAAACCTTAGCCTAAATGTTAAGAGAGCAGCTAGATCAACACTCTAGCAGAGTCGGGATTCCCCTTGTTCTAGCCTAATCAAGACTAAACTACCATTAATACCGAAGCATTAACACTTTATTTTTGTGCAAAGCACTTCTTGTAAATGTAAATACTTGACTTAAAGCGATAAAAATTTTAAAATTTTGGTCAAAACGGGAGTGCTAGGGTACTAGAAGGTACACATGTGATCAAAATTCGCTAGAATTCCCCCCCACACTTAGAATTGAATATTGCCCTCAATATTCAAAGTAACGGCCGAGCGAAACTATAGAACGGAAAAAGGTAATACTACTAGCCAAGTGTGGAAACAAAATCTTTTTTCACAAAAGGATTAATAAAGATATCCCTAGATAATCGTTAGCAAAAAGATCGGATATTGGGCTGGATTGAAAGCGCATCAATCATCACGATCTGGGAATCTGGAAACGAGAGCAAACACACAACAAGCAAACATCGGGGAGTTCCCCACACTTAGTGTTAGAAAATAGAAAGAAGTGAAACATAGGTGGACACCCATGAAGTGCTCTTGTTTTTGTTAACCGAGTGCTAGCTTGACTCGGCCCCGAATTCATTGGTCCATGGGGAGCAAGTGGAAGAGAAATCTCCATCGACTTTCATTCAAATGGTTTGGATAAACATTGAATGTGCTTTGAAAAGTTCCACTCGATGAGATATAACCGCTCAAAAAGAATGATGAATGGAGATGCCGGGTCGAAAATGAAATCCTCATTTCGGATGAGGTAACAGGGTGGGTTGGGTGGGCAAAATAATAGGCACGAGAACATAGTGTTCAAAATCTTTGCCCAGCGTTAGAGATACAAGTATCCGTATCGGGTTCAAAACCAAAGATGAATCCATCATCCGTGGTTTAGCGAGAACGAGGAATGATGGATCATCGAGAATCACAATCGTAGTCTCAAATAACTCCATAGAGAAGGGGAGTTCATGGTTAGGTCGAAGAGTTTGAAACATCACATCGGGTAAAGTACCCATTTCAGAAATTTGAGTTCTCTTAGAGTGAACTCCCTTGGAAGGTATAATACCGGGTTTGAACACTTTATCCTCAGAGAGGCATGAATCAAAAGTGTCAACCACGGTAAAATCCTCAAGAGAAGGGAGTCACTCGGTTAAAAAGAATGAAGAACATCTTGATCAACAAGTTCATCAATTGAAACTTTCAAGTTCTTCTCTTTCTTGGGAAAGAATGGATCATCAAAATTTTCCAAAGGATCATCGTTCAAATTTTCATTCTTAGATGGAATCGAGTCCGTGAGAGCAAGTTTATCGGAGAACTCCTTATCAATTGAAGGATCAAGTGACGGATCTCCATACAACAAATACTCAAGTTCACGTAAATCGGCTTCAAAGTCAAAGACTTCATTGTCAATTCGGTGGGGAGAGGACCAAGGCGGCGAGTTCATCGGCGAACTCCTCGAAAGTAAATCAATAGCTGAATCCTCGGGCTCGGGCTTCGAAGGATTTTTGGTCAAAAGCTCAACTTCTTTAATTTCAATTTCTTTTGGAGGGAGTGAAGACAACGGGTCTTCATTTTCACTAAGTAATTGTTCAAGATGAACACGGTCTCCCTCCAGTCGATTCATCATCATCAATTCCTGACGGAAAGTAATAAGCTTCGATCTCTTCCAAATTCAAGTTACTTCCCTCAAACGGAGTGAGGGAAGGGAAGAGTCGAGAAATAATGAGTCGAGGAAGTAGGAGTGGGATTGCCACTCAAAGAAGGTTCAACAAGATCGATTCGATTAACCGAATGCGGAGGTGGGACAAGTGGTGTGCTCTTAGAGCTAGCAATTTCCACCACTTCTGTTATGGTCTCCGGTTTCTTGGTAATCGTTTTAAGCTCAACACGTTTACTCGAAGATCTCTTAACCGTAAATCGTGAAAGACTTTGATCAATCCTAGATGAAGAATTTTGGATAACCGTAGGTTGGACGTTTTCGGTACTTCCGTTATTAGTAGGAAGCACCGGGTCCTTTGTCACCTTGGTTTCCCGGCTTTCAACTTTATCAATACCACAAATGGTAGGCATAGATTTCAAATCTTGGTTAACATTGAAAGTTACGGCTTCTTTGTTTACCCTCAAAGTGATTTCCCTTTCATCAACATCGATCAATGCACGACCCGCTTTTAGAAGCACCTCCCAAGGATGAGGGGCACTCGGGGATCGGCATCGAAATCGACAACAACAAAGTCGGCGGGGAAATGAAATTTTCCTACTTTCACACAGACATCCTCGGCTATACCTAACGGATGAGAATTTGTACGGTCGGCAAGCTCGAGGATCATACATGTAGGTGTGAGTGGGGGGTAACGAAAGCTTTTTCCACATGGAGTGTGGCATCAAGTTAATGCTCGCGCCAAGATCGGCAAGCGAGCATTGAGCTAGTCCTTGAAAATCACATGGGATGAGGAACTTTCCGGTCTCCTAACTTTTAGGAAGTTTTTTAAGGATAACCGCCGAACAATTCTCATTCAAGGAAGTTTTAGCCAACTCGAAAATTTTTTCTTTGTTGCTCAACAAGCTTTTGATCGTCGGACCAAACTTGGGCATTAGAAGGAGAGCCTCCGTGAAACTAATCTCGAAGTGCGTATCTTGAAAGATTTGGATAAGCTTTTCCATTTGTTGATTAGTTTTGTCACGGGCCTTTTGATCATTAAGCCTTGAAGGATAAGGAATTGAAGGCTTAATCTTCTGAACATCGGGCTCCGGAATGGGGATGTGGACTACCGGAGGTTGGACGTGTCGCGGTACTTTGTGGGCTTGTAGAATGCACCTTGTCCTTGGTCACCTCGGTTTCTCGTTCTACTTCCCTCACCGGAGATGGTGTAGGCATCGAGGGTCCATCATATGACTTACCACTTCGGGTGGCAATAGCATTCAACTCTCCCTTCGGGTTAGGAATCGTATTAGCCGGAAGGGTTTTAGAAGTTGAAGCTTGATTCATTTGACACATGATACTATTGAACATATTTTCAATTTTGTTTTGATTTTGATCAATTTTGTTGTTTGTTTTGTTCAATTCATTTTTAACTCATTACCTTGTTTTGACATTGAAGTTTGGAAATCATTTCTCAGAGTAGTGATTTGGTTTGCAAACCCTAATTGTAACCTCATTAGACTTAATGTAGTTGGAAAGTTCAATAGAGGGGCCAACCGGGGGTTAGTAATTAGGAGCTTGATAACCATGATTGAGATTACCCCCTTGGGGCGGGTATTGGTTCATCGGGGCTTGATATGGAATGTTTTGCCCTTTCACTTGATTTTGATTGAACCTATTTTGATTGTTAGGTTGAGGAAAACCGGGAGGTCCTTGATTGTTAGCACGATAGCTCGGGTCAACTTGAGGACGGTATTGATTACCTCCTTGATTGTAAGGCCCGGCTACGGCATTTGCTTCAAAAGGATTACCATCCGTAGCGGTACAATTGTAGTAAGCATGAGGCCCACCACAAGTAGTACAAGTAGCTGCCACCGCTTTGACTTGAGCGGGTGGATTTGGATATGGAGAAGAAAGAGATTTTGAGAGAACCAATGCTTGGATAGCATCGGTAAGCTTGTCAATCTTAGCATCCGTGCTAGAGACATTTTCAGAAGAAGGTGAAGCACTCACTCGGGAAGCAATCGGTTTGCTTCGTGAGGTGCGTACTTTAGACTTGTTCTCATGATGGACAACACATCTTTCGTAGAGCGTGTTAAGAGATTACCACCTATCGGTTGAGAGTCTTGATCGTTTTCGTTCAAACCATTGTAGAAAGTATCGAGTTGATGTAACTCGGAAAAGCCATGGTGAGGACATTGACGAAGTAAGTCCTTGAAACGATCCCAAGCTTCACTAAATGATTCATCAAATTTTTGTGTAAACTTTGTGATTTCATTTTTTAAGTGTGTTGTCTTCTGTGGTGGGAAGAATTCGTTAGTGAATTTTGAAACTAAATCTTCCCATGTGGTGATTGATTGAGGGGTTTGTTTTTCGAGCCAAATCCGGGCGGCCCCTCAAGTGAGAACGGAAAAGAAGTAGTTTGATTGCTTCTTCCGACGTTTAGATATTTGATTGTAGGCGTGAGCTTGTTAAACCGTCGGATATGAGAGTGAGGATCGTCTCTCTCAAATCCGTAAAATTGGCTTGACGATACCAAGTTAATCAATCCGTATTTGAGCTCAAAATTGTGACAGCGATTGGTGGAACGGCGATGGCTTCTCCATAACCCTCGGTGGGTGCTTGGAGTTGTTCCAACATAGAACGGTTATCCTCCGCCATTTCGGGAATGGGGTCGGGATTAGTACGAATCTCGGGTTCGACTATTGGCGGGGGACGTCTATTTCTTCTTCGCGGAATTGTGGCGAGTTCAAGAAGGGGACTAGAAGAATTAGAAGAACGAGTGCGCATGCACTACCAAAAACACTTTCAATTAAAACAAGACCGAGGCAAAACACAGTGAACTTAAACCAATAATCCCACGTGAAATGATCACTTTTATAAGTAAAAGGCACAAAGGAGCGGAGAGACTTAGTAGGTCGCTGAAGCTTATTAAAAATCCGTCTCTTTTCAGCCGCAATTTAATGCCAGCGTCCTTATACCCCTACACAGTTTGTTAAACCGATAGAAGTAAACCAAATCACGAGCGACACAAAGGCAAGTTTTGAATCTTTGGTTCGGGGAACTTATAATGATAACACTCAAGTTGAGAAGTGTTATATTGATTGTGTCTTCTATTTTATTTAAAACAAAAGGGAAAAACTTTTTGTATTTTTATCTTTTATATATATACAAAATAAAAAGGAAAATATTTTTGTGTTTTTTTTAATTTTTCAAAAAGCAATAACTTCACGAGGAAGGTTCTTCAAGTCACTAATCATCAAACCGTAACGATATTGTGCTAACACAACCTCCCCGGCGGCAAAATTGATTAGTTTAAGAAAATATATCAAATATAAGATACACGCGAGAATCGACAAATCAACCTTTTAGGAAAAAGGTTAGCGTGCCAGAACTCACGAATGTGATATAAGTGATACCGGGCAAGTGATTACCCGGTGCGTGTCCTACGAGGTGTGAATAGGCGATGTCGTTTGAGGTTTGTTATTAAAATGCTTGAATTGTTCGAGATTTTTTTGTTTTTAATTATGTTTTCTACAAATTAATTAACGGGAAAGTAATTAAGGCAAGGGAAACCTAATAAATGACAAACTAACTACTACTAAGCATACTGAACAATAAAACTAAGCTAAATTAAGTCCTAGGGTGCTACAATGCAAAAACGCAAAAACCCGGGCTAATCCTGAGCCTCAAAAAGTGAAAATAATGCAATTTAAGGCCTACGGATGTGAAACTAATTTTCCTACTTTCTAAACTACTAAAAATAATTTTAGAAAAAATCCGGGTATTTTTTCAACTTTTAAATTATTTATTATGAATTAAAAACTAATTTAATCTAATTTAATTATAAAAAATACTAAACTAATTTAGAAAATTCTGAAAAATTCATAGAAAATACTTTTAACCTAGCGATTGTAAGAAAAATAAAAAAGATGGGCCTTTGCTTTTTGAAATCGAAAAAAGCTAATAAATCTAATAAGCTAAAAACGGAATAAGTACTTAACAAATAAATGATGCAAATGATAACAGTCCAAAGTCCCAAGGCGGATGGTTATGGGTGGTGTGTTGTGTGCTTGACCCAGAGACCTGAGTTGAACACGGTGCCTTGCACTTTTGCAACTTCTTTTTTTTTTTTGAATTTTTTCTTTACTGCTTAATTATAAGAACAAAACAATGACTTTTTGTAAAAGAACTTTTACAAACCTTGGAAATAAGCGGTTGGAGACGCTTATCTCAACGCATTTCAAAAATGAATGAGCGAACAATTTGGCAGTTTCTAAAAGAACTCAAATAAGCTATGCAAAATAAGACAAGAATTATGATACTAACTGAAATAGAGCTAAGGGAGGGGGGGGGGGGGGAATAACAGGATAAGCAGTTTAGGGATGAGCTATCTAGGGGAACCTTAAGCATACAAAGGACAAAATAAGCAAGCAATAAGCACTAAGGAAACTATTTTAATAAACTTAAATAAGCACTAAATAAGTTGTAATAAGCAACTAATTTAACCTAAGGCACTAATAAGCTCTAGAATGTCCTAATAAGCTAAAGGGATTAACTAATATGCATGAAATGAGCTGGAACCAAGGCTGCAGTAGGGCAGTCCTAAGGGTGCTCTTTAAGCCTATAAATAAGCTACCATAAGCTCTTGTAAAATTCAATAAAAATTACTTATGACTTAACAACCTAGCCTAGATTGAGCATACCAATTTTTAGATTCTAAAGCTAAGTATTGAGCAAATTAAAAATCAAAAAGAAGAGCCACTTGGGCGATTAGCTGCTGAAACAGAAAAGAGAATGGGCAAATGACAAATTTTAAATGCAATTTAAGCTAAGCTAAAGTGATTCTAGGTGCATAATAACTATCAATATATTTAAATGGGTATGTGAAGTTACAAGAGAAGCAGATTTGAAACTTTTTTTGGTGAGAAATAGGCTAAAAAAAAAAGGTGTGAATCAGCAGCTAAGGCTGCTGTTCTGGTGTGCAGGATAGAATGTAGAACTATTTTTTTCACTTATCAAAACTTTGCAAGACTTTATCAAAACAGTTTCTACTTTGAAAAATCTAAAAAACTATAAAAAGGAGTTTGACTTTTAAAGTCAAAATGGGTAAAAATGCTTTTTAACTCAGAAATAAGCTTAAGCCAAACACCCTTGAATTGGTGTAGAATGTTTAGAAAAACTGATTTTCTGAAACTGATTTGGAATTTTCACTTGGAAGACTTACTTAACACCTTAAAAATGGAACTTAGAGCTGAAAGTAAATAGTAATAAGCTAATAAGCACTAAAGTGCTTATTAGCTGAAATAAGCAGTAAAGGAGAAATTTTAAGAAAATAAGAACTTCATTAATTAAAAAGGTAAATTACAATCTAAAACAGCAAACTAAAAATTTAAAACTACTAAATCCTAGGTGCCTTATCAAATGGCTACCAGGTTCTATTTATACTAGCAGCTTAGGTCTTGGAGTCTTGAGCTTGTGTTTGTTTTGTGAGACAGAAGTGGTCTTGGTACTTTTGTGTTTCTTTGGTTCAATCCGAGCCATCCAAATGATCTTGGGCACCAAGGGTTTAATCTTAGTCGTCCCTTTTGAGAGCTCCAATAGGGTGTTTGAGGATTGCCAACATGGCATCTCACCCATGTGGGTGTGGGGGAGGGAGAGTGAGCTTTGGGGACCAGGGTTGAGAGGGACATGGAGGAAGAAGCCAAAGGTGGGGTGAGTTTTTGGCGCCAAGGGAAAAAGCTGGGTTTTGGGTTTTCCTGTTTTGGGTGAAACAGGTGGGAAGAAGGGTGAAGCGGGTTGGGGGTATATGGGTTTTTTTCTTTTTGGGATAAAACGTTTTTTAAGAATGGGTTAAAGGCTTTTTGGCTTTTTGGTTTTTTTGAAAATTAATTGGTTTTAAGTAAAAAGAAAGATTTAAAGAGAAATTGGATTTTGTTAAAAAGGGTAAATTGTAATTTGGGTTCGGGTAGAAGGGTAAAATGATAATTTTAGGTTTAGGGTCGGCTTTTGAGTCTGATTCCCAAGCTCACTCCCAAATGTGTATCCCGGGCTTTGAAAATGTAGAATTTCATCTTCCGGTTCCGTCTTCAAAGCACGTTATCCAATCCAAGCTCATTTCAGTCCGTTTTTGCCCTGTTTTCGATGCTTTGTACCTGAAACACATAAAAACACACTCCAAGGATATCTGTAGCATAATTGGTTATATTTCTGTGTTTTTAGATGTTTTTGTGGTCTTAGATGGGTAAAAAATGATGAGTGAATAAGCACTCATCAATAGGTTAGGGCGAACTGACAAAATGCTGTCCTCTCGACTTTGACCCCACCTGAAGTAATTAGAAGTAATTAGACGTAAACATTACTAGCTAGGATGAGTAACTAGGTTAGCAACACTCTCCTCTATTGATCACATCCTTTGCCTTTATTTGTTTTAGTAGTTAATTAGTTAATTCGATATCAAAACCATCTTGAAATCTGTGACACCTAGACTTAGTATTAATCCACACACATAGCTCTTGGGACGACCACGGTTTTACCGAATACTACACTACACACGACCGGGTACACTGCCCGTTAGTGCATTAGGGTAGACCATAGGTATAACGAGACAATATAAATATTAAAACCTGGTCAGTAAAACCTGCATCAAGTTTTTGGCGCCGCTGCCGGGGAGTTATATTAGGATTGCTATTAAGTCTTTCATATTTTTCAAATTCTCACTATCACTTTTCAAGTTTCAGGTACCATGGAAGTTTTTAACATTGATGACCTCACTCTTGAGGAATATTTGGCGTTGACAAGAGAAGAACAAGGGTCAGGGCTCGTAAGACTGGCAATTGGAGCTGATGTCCATTTCGAAATTAAAGACCAATTCATGAGGGAGCTTCGTGCTAACCCTTTTTCCGGAAACAGGGACGAAGATGCGTATGAGCACGTTGAAAATGTTTTAAACATCGCAAGCCTTTTCAACATTCCGGGTGTGTCTCATGACGCTGTTATGCTTAGGGTGTTCCCCATGACTCTTACTGGGGCTGCCAGAAGATGGATCGAAAGATTGCCCGCCGGGGCAGTTAATACTTGGGCTCTACTAAAGAAGCACTTCATTCAGAGGTATTGTCCTCCGTCAAAGATATCTAACCAGCTCTTGGAAATCCATAATTTCAAGCAAGAAGACGATGAAACGTTGTATCAAGCCTGGGATAGATACAACGATCTCCTTTACAAATGTCCTACACATGATCTGAACAACCAGCAAAAAGTCAACATCTTCTACAAAGGAATCAACATAACTACAAGGCAGATGTTGGACTATCAAGGACCAATTCCGAGCATGACTCCTACTCTAGCAATTGAAGCCATTCAAAAAATGGCTGATCATTCACAAAAATGGTACGATGGAGGAAGCAAAAGAAACCAAGGCGGAAGTTTTGACGGAATTGCAGCCATCGCTAGCAAAATTGAAAATCTAAGTCGAGATATGCTAAAAATCAGAGAAACCGTTCATGCTATCCAAGTGGGTTGTGAAAGCTGTGGGGGAGGACATCTCACCAAGAATTGTCCTCACAACAATGATGAAAATATAATCGAAGAAGCTAAATATGGAGAAAATCGACCGTTTTACGGAGATAATTGTAATAGTAATGGTTTTCATGGAGGATCTGGAAACTACAATCGTGGGCCTTATGGAGAAAGAAAGCCCAACCTTGAAGAGACAATAAACAAATTCCTGGAAAGTTTAGCCCAAAGACAAAAGGAACAAGATGAATGGCTAAAAGAATTCCTGGAAAATACTGACAGAAGTCTTTTCAATCACGACACAACCCTAAAAAACCTTGAAACCATGGTGGAAAAACTTAGTGAGAAGGTAAGGAAGAATAACACTAAACCGGAAAGAACAAAACCCACAATGGAATGTAAGGTCGTTTTTGCTGATGATGACTTGAAGATACAAGCTAATTCTCACTCCGAAGATTCAGATTCTAGTGAAAATTCTGGCGACAGATTGGAGTTACGCCGTAACCTGTCTGAAGAGTTACGGCGTAACTATGTTTTTGACAGCGATCTTGGGATTATGAAAGATGTCGATAAGGATGACTCAAGCGAGTTACGCCGTAACCAAACATCACAGTTACGGCGTAACTGGGATACATGGGCAGACAGATTTCTCGAAGTGGACGAATCAGGAACACAGGTAATTAACGGATGGTCCCACGACATTAATTTATGCCCTTTGTCCCCATCTAAAAGGAAATATAACTGGTGCAAGAAGATACCTGTAGCTAAGGGGGACTGGTATGATCTATGGGCTTCATGCGACCCTAGAAATGAAATTTGCGACGGAGGAACCGATAAGGATAGGGTCAAGAATAACAAATTCATGTGGGCTGCATATACTGATGAAGAAAGATTGGAAAAACTCTCATTCGAGGAAGAAGAGGAGTCGTCTATCACTCACTGGTGCACTCCGATAATCATAACTGACCATGAATCCACACGAGCATGGCCTACATGCGACCTTTTCCGCGAGTATTGCAACGGTGGTGGTAGCTTAAAAGAAGAAGAATGGACGTGCCCTCACGAGCTTGAAAGACATGATGTCAAGTTCAGAGATTTGACATTTGATGATTGGTACGCGATACAATTCGGGAATGCTAAAATTAACCCGAATCTTCTTAAAAAGCTCAAGATTGACTACGAGGATCATCATCAGAAAAAGGAATTGGTTAATGATGACATCTACTGCGTGGAAGATCCTTTAAGCAGCACTGATGACAATGAAGCCCGAAGTCATTGGTGTGAAAAGATAAAATCTCCTGGGGAAGTCTTTTGGGCATCATGCAACCCTTATGACAATAAATGTAATAGGGGAAGTAGTATAATGAGAGTTGGGGAGGATGAATTCTTTTGTACCTCAACTAACGATACGGAAAGAACAAATTGCCTTGGTTAGACAACTTGGGATTTGACAGTTGGGTCAAGATCAAATATGGAAAGGTTGATACGTTGACAAAGGAAAAGATCTGGAAAGGATATATGAGTAAAGAAAGTCTGAACAGCGAGATTCCTAACAAATTAAGTGACATAACAATCGAAGATACCAAAGAGTTGGTAAGAAATGAGAAGGAAGAATGCAAACGTGTATTGGTAGAAGATTTGCTAGACGAGGAATGGTTTAAAGGCACCGAGTCTGACAACGATGACATAGAAGGGATTTTAGATTACCTTGAGTTGCAAGGAAAAGAGGAATTTACTGACCCCGACGATGAAGCATATGAGAAAAGGAGGTGCAAACTCCTTGGGATTCCATATAAGACTCCACCCCCCGATTATTACGGAAAAATATGAGTTTACTAGATACCACTTGGGGCCGGAGGAAAAATTTTGCAAAATTCGGAAGATCGAGACTAAAGAATACCTCCGCACTGCCACAAATGTCGTTTGGTTCAGACATAACTTAATGAAGGACATGGAGGAAGTTGGCCAAGTCCAAAGGCCACCATAAAGCCCCGAGGCTCTGAGTCTAACTTAAAGACTTGTAAATAAAGAAAAGTGCTCTTTCGGGAGACAACCCGAATTATCCCTTTCTTTTGTTTTATTTCCATTTCTGTTGGGTTTTGTGTTTTTAACCATTTTTGCAGGAAAAGAAGATAAGTTGCTGCTGCAGCATGCTGATCTGACCAGATTTACGGCGTAACTCATTATCATGGTTACGCCGTAACAGGCCCCTTGCAGTAGAACTTTAGATGCATTACCAATTACGGCGTAACCTCTGACAGCGTAATCCCATCTCAGAGGTTACGCCGTAGCTACACTTTTGCAGCGTATACCAGGTTTTGCCTAGTTACGGCGTAACTCCCTCTAGAGTTACGACGTAACTATCCTCTACATTACTACTTTCATTTTAAACACAATAACCTTGTATTAGTATCTTAAATGAACTTTGTGGGTGTGTTCCCTGTAAAACCTCACGAGACTTCACTCGTCCACTTGGGACACCAAGTGGTTTAAAAGGCTTGTTGCATATGCTAAATGCAACCGTGATTCCTACGAAAGTGAGTTAGGTTTGTTTTTCATTTTTTATTTTTTTTAGAATTATGCTTATCGGTAGTGTGATTTCAGGGATTAAAGTTTGCTCGTGGATGCTTGTACGAAGGCACGACTTTTTTTCGTGGGCCTTCTTTCTTTTTGGAGCAAATTTTAGGGAAGTTCTCGCTCTAATTCTACTTTTCTCTTCATCTTTATTTAATGCTTAGTACAAAAGGGACTTTGTACAATTCAAGTGGGGGGACGGGAGTAGAATTGTCTCTTGAACTTTATTTTGCCCTCGTTTTTCTAGTTTATTTTGAAAAATTATGCCATTTTTAAAATTTTGACATGTTTTTCTTAACCTAACTAGATTAGACCTTAGCCGAGCACATACAACCCTTGATATTTTATGGTAAGATTTAGCCTTATCCGTTTCCAAAATTTTACCCCAAATCCACCAAATTATGAGTGTGCCGGTAGCTTGTAAACTTTAGAACTTGGCCTTTGCATCATTTCGAGACCATAGACGAGGTATGTTGAGTTTGCTTGATGTATTTGGAGTTTTCAGTTTAAGAAGGCAGTATTATAGGATTATCACCCAAATAGCCTACCATTGTGTGTCTATCGATTAGTCACTTCGACTTCTCGACCCCCATGTGAAACCCTTTTGTCGCACTCACCTTTAGTGCAAGATACCCCTAGATACACCCATCTGACCCATTCCTTTCATTTTGTTAACCCAATATATTGTTTCGTTACACCCATACACCTTAGCCTACCCTGTAGTCTTTATTTGTGATTGGGAAGTCATCATTTGCCTAAGTTCAAGGTTCAAGTGGAAAAGTTCGAGAATCACGCTTTCGTCGACGACATATTCTTAAAGATCATCGAAGACCCCCCGAATTCCCATTGTTCATCTCAAGTGGGGGATGTTATGTTTATGTTGAGAAAAAAAATGTGATCCAAAAAAAAAATAGTTATGTTATTCAGTTTATTGTAAAGTGCGATGTTATAAGCATTACGTTATGATCTTTATATAGATTTAGTATCGAGGAGGCCACCTCGGTCACATCTGAAGATTGGAGTTGGTTGTTGTGCCAACAGTTTGAGAAAAGGTAATGTGCCCATCATAACGTCCTCTAATGACACATCTACCTAGTATTTCATGATCCGGTTTCTTAACTTCAAAGCTTGAATTTTGGGCGGACGGTAAGTGGTGATGACTTGGTATTAGATTTAGACTATCTGCTTGATTTTTATTTTACACCATTTATATATCCCATGTCTTATCCTACCCTTTAGTCATGAAGCATGTCTAGGTGATGCAGCGAGCAATCTTTGTGGTCTTGGCCATGGATTTGGTCATGTATCATTGATTTTTTCCACTTCGCCGTGACATGTTAGTAATGACAAATCACCCTTAACCTTGTCGTGTCAGCCCATATTGCCTTCAAGAATTGTTTAGCCCTTAACTCTAGTTGTGGAGATTTTTGTAACCACCAAGCTTATGATAGAATACATGCTATGACTGTGCGATTGAGTGATCACCCCGAAATTGACACTTAGAATAGTTGAGAGATTTGAGTGTTTCGTTCCCATTTCGTGAGGTGTTCGGCTTTGTTTTATTCTAGCATAAGGGATTTGTAAACTTATATTTTCCAGGTAATGGGAGATATCTTTTTAGGAATCTTTCTAATAAGGTCTACTTGAGGGCAAGTAGAGTTCAAGTGGGGGGATATTTGATAACATCAAATTATCCTGAATATTAAGTGTCAATTTCCCCCGATAATGCTTGTAATTTATATCATTTATATGGATTTACGCTTGTTTTCCATTATATTCCACTTTCAGGTAAATTACGAGCATTGGAGCTAAAGAGACGCGGAATTGGAGAGTTATTAAAGATTTATCATAGTATGCTCACTTTGAAGAAGTTACGGCGTAACACATCTCTCACATTACGCCGTAATTAAAGCGTGACTCAGAAAACCAACTTATTAGAAGATTACAGCGTAACTCTCCTAAAGATTACGACGTAACCATATTACGTCAAATGAGGTTTCGCGCCGCTGATAATTACGCCGTAACTCATGCATCAACTACGGCGTAACCAAGATTTATTGAAGAATTAGATGATTACGGCTTAACTCTTTTAATAGTTACGCCGTAACCAAGATCTGGCCTATAAATACCCCACAATTTCCAGCATTTCAAAGCATCCCATTTCACACATAACAATCAGAGAACGTGAGAAGAAGCCAAAGGCAGATCAAGAGGAGCATACAGAGCTATCTCCAAGGAAGAAATCACTCCCCTACGACAAGCATTAGCTTTTTATCTTTTCTTTACTTTCGATTCATGTATTTCGTAACATTAAACATTGAATTGATTTGTATGGTTAATATGAGCGGCTAAGCACCTCTTAGTGCTGGCCTAGTTATGATTCCTTAATTGTTTTGTTTGCGTTTACATTGCTTCCGTATAATTATTTCTAAGTGTATGCATGCATAGTTTATTGGTAGCTACCATTGTTTCGGTAGTTTTGAATGGTGGTAGAGGCTAGTTGCTTAGGAGATATGACCAACTGACCCTAAGTGAGTAGACTGAGACGGGAAGGGTAAGATATGACCAACTGACGACCCTTTCTTCTTATGCGATTTGACCAACTGATCACCTACCGTTTGGATGAACTTAAGAATTAGGGGGTGAGTTTCTAAGATGCTAGCGCCCGGGAACTCACTATTATAAGTCTAGCATGTAGCAGAACTTAACGACTTGGCTTGGGGGACCAGGAACAACTGGACTTATGAAGGGACACCTGACTTCTCCAGTGGTGGCTCTTTGCTGATAGGTTAGGGCGAACTGACCAAATGCTGTTCTCTCGACTTTGACCCCACCTGAAGTAATTGGAAGTAATTAGACGTAAACATTACTAGCTAGGATGAGTAACTAGGTTAGCACCACTCTCCTCTATTGATCACATCCTTTGCCTTTATTTATTTTAGTAGTTAATTAGTTAATTCGATATCAAAACCATCTTGAAATCTGTGACACCTAGACTTAGTATTAATCCACACACATAGCTCTTGGGACGACCTCGGTTTTACCGAATACTACACTACACACGACCGGGTACACTGCCCGTTAGTGCATTAGGGTAGACCATAGGTATAACGAGACATTATAAATATTAAAACCTGGTCAGTAAAACCTGCATCAGTTTATAACCATACTTAATTGCTTAATTTTATTATTTTAAGTGTTTATGGAGTAATATTGGAAAAGAGACGGAAAAAGACATGATTTAGAGTTTAATTGGTAATTTTGTATGTAATCTGCAAAGAGCATAGGACGTATGAAACTCTGGCCATACGCCGTGTTAATATAAATAAACTGTAAAAACGTTTATTTATATTTTACGGTCTTCTTATGTTTTATCGATAACAATCGTAAAATCATTTTAACAAAATAAACAAAATACGTAAAGCTTTGAACAAATAGTTTACTAACACATTTCACTAAACATATAAACCATTAAACATGTTACTACCGGTTTCAAGATTTTACTAACACCTATAGTAATACCATTTTTCTAGATTTTACTACCGGTTTCGCTAAAGAGTAGGTTGCAGTTTATCACATATTTGACCTATACTTAGTAAATTAAAATTTAGGTTTTCTACATGACATATGTCGTTAATGGTCAAGGATTTGTGAGAGATTGTACCTTTACCGATGATTTTGCTCTTGCTATTTCTGAACACCACATTTCATCCATTGAAGGATTCGTATATGGAGAACAATGCTTTATTACCGGTTATATGCCTTGTGAACCCGCTATCCTTGATCCATTCGTCCAGATCCAATTCAACCTTTAGGCATACCTAAGAAAAAAATTTAACTCAAAAGTTTGGTCCCCATTTGTTCATGGGTCCATTGGTGTTATACATTTCATTCATATGAGGCATATACGAAAATGGTGAGAAAGCATTCCTAGGTGTATAGTTTTGAAATGGTAAACCATTTTGTGTGTTGAGGTTCCATCCTATTTGATGGTGGTAACTTCTAGGATAAACATTGTTTGGCCTTTTTATGGTTGTGTTCGGTTTAGAAAACGATGGACATTTGTTTTTCATAAAACTTTGACCTTGTTTTAGGTGAGGTGGTTGTTTGAAATTTCTAACAGTAACATGGGTTGGTTTCTTTTTGTTAACAATAACAAATTCGCTTATGGAAGAGGTGGTTGCTTTATTTTTACTGTTTACTGCTGCAGGTACCCGGATCCCTAAATTTACACTAGCCGGATCCTTTTTCAAGGGATTCGACAGATCTGGGACAACAGTAGCTGGTTTTTCAATCGTTTTAACAAATTATGTTTCCTTAATCTCGCTAGTTGACGCAGTGTGTTCCTGAATACCTAGAACCTTTTGATTATTACCCGTTTTAACACTATCAAGTATTTTATCACGGTAATTAGTACTTAGTCTAGCAATCTTAGAATCAAGGTGATCAACTAATGTTTGAAGTTCTACACAAAGCTTGCATTCACTACTTACTTCTTTTCCCTTTTCTAATCTCTTTAATTTATCTTTTAGTTCAAGAACTTCCTTTTCTAAAAGTTCATTTTTATTTTTCAAAATCTTGTTTTTGTTAATTACCTTGAGACTAATTTTGCAAAGCTTGTCATATTCAATATGTAAGGATTCATCATCTAACGATGAACTACTATAATATAGAGAGTCGGAACATATCTTGTTCGAGTCTTTTGCCATGAGACAAATTTCTTCCTTCTCTTCCTCGCTCATTCCCCACGAACGACTCACGAACGCCTTTTGTTCGTCACGTTTGGGACACTCATTAATGAAGCGATTTGGATCCCCGCATTTAAAACACTTGCGTTCGTCCTTCACTTTCTTGTCGTCATAAGGTTGCTTGACATATCTTTCTTTTCTCCGAAAGAACTTCTTGAAGTCGCGTACACCCATTGCATACTATTCGTCCTCACTTTCAGAAGATGAGGTTTCTTCATCACTTGATACTTTCTTGGCATTTAAAGCGAGATATTTATGTTTCTATTTCTTTTTCTGTGAGATCTCTAAGTCTTTAGCGAGTACGAGCTCATAGACTTTTAGGTTGCTATGACTTCATCAAGAGTGAAGATTGACAAGTCTTTGGATTCTTCAATGGCCGTCACCTTCTCCACTTTGATGGAAGCGCCCTTAGAAATCTCCTGGCATGATTACGACTAGAAAAAGACTCATCAAGTGCTTGTAATGAAGTAATAATAGTATTAAAGCTAGCAAAAGAATTATCAATACTATCCTCATCCAATATTGAAAATTGTTCATATTGTTGAACAAATAAATCAATTTTGTTGTTTTTAACTTGTTAATTTCCTTGGTGTGTTACAACCAACGAATTCCAAATTTCTTTAGCGGTTTTATGCATAGAGATTCTTTCAAATTCCTCTTTGGGTAAGGCATTATATAAAACCATTTTTGCCTCACTATTTTTGAAAATCTTTTTCTTTTGGTCGTCGGTGAGACGATCATGTGAAATATTTTCTTCATTTCCGGTTTTATCATCTTTTACAGTTGCTTAAAAATCACCTTCAACAATAATATACCAAAGATCAATATCTTTAGATTTCATATAAGTTTCAAATATATTTTCCCAATAAATAAAACTATTAGTTTCAAGTAGTGGAGGTCGTTGCATAGATTGCACTTCTCTATAATTTTCAAAACTCGTTGTGATCGAAAAGTATTTAAAATACAATTTACTTTAAAACTTTTGTAAACCTTGCTCTTGATGCCAATTGTGGAAAACTAGAAGGGGGGGGGGGGGTTGAATAGTTTTCTCGATTTTAATTTAAGTTTCAAAGATTTAGATTCGATCTTATGTGAATTCGTGTGGATGGGTAAATAGTATGAAGCAATAAGTAAAGTAAGTAATGAAAGCAAGCAAAGTAAAAGGATAGAAAGTGGTGACACAAGTGATTTATAGTGGTTCGGCTACAAGGACACCTTCCTTGCCCTACTCCACTCCCCGAGTTCCCCACTCGAGAGTTCAAGCACTATGTCAACAAGCTCCTTCAACTTGACGGAGAAGCCTCACAACATCGCTTAAACTTTTTCCGGTACAAAGCTAAATACCGAGTTCTTCCACGAGGTAGAACTAAACCTTTACACAACTATTACACAACAACTATGTGAAATATGAATTACAAGATCTTGCTACAGAAATCTTGTAGATGAACAAATCAATCAAGGACCCTTTGCTTGGATGACTTGTAGTATAGCGTGATCTCGCCTTTGTGAAGGACCTATATGAGAATCACAACAAAAGATAGAAGAACTACTAGAATGATCAAATGATCAGAGGTTAGGAGAGTGAGATAATATATGAGAGAGTTGTAAGAAGAAGGGTGAGAAACAATGAAGAAATGGCTCATTATTTATAGGCACAAAAGCCTTCTGTCCCACGGTTTCGGTGGATCCCTCACCCAAGGGATCCGGCCAGTGCAAAACTTGGAATCCGACAGTCTGGGTTAGAACAGTCCGGATTTGGGTTGCAAAACGGGTTATGGGTTATGAGCCATGGGTCATGAACTTTGGGTCATGGGTACCCAACAAGATACAATGTATCTAGACAATGGGTCATGGGTCTTGGGTCATGGGTCATGGACATTGGGTCATGGGTGATGGATAATACCCAACATGATTTCATGCATGATGTCATGCAATGGGTCATGGGTTATGGATTAGCTCCATGGGTATGGGTCATGGGTCTTGAATATTACCCATCCTATTACATATTATATTACAAAAATTTATTTATTACAACATTTTATGTAAATGGCCAAATGTATATACTTTGCAAAACAACATGTATTCTTATAATTTTACTTATGATAACTTTATATTTGTTATCAACAAAACATAACGATATCGCTAAATATAAACAAACATTTTTATGGTTTATTTGTATTAACACGCCGTATCCAGGATATCTTGAGTGGGGAATAAGAAAGAATATTCCTAGCATATATATGCGTATCTTTAAATACAACGTTTTGTAGAAATGTGATACGTCGTATTCAGTTTGAATCTTGATCATCTTGAACTGGGGATAAGATCTTCAATACGATGTATGGACATAATTTCATACGTATTCCTTCAACGGCTGACTTGGGCTTTGACTTCAAAGCTTCAGATACGGCGTATTGCTAGAGTTTAATACGCCATATGACTTCAATTTGACCAATACTTAGTGAATTATTTAATGTGTTGATACGGTGTATCTCCAAAAGTGGATACGTCGTATGCCGTTTGCAGCTTGCATACAGATTCTTCATTTATGCTCCAAATCTCGTTGTTTTCTGTGTCTTTTCTGAAATTGGTCTATAAATACTAAAAATGACAAAAGTAAGCAATTAAGTATCAATTCAGATATAAACACATAATAAATGAGCAATATTCATGGGATAAATGATAAGTAATTATAGTACTTACTTGATGTTATCACACTCCATCGACGGAGACTGGAAAATAAGTAGTACATCTTTTAGTAAAACTAAAGTTGAATAGTACTTCAAAAGATGGAGGTGATCGTTCGGCAAATCCCCATCAAGCACAACATATGTGGTGTGTTTATCCAAGTGTTGGAATTGCCTACACTGTCAATGGTACAAGGTTAAATCAATGTTGTGTATCTATACTTGTTAAAATGTAAGAATGGCTAGTAGATGCTACTCCGGGAGACCTTACCGATGCAAGGTCAGGTGCTATTTATGATGATTATAGGCACTGCATATACAAAACACTAAGGCATCCAAAAACATGCAAATACTAAGACAACACAACATGTATGCATAAAGAGCCACTACTTCGATGGGATACCACTGTCACAAAATCATAAAGTTTTACATCTCCAAATGAAACTAGCAAAGTAGCATCAAGTTACATATGGATCTGCAAAGTATCAAAAATTCTCCCGTAGAGATACATAAATAAAATAAACCTACTAAACAGAAACTAAGGAAAATCTTCACTTGGAGGCCTTATTCTCTCTGGAGTGCTAGTGTAGCCAAAGGTCTTGGTGGTAGAGTAGTAGAACGATCAAGAGTCCGAGTTTCTGAACCACCCGATGGATTAGCCGCTATAGAAGGTGTCTGGTGTGGAGGAACTATCTCGCCAGACTCAAGTTGGGAAATGTCTTTCAGGGTATTCTTAGCACTCTAAGATACTTTGCCAAAAATGGGAATGCATGAGTAGGAAAAGCAGCCACTGCATCATCAAACTCTTTTTGAGCTCCTGGAATAAAGTGTTAAAGCCTTTGAGAAACGTCTTGAAACAGATTATTTGTACGACCCATACGTAGACCATCCTGAACCCCAGTACTAACATCTAAATATAACACTCTTGCAAATGCTTGATTAAACTCCTCACTTTCGAGGAACCTCCAAACGAGCTTCTCGAAGTCATCATGAAAGAAGGGGTAACACTGCTTCAGATCTTCTTAACATCTCATTCATGTTCAACAATAAGGTCCGTGCACTTATGTGTCTCAAACTCTTGCATGGAAAGCTGATGCTTTTGATCCTCCAATTCATCCTTCTAACGCTCAACCTCTGATCTAGCTTGCTCGTGCTTGTTGGTAACTCGGGTGGAAGTCGTCTAAACATTAACAAGCTCTTCCTCTAACTTATTGTTTACGGCTTTGATTTATTTGTTTTTCTAGACTCGATCATGACACGACTTCTTAACCTCCTTATATGTACCTGCAGATAACGACATTTTAATCTCTTTATGTGATTAATGTTTCTCAAAAGATTTAAGTCAAAAGCAATAATTATCAATAAACATATACTTGTGAGAGTGGCTAATTCGGAGGTAAGCCTGGCTACTTCTCCATTGGCACGAACTGTGATTTTGGTTTATGCTTCAAGATCGGCAGTCTGTCGCTTGGTGGTACGTGTTTGCTATCTGCATCGATCCAAAAGACTGTCACGTATCTCAACCAAACTAGTATACCGGGAACTCAACTAACCACCGTGAGAAAGAATTTGGCATAGCAACACACTCATGCGATCAGTCAACTCCTTGGGAGGAAGTTTACCCGGTACTGCTCATCTGTTGTCACGGATCCCACGGTTCCTTCAAAGGAGGGATCCGTCTAGTATAATCTTAGGGATCCGGCAACTGCAGATCAGAAACATCACAGAAAGAAATGAAAATTTTGCACTATACTACATACACAAATCTCAATTAAACACTACTCCAAAGAACAACAACATAAGCATGATAACACATAAATCATATCATAGATAAGAGTAGTAATGACAGTATCCAAACTAACACAAACTAGTGTGTTAAAACATAAGCATTCATACATAAGCCAAATGTCTAAAAACAAGCATAATCCTAATGTCTCTTTCGTCAATCCTTTCTTTTCCTCTCTCCCGACTTCATGACGTAGTTAGCTAGGTTTTGGATCATACCCTTTAGTTGTTTGAATTACATGGTCTCGTTTGGAAGAGTTGGAAGTTATTGATAGTAGTCAAAGGGGTCCAAGTTGATGTTAGCTTCAGGGTTGACATTTACTTCTTCTTCTTCGTCCGAGGAGTCCGGGAGAGCCTTAGGTTTCCTTCCATTGACCGTGAACCGTTTAGAGGGTTGTTTGGTAAGAGGTACCATGACGTGATCGGAGAGGAAATGATCATCATTGATCGGAGATGGTTGCAATGCACTAACATACTCACGAAGTCGTGTTAGGAGCATACCATACGGAAGTACCATGTTGGCAACTTTGAATACCCCGGCCATTCTCTTCACCATGTAATAGGCGAGATTAAATGGCTTTTGGTGAATAAGGCAATAGATCATTTGCACGAGACATGCATTTGGATGGTCTTTGTTACCTACCAAGCTAATGACGTTTTCCCTAAGAATTTCTTCCCATTTTCTAAAAATGGGGTGCATTTTGAAGAGTTCCATTTGAAAGGGATCACGGTGAATGAGCTCTTTGTTTTGGTTGAAACGGGATTGGTCGGCTCTAACTTTGAAAATGGTGTCTCGAACGGTTTCGGGTTCATCAAGAGGAGTATGGTATATTGGTTTGGAATCAAGAGCAAAGGATTGAGTGGATATTGCCCAATCTTGAGAGTACATACAAATTCCTTCACAAGGAATGCGAAGGATTTGAGCAAATGTTTTGAGAGTTAGAGTGAATTTTCGATTATTGATGGTAAAGGCGATTGAAATGGTATCATCGGTGTTTCGAATGATTCTAACACTTTTGTAGAATTCAAAGATGAAAACCGGACAAATTGTTTTCATCAATATCAAGAAGACAATCGAAGTTGATTGCCGAGAAGACTTGACGAATGTCGGTATCTTCAAGGAAACATTCCTTGACCACACGACCTTCATGAATAAGTCGTTTTTCAAGTCTTTTGAAGACTTTGCGATCGATTTTTGACAAACCCTCTTTTCGATAGTATTGGTGAGGTAGTGGACGGTATCATGGTGGTCTTGTTGGGTGGCTTTAGGCATGGTAGGTCCTAGAAAAACAAATATATCAATTAGGCAAAAATTTTTGAGATGGGTTTATGGTTTTGATTTGTATTAACAATGTTGTTAGCACAATGTAATCTTAGTTATGTGAAAAACCCTTTCTAGTGATCAATTTTGGAAAACCTAATTTTATCAATTGATTAAGAAAAATTGAGAAACCATAAACCCTAGGATGAGGATGATGAAAATTAGAACATGTTAATGTAATTACTTACAATGATGTTCTAGAGATGGATGCTTGAGGATATGGAGTCCTATGGAGATGAAATCAGCTCTTGGGTCGTTTTTGTGTTTTGTGGGGAGACGGAAAATGAGCAGAGTTGATTTTGAAAGGCGTATAGCTGGTTTCTGTCCCACGGTTCCTCCGGATCCCTTGTATTAGCGATCCGGCTAGTACAACTAGAGGGATCCTGCTACTGTAGACAGAAAAAGGGTGTTTGGCATTATTTTTGTAATGAGTTATAAAATAGCTTACGGAACCAAAATAGTTTTGGGGTTTCTAAAAATAGTTTGTTCAACGGGATTTGATAGTTTAATTATCAAGGATCCATTTGTGACGACGGCGTTAGTTTGCGAGATCAAGAGGAATACTATTCCCAATGATGAGTAAGTCGGGAAAGTGGCGGAAAGAGACTTTTCAAGAGACTAGCAATTATTAATGTCTAAAATAAAGAAAGGTATCAACATATTTATGTAGATGTAAACTAGCTAATGAAAAGTGAGCATACCTTTATGCTCTTGGTATGGTTTAAGGAAACTATAAGACCGAAAATACTTCATGACCTTTTAAAGTAATCAGTTGTACTTAGAATAAGTAGATTGCGATTACTTTTAGGTTCTTCCTTTAAGGTTGACTTCATTATTCTTTTAGTAGAGATGAAGACTTTGGAGAGATCCTAGGATGAAGATTTCTTAAAAAAATGTTAGAATAATCTAACAATATCCAACATAGAAGAAAGTTATTTTAAAAGATTTCATTCTTTGTAGTTTTCAAACATACACGGATCGTATCAAGTTTTTAAAGTACAACATACTCTAAGAAACTTGGTAACAAAGCTCTGATGCCAATTGTAGAAAACTAGAAGGGGGGGGGGGGGTTAAATAGTTTTACCAATTAAAACTTCGTTTTAAAATATTTAGATCGACTTATGTCAATCTATTTAGATGTGTATGTTGGACATTGATAGATAGATATATAAAAGTGTAATGAAAGATAAAGAGTAAGAAGCATACAACCATGACACGAGTATTTATAGTGGTTTGGCTACTAGGACACCTTCCTTGCCCAACTCCACTCCCCGAGTCACCTACTCGAGAGTTCGTAATCACTACACGACACCAACTCCTTATGGCGGAGAAGCCTTCACAACGTCGCCTACTCTTTTTCCGGTACTAGGCTAACCATCGGGTTCTTTCACAAAGGAGAACCACACCTACCACAACGTCGCCTACCCTTTATCCGGTACTAGGCTAAGTACCGAGTTCCATTACAATGGAGGAAGTACTACCCAACACTACACGACACCTAACCCCAAAGGAGATCCACTCCTTATTACAACACCATCAAGGATATCAATATCCTTGGAAACAAACTATCACTATTTGTATAACGATGCACCTCATCGATTATACGACCTTGGCATCCTTCACTAATGCCACTAAGCATCTTTCACTAATGCCCTTGACACGAACGCTTGGCACCTTTCACTAATGCCTTCGTCTTGACTCCTTTAGCATTCTTCACTAATGCTTTTGACACGGACGTTAAACACCCTTCACTAATGATTTCGTCTTGACTCTTTTTGCATCCTTCACTAATGCCTTGGACACAAATCTTCTATGGAGGAAGAAAGAAGTATCAACAAAAGAACCTCAATAGTCTTGATGATGACGAAGCATGGCAACTCATGGACTTGAGCTTGCTCGACTTCAAGAAGTGGTGATCTCGCCTTAAAGAGGAACCTAATTAATCACACAAAAACAAAAGACAAACTACATAGAAAGATCCTTTAGGATCTGTGGTTAGAAGGTTACAATACTTGGGGAAAGTATGTGTAGGTGTGGCAACCCAAAAGGAAGAAATGGCTCACTATTTATAGAAGAAAAACAACTACTGTTCCACGGATCCCATGGATCCCTTACTTGAGGGATCCGCCCAGTGTATTACTGGGGATCCGTGGGACGCTCCCTTTTGCCCATGGGTTTTGGGTCATGGGTCATGGGTTATGGATCATGGGTATCCAAGTAGATACAATGTATCTATAAGATGCAATGCATCTAGTCCATGGTTCATGGATTAAAACTATGGGCCCTGGATTCAAACCATGGGTCATGGATATTATCCATATATGACATAAGCATGATGTCATGCAATGGGTTATGGGTCAAGCTCCATGGGTATGGGTCATGGACTTTGGGTTGTACCCAACTACATTAAATGTATTTGGTCAATGGGTCAAGTACTTAAGTTTCTACCCAATTGTATTACCCATTATAATACATACTAGTTATGTATATATTTGCCCAATATGTAAACACTAGTTGTTGTACATATGTATTACTAAATCACAAAATCATTTATACTTGTTTTAGTGTTTTATGTGAAAACGTAAGTGTGTTAGAAAACTATTGGCTCAAACCTTTTACGTATTTTATTTGTTTTGTTAAAATGATTTTACGTTTGTTATCGACAAAACATTAGAAGATCATAAAATATAAATAAACGTTTTTACGGCTTATTTGTATTAACAATCTCCCATTTTTTGTTGATGACAAAACATAAAATTATTTTAAGGAAAATATAAAATTCGTAAAAGTTCAAATTGGAGTTTTTACTCTCTTCTCCCCCTTTTTGTCGAAACAAAAAGAGCGTCGAAAAGAAACTAGCACAATGTTGTAAGAAAAACATGTAAAAGAAAGAAAAAAAATGTCGAGAGCAAGTGACGGGAAGAGTTCACGTCTTAACTCCCCCTTGACGAGTCCATCCCTTTGTGAGGGCGTCAAGTAAATAAAAATTACTAAGCTAATGCATTGCAACTATGTTTGCAAATGGTTTCGTCTTAGTGACGATAACGCTCCCCCTTAATGATTGCAACTTTGCAAGGGGACGTAACGAAATGTAATCCATATGAGGACTATATTTCAAATGGTTTTGCAATGTATGGTTTGACACAAATCTCCCCCTAGCTTAGGGTGTCAAAGTCTTCATGTGTATTTTGAAAATCTACAAAGCAAAGGTTAGAAAACAAGTATATAATGCATAATTTCCTGCAAATAAGACTCAAGTTAGTAGAAAATTGGTCTTCTGTTGCACGGATCCCACAGTTCCCTCCTTGGAAGGATCCGTCTAGGAAAATCTCATGGATCCGTCTATCTGATAACATAATTCAGCAATGGGGATGTAACAAATAATGTTAACATCAAAAATGAGATATGTATTCAACCAACAAACATATACTCAAAGCAATATGACATATAAACTATCATTCAATAAAACATAAGAGATGATCTACAAATCTCTAAAAACTAAGAGAATGATTTAGCCAAGTAATACATATTCTACTAATACTAATATGTGACCAAAACTTAAGAAGCAACCAAGTGCTTGAGTCTAAGGATGAGTAGACTAGTCGATTTGGTCCAATCTTTCAAAAAGATGATTAAACATGAAATGGGATTCCTAAACGATCTAAGTTAAGTTTGAGACTAGGACACCATTTTAATCCTTAGGCTCACGGTTGTTTGGGTTTGTTGACGTTATCGAAACGTTTGAAGAGGTGATAAAACATGAAACGTTGCTCCTCACGTAGTTCATGTATCAACCCTTCCGAGTATTGACAATGATAGCAATCCTTGTCATGGTTTTGAAAAGGTGGTGGTAAAGATGGACCGACTTGATGTGGAGGTTCAAGTGAAGAAGGTTGGGGATCCTCAAATGAAGAAGGGATTGGTGGAGGCACATTAAATGGTGGCTCAACGAGGGTTGATGGTGGAGGTAGGGAAGTGTCAACTTCCATGTGGTCGGGTAGTTGACTTTGATGTCTCCTCATAATCCAAAATGGACCATTAGAGGGAAATGGAGAAATGCACATCGGTGTAAGTGTTGATTCAACACCTTGATTTTGTTGTGCAACCTTCTCTATTGAAGAGTGTGTCGGTAATGGTGGAGGATGTTAATACAAATAAGCCGTAAAAACGTTTATTTATATTTTACGATCTTCTAATGTTTTGTCGATAACAAACGTAAAATCATATTAACGAAACAAATAAAATACGTAAATGGTTTGAACTAATAGTTTCTAACATATTCACATTTTCACATAAAACACTAAAACAAGTATAAGTGATTTTATGATTTAGTAATACATATGTACAACAGCTAGTGTTTACATATTTGGATAAAATATACACATAACTAGTATGTAGTATATTGAGTAACATAAATGGGTAAAAACATGTATACACTAAAATGGGTAAAAACAAGTATATACTAAAGTGGGTAAAAACAAGTATATACTAAATAAGTAAAAACTAGCTAATGGTTTTGACCCATAACCCATGGTTTTATTTATACCACTTAACCAAGTTCATTGTATCCTTAAGATACATTATATCTAGAAAGAAAACCATGGATCAACCCATAACCCATGACCCATGACCCATAACCAAAAATACCCATGGGCAAAGAGGAGCGTACCACGGATCCCTAGCTTTGTGCTAGCCGGATCCCTTGTGGTAGGGATCCGTGGGATCCGGGGAACAGTAGGATTTTTCCTCTATAAATAGTGAGCTATTTCTTCATTATTTCTCATCCCTTTCAATCCCTTTCTAACACACATTCCCCCTGAGTTAAATCTCACTAACCTTAGATCCAAGAGATCTATGTTTGTAGTTTTGTTTTTGTGTGATCTTTTAGGTTCCTCTTAAAGGCAAGATCACCACCTTTGAAGTCGAGCAAGCTCAATTCCATGAGTTGCCATGCTTCCTCATCATCAAGGCTACTGAAGTCTTCTTGTTGATGATTCCTTTCTTTCTTCAAAGAAGTGCAGTGTTGAAGACATTAGTGAAAGATGTCTCAATAGTCAAGACGAAGATATTAGTGAAGGGTATCTATCGTCTATAGGATAAAGCACTTGTGGTAGGTGCTTAGAAGTCAAGAAAAAGAAGCATTAGTGAAAGGTGCTTAGAAGTGAAGACACAAGACATTAGTGAAAGGTGTCTTGTAGATCTAGTCAAAGGCATTAGTGAAAGGTGCCTTAGATGTACATTCAATTTGGTGTGTTTCGATGTACAAGATAGACTACTATTAGATCCAAGGATATTGATATCCTTGATGATGTTGTAAAGGAGTATATCTCCTTTGGGATTAGTCGTTGGTGTAGTGTGGTAGTAGTTCCTCCATTGCAATGGAACTAGGTGCTTAGCCTAGTACCTAATAAAGGGTAGGCGACGTTGTGAAGGTATAGTTCACCTAAGGTGTGAAAGAACTAGGTACTTAGCCTAGTACCTTATAAAGGGTAGGCGACGTTGTGAAGGTGTAGTTCACCTAAGGTGTGAAAGAACTAGGTACTTAGCCTAGTACCTTATAAAGGGTAGGCGACGTTGTGTAGGTGTGGTTCACCTTGGAGTGAAAGAACCCGGTGGTTAGCCTAGTACCGGAAAAAGAGTAGGCAACGTTGTGAAGGCTTCTCCGCCATAAGGAGATTGATGTAGTGATTACGAACTCTCGAGTAGGTGACTCGGGGAGTAGAGTAGGGCAAGGAAGGTGACCTTGTAGCCGAACCACTATAAATACTTGCGTTGTGGTTTTGTGCTTCTTATTCTTATCTTTTCATTACTTACCTTTATATGTTTGTTTATCAACATCCAACACACACATCCAAATAGATTGTCATAAGTCAATCTAAATAGATCAAAAGGAAGTTTTAATTGGCAAAACTATTCAACCCCCCTTCTAGTTTTCGACAATTGGCATCAGAGCTTCGTTACCAAGTTTCTTGAAGTATATTGTACTTTAAAAACTTGATACGATCCATGGTTAATTGAAAACTACAAAGAAGGTTTTTCATAAAATTAAACACCATGTTTTTCAAAACTATATGTTTGGATGTTGAAGTTGATAACCACATTTTTCTTTTTACTTTTTCATTTAATTGCACTAATCTTCTTTGTCATGTTGATTAGTGAAAGCTCATACCCACCAAGCTTTAGGAGTAGCTTGGTAACAAAAATACCTTCCTTAAGAAGGTATCTTAATCGCAAAGGAGCGGGAATCGTCTAAGTGACATTTGTTGTATCATTTGTAAAGACATTCCTAAGTACGCTAGAGGTATGATTTTCTTTTTATTTTGCCTGATAATTAAGTATGCCTATTTAGGTATTTATACGATTATCTTTTGTGCAAGTACATGTTTTACATGAAGCTTCATTAGGAAGCCTTTTTCTCACATATGTGTTCTATTTCTCGTCTATAATCGTTGTATATAAAACTTATGTTTATTTCTTTTAATCCTATAATAAAACAAAAACACGAATTTCAAAAATTCTTCCTTCCCTATTAATAATCCCACTCGACGCCCACTTTATCCAACCCTCACTTTTTCAAATTTCCCAATTTCAAAAATTCCCTCTCATTCAAAAACTTCATCTTCCTCCTCATTTCATCTCATCTGAAACCAAGAAGATCCGTCATCAACATGGTTTACATCGCACTCGTGCTCATCGCCCTAACACTCATCGCACTTGTGTTCCCTATGATGAAGTTCACATACGGAGACATTTACTTTGTGTTAATCTACATTGGGATCATATACCCAATCCTTTGTATCATCCTTAGTATTGAAATGCAATATTACTAATGATCTAGTTTATCTAGGTTATTATTATCATAATGTGTTTGTCATTTCTTTTGATTTATATATTTCATTTTCTTTCGTGATACATTAGAAGTCATGTGTGCATGCTAAAAGAAAATGTAGGATAAAACATATTTCGTGGCATAAAACTGTAAAACCTATTTCTTTATCAAAACTGTTTCTGTTACTACAGATCTACGGATCCCGGAGGATATACTAGCCGGATCCCTTTTGTAAAGGAACCGTGGGATCCGTATTACTGGAAAACAGTTTTCATGCAATATTAAAAACCACTATCTTTCTAAACATAATAATCCACTAGAAAGTCAAAAACTTTAGTTAAATGTCATTGTTGTTAAAAAACGATTGTTAATAAAAATCTAGTAAAAACATTAGATTATCATAAGTTGACCACAAACATCTCCTTTTATTAACTTGCCATTCCTATAGGTTCAACTATGACACATGAATATGAGTTTGATTTTTCACTCACTAGCGTCTACACTCCGAACATCTCTCTCGAACCCAACACACCTAGCAATCATGTCCGTGGGTTCAATAATCTCGAAAACCGTCACTTCCATGAAGGACGTATTGTAGACACCTCTCTACAATTCGAAGAAGGTATCAATACATCCTTCCGAGCCATAGGACTAGAATGTCTTCTTGAAATCAACGAGAAGATATGTCCAAGGTTCATAATGGAATTCTTCCGTCAAGTCGAACTCGTTCGTAACGAGGATCGCTCTCTATCTCTTTGGTTTTATATCAAAAACCAAAAGTTCACTCTAACCCTTGGGCATTTTGCTCACATCCTCCGGATTCCAAATCATGGACAATGTGCCTTCACCGAAGATTGGTCTCTTGATTCTCTCTTCAACTTTCGTGAAGAAAATAGTCCATATTGTTCACACATACCCTCTCAGGAAGATTTAAATCGCATAATATGCAAACCTCGACCATATTACTCCGATCCAAACATTATCTTTACAAGGGATATCCGAGAAGAGTACAAGCCTCTTGCACTCATCCTACGTGAAAATGTTTGGAGTCTTAGGGGAAATCGAGAAATCCTTCCCGCTAGTTGTGCTCACATGTTGTCTTGTTTGCTAACACAACAACCATACAATCTCGCCTACTTCTTCGCAAGGCGAATTGCAAATCTTCAAGGCTCTAAGAATAAACTCATCCCTTATGGAATGTTCTTGACACACCTCTATCATAATGTTATGCACTTCCATCCTCAATTTCAAAGTCCGTTGTACGTACTTGTGAACAAGATGATAGAACCGCTAAACATATCCCTCATGAAGACTTTCTTCATTCTTGATTCCACCAACACTCATCAATTCTCTTATACTCGTGCTTTATCAATGTAATCCAATTTCTTTCATGAAATAAAACATCTTACATTTGATATCTTAGTATTAGAACTCTTTTTAGACTATCCTTGAGATATAATGCATTGTCAAGATCATTGCATACCTTTAGTAAAGGTCCGACTGAGCAGATGGGTGGATCCCAAAGATTGTGCTAGACGGATCCCTACACTTAGGGAACCGTGGGATCCGGCAAACAGAAAATGCAATTGCAAGCATTATATTTCAAACATATCCTTAGAACATCTCACTAAGCTAAACATAGGGTCTTAAGGCAGATTAAGTCCTTATCAAGATAGGTTGATCTCTCCTACTCATTCTAACTCACATAGATCACACTCTAAGGCGCTTGTAGATCTACCTTTTGGTTTATCCATTACTCTTCCGCTCTTAAACTCACACCTCATTTTCTACTTGATCCCTCACATCTAGTTTTAGAAATCTTTCAATTATGGCAAAATCGATCATAAATCATCCTCACCTCCAAGTTGATCAAAGTTGATCAAAATCTAGTTTTCTCATCTCAAAGCTTCTAGGATATTTTCCAAAACACTATCCTAAGACACAACCTAATCTCTAGGATCATTTAGCTTCAATTGACACTCTAAATCTTTAGTGTCATCCTTGCTCATCCATTGGTACTCTTGAAAGTTCCAAATCCTTCCATAAATGACAATCATTAGCTACATCATTTATTACCTTCAAGTACTCAAGCATCCCTTCATTTAAAACACTTAGGAGGACTGAAACACTCAAGATGAAATAGGTCTTAGATCTTAGAAACATCATTTCCACTCTTTCATCGCTGCTGAGAGCCGGATCCCTAGGATTAGCCTAGACGGATCCCTCTGAGGAGAGAACCGTGGGATCCGGATGACAGTTTAGGTCAAATCTTGCTAAAACAATCATTTCAACTCATCTTCCTAACTCAAACACTCCATCTCATCTTAAATGAGTTCCTAGAACAGTGCAAACTCTGAAGTTGACTCTTGTGCATGTTAATCATCACAATCCAATGAATCCTAGTGGCTTAAGGCTTAAATGCACTTGCCAATTCTCCTAGTTTATAAACCACCTTGTTAGGACCTCCATAGTCATCACTCTCATTCTTACTTTCAGCCCTTGTAACCTCTTGAAATCATCTCATCATGAGGAAAACCCCAAGTAGTAACTTATCCACCAAAGAACCACCCATGAAAAAGGCTCGTGTTATACACGAAATTTCTTCAACCGAATCATCTCCCATCAAACCAACAAATGATAGAATTCTTCATCATCCAATCAAACCAATTCCTAAAAGGATTGTACCCACAAAACTACCTATGTCAAACACCACCATACCTCCTAGGCCAAACAATATCATCTCCACTAAACCATCACCATTGGTTCCTAGAGCTATTGCATTTACATCCCCACTATCATCATCACACCTCTACAATTTAGAGGACTTGCCTCCTAGGCCGTCTCATCCGCTTCCGCCGACAACATTCTCCTCATTAGGAGGAATAATGGTTCAAAATCAAAGTGTTGAGTCAACACTTGCTCCGGCTTCCTTCTCGGCGTTTTCATCATATAATCCCATTTGGATTAGGACAAATCATCAAAGTCAACCATCCGATCATATGGAAGTTGACACTTCTCTACCACCACCATCATTCTTGGTTGAGTCATTCTTAAATGCACCTCCACCAATCCCTCCATCGTTTGAAACTCCACAAGCCGCTTCACTTGATCCTTCGAATCAAGCCATTTCATTTCATCCACCACCACTACCTAGCCATGACAAAGATTGCTATCATTGTCAACATGTTGAAAGTTTGATACATGAAGTACGAGAAGACCAACGTTTCATGTTCTATCATCTCCTCGAACGTTTCGACGAGATTAAACCTAAACAAAACTTGAGCTAGAAGATTATAGTGGTGTCTTAGCTTCAAGCGTTAGGTGATCTAGAAATTCCTAGTCATGTATTGTCTATTTTCTTTTTTTTAGTCATGTATATCATAACTCTTGTTTATTAAATGGAATTACATGCTACTTGCTATATTTACAGTATGTGAGTATACTATATAATCCATATCTCTTTTCGATATTAACATTTCTTGTTATACCAATCTTTGCTGACTTTATTCATCAGCCAGAAGGATCCCTCAGATTTGCCTAGACGGATCCCTACTAGGAGGGAACCGCGGGATCCGTGAGACAGAAAGCTCTCTTTCTACTAATTTAAATCACATTTGCAGGAAATTATGAATTATACTTGATTTCTAACATTTTTTTTGTAGTTATTCAATTTACATATGAATACTTTGACACCCTAAAGCTATGGGGAGCTTTATGTCAAAGCAATACATTGCAAATTACTTGCAATACTAGGTTTACATTTCACGACATCCCTTTGCATAAATTGCAATCATCAGGGGGGAGCACATTCGTCTCGTAGACGATATCTTTTGCAAACTAATTTGCAAACAAACTAGATTAGTATTACTTTCTTGACGCCCTTACTTAGGGATGGACTCGTCAAGGGGGAGTAAAGACGAGATCCTTTCCCGTTATTTGCTCTCTATCTCTTTTTACTTTTTCTTTCACATTTTTTTCTTAAAAACAATGTGTTGCCTTCCTTCAAACACTTTTTGTTTCGACAAAAGGGGGAGAAAAAGTAAAACTACAAATTCAAACTTTTACGAATTTTAGCTTTTCCTTAAAATAATTTTATGTTTTGTCATCAACAAAAAGGGAGATTGTTAATACAAATAAGCCGTAAAAACGTTTATTTATATTTTACGATCTTTTAAAGTTTTGTCGATAACAAGGTAAAAAATCATATTAACGAAACAAATAAAATACGTAAATGGTTTGAACTAATAGTTTCTAACATATTCACATTTTCACATAAAACACTAAAACAAGTATAAGTGATTTTATGATTTAGTAATACATATGTACAACAACTAGTGTTTACATATTTGGATAAAATATACACATAACTAGTATGTAGTATATCTGTATATTGAGTAACATAAATGGGTAAAAACATGTATACACTAAAATGGGTAAAAACAAATATATACTAAAGTGGGTAAAAACAAGTATATACTAAATAAGTAAAAACTAGCTAATGGTTTTGACCCATAACCCATGGTTTTATTTATACCACTTAACCAAGTTCATTGTATCCTTAAGATACATTGTATCTAGAAAGAAAACCATGGACCAACCCATAAACCATGACCCATGACCCATAACCAAAAATACCCATGGGCAAAGAGGAGCGTACCACGGATCCCTAGCTTTGTGCTAGCCGGATCCCTTGTGGTAGGGATCCGTGGGATCCGGGGAACAGTAGGATATTTCCTCTATAAATAGTGAGCCATTTCTTCATTATTTCTCATCCCTTTCAATCCCTTTCTAACACACATTCCCCCTGAGTTAAATCTCACTAACCTTAGATCCAAGAGATCTATGTTTGTAGTTTTGTTTTTGTGTGATCTTTTAGGTTCCTCTTAAAGGCAAGATCACCACCTTTGAAGTTGAGCAAGCTCAAGTCCATGAGTTGCCATGCTTCATCATCATCAAGGCTACTGAAGTCTTCTTGTTGATGATTCCTTTCTTTCTTCAAAGAAGTGTAGTGTTGAAGACATTAGTGAAAGATGTCTCAATAGTCAAGACGAAAATATTAGTGAAGGGTATCTATCGTCTATAGGATAAAGCACTTGTGGTAGGTGCTTAGAAGTCAAGACAAAGAAGCATTAGTGAAAGGTGCTTAGAAGTGAAGACACAAGACATTAGTGAAAGGTGTCTTGTAGATCTAGTCAAAGGCATTAGTTTAAGGTGCCTTAGATGTACCATTGGAGTGTGGTCGATGTACAAGATAGACTAGTATTAGATCCAAGGATATTGATATCCTTGATGATGTTGTAAAGGAGTAGATCTCCTTTGGGATTAGTCGTTGGTGTAGTGTGGTAGTAGTTCCTCCATTGCAATGGAACTAGGTGCTTAGCCTAGTACCTAATAAAGGGTAGGCGACGTTGTGAAGGTGTAGTTCACCTAAGGTGTGAAAGAACTAGGTACTTAGCCTAGTACCTTATAAAGGGTAGGCGACGTTGTGTAGGTGTGGTTCACCTTGGAGTGAAAGAACCCGGTGGTTAGCCTAGTACCGGAAAAAGAGTAGGCAACATTGTGAAGGCTTCTCCGCCATAAGGAGATTGGTGTAGTGATTTGTTGGGAATTATGAAGAATACAAAACTACGAGCAAGAATGAAGAAAGAAAAAACAATTAGGGTCTATTTTATAATTAGGTAGCTTTGTTAGTAAGCTACTATCAGGGTTTATGTAACCTCCCTCTACTATATAAAGAGGGTAGGCATCTAGTTTATAATCATCCTTTTCATTCATTTCATAGTAGACATCTCCAATGAGAGTCTAATTAATGCATAGAGCGTAGTAGTAATAGTAGTTGTAGTAGTTTTTATTTCGATTAAATAAAGAAAACCTTATTTGTGATGTTGATTGTGTCAATTATTATTCCGCTGTGCATTCAATCAATCGATATCATTCATACCCTAGTTGAGTCCGGATCTTGGATTCTACAATTGGTTTCAGAGCCTCGTGGCTCTCGATCTATGGTTTATAAGGTTTTCCTTTAATTAGGGTTTATACCCTAATTACTTTACAGCAGCAGATCTGAAAGAAAAAATAGGCAACGAAGGCAGCTGATGATGATTGACTGCAGCAGACCTGATGAGTTGGTTTTAGTAATGTCTACGTTTGTATGGCGTTCGAATTCACAAATTAGTTTCAAAACAAATTAGTTTCAGACTATTCTCATCACATCCAGGTGTGTTAACTCCTGTGAGAGGTGAATCATTGAAAATAATGGATTTGATGTCTCTTTACCAATAGCCATAACTACTGGAGTAGCCATATGTTTAAGTTCGTAAACTATGGTACACTGAGAACCATCTGATTTATTGGCAAACCAGCAACCATATAAACGGATTTGAAATGTCTTTACCTGTAGCCGTTTGCTCAGGACTAGTCAATTCTTAGAATTGGTGAATTGAGAACCAAATATGAAAAGCCACTGCCTTTACCACAAGCCATATACATGTGGGCTAGTCAATTCTTGGATTCCAAAATGGAATAAACCATGGTGAATTGAAAACCATACAACACTCAGCAATTAAGCAGGGGTGGTTGCATACCCTATGATTTTTAGCAAATCATTACAGCTATCAACAGATTTGATGTGTCTTTACCAAAGCTGTACCCTTTGGACAAGCTAACTCTTAATATACACAAGGTATATCTGGTGAGTCAATAACCAAGAGAAATATACAACAAGCCTGCAAGAAGAGTTAGAGAAAACCAAAAAAATTTTTTTTTTTTTTTTTTTTTTTTTTTTTAACTAAAAATAAAGAAAACAAATATTACAAAATGGTACAATCAAGATGAACCTTTATGTGATAGAAGGTGATTTTTAATCAAACCAACACATTGAGTAGCATGAAGTTCATCATTTCCAACAGGATTCGGAGGCACTTCCAACTTGTGTTTCAGCAACATTTCCATAAAATTAACCGATAACGGATAAAGCTTATCTGAGAGCATACACAAAATCATTCCACATGTAGTTTGAACCACATGAACACAAGGCAACGGATAAAATCTCCAACTCTCAATCTCCCACTTATGAGAATGCTTCCAAATAGAATACCCTTGACCATTTGGAGAATGAGAATCAAACATAACATGAAGATCACCCAACAAATATAAACCAGAACCTGTTGCTGAATGAGACTTATATATGAATGACATGATCATACAGCATCTTCAAATCATGTCTGGTCACCAAATGAAGAATTTCCTTCAAGAAATTAAACTCAAGAACAGTATTATCCAGCCTATAAACAGTGTTAAGCTTTCCAGCTTTCCAATCAACCAAGACCACATGAGTTCCTTCAAGAAAAACTTCCACAGATCCAACTTCAATAAAGGTAGATTCATCAGCCTTGAGATCTAAAGTAGTATTCTCAGAAGAATGTTTCTTAGCCAACCTGTCAGAACTCCTTGTAACCAAGCTCTGTTGCCCCGTACCAATAATGTTATTAGTATCAAGCTGTAGATCATTTCCCTGAATCAGAGAATCACTTAAATCCACACTAGACAACATTTCAGAAGAAACCAAAGTGGATTCAGCAGCAACAACCACATCAGAAGAAAGAGTAGCTACTGAAGTTGTATCAGAGGTAACAACTGGAGAAATGACCAAAGGCAACATAGTATCAAAATTATTCACAATTTCAACTGTTTTCTGTCTCTTGGCTGTAGGAACATCAGTCATTGAAGCAATGTTTTCCAATTGAGTAGAAGAAGTGGAACCAGAAGAAGAAAACTGCATAACCATATTATACTGTCTAATCAAAGCATCATCAGACAAAGCATTGATTTGCTTCATTGACATACCAGAATTATACATAGCAGAATTCTTCACAACACTCCTCATATAATTCCTCTTCTGAGCAACAGTCATAAGTTTTTCTCTTTTGGCTTTATTTCTTTGATCAATTAAAGCTCTTCTCTTTGCAGCAGATTCTTGCTTCCTTAGATTACCAAGTGCCACCATTTTATCCACAAAAGTATCATCATCAAAAGATGCTCCTAAGATAAGTTTTGCAAGATTTGGATCAGATGCACCTTGAGAAGTATATGCATCCCATTGATCATCAGTTATCTTAGGAAATAATACATCAAGCTCTAATTGCCTTTCAGGAGTCAAATTAGAATCATACTGATCTTGAAGAAATTTAGCAACAATACGACTCTTCTGCATATTCTCATAATTAGCAAACAATCTAGCTTGAGCTTGATTTTCTTCTTCAGTCACTATACCTGAATTAAGTATATCATCAATCATATGATCCTGTTCTTTGTCAAAAGATGTCTCAGTAGAACCAATATCAGCACAACCAACGTGAGCTTCAGAAGAAACAAGCAAACCCACATCAGAGGAAATAGGTTGTGACAATTCCTCAACAGGTGTAGAGAAAACTTCAGAAGAAGAATTCAACTTAAACATTCTCCCAGCAACAAAAACCTCTTCATCATCTGCTGAAGGCGAAACATTTGATTGTTCTGGTATAGAAGAAGTTTGACCATAATCAGAAGCAACCTCCTCAACTATAACATCAGCAGATGCACCAACCATATGCGGCTCCGTTGAAGTGTCAGCAGACACCTTAGTCAAATATTGTCTTCTTCTTTTGCTAGCATATATAATAGGCTCCTTACTCTTTGAAGATTTAGCAATAGGAGAAGAAACATCTGATGTAAGTGCGGCATCAGCTAATATTCCAAGGGATGCATGAAGATTCTCTTCGTCCTCCTCCTCAGAAGAAATCAGGCTTCTCTTATTACCTTTCTGACTTAGTAATTCCTCCAAGTGTTCAACTTTTGTCTCCAATGCCACAATCTTTTTACCAAGAACAGACTTGGTTTCGGCAAGTTCTTTCTTAAGACCAATCACCTCACCTGTAAGCTTGTTCATCAGAGCATATAATGAGGCAAGTGTAATAGGATCCTCATCAGTATCATCTGATTGCTCAGTTGAAATTGGAACTACATTAGACCTTTCAGGAGCAACATTAACCTGATCAACATTAGAACATCCTTCACCAAATTAGAACATCCTTCACCAAATGGATTCCTAGCAGTAGAACCCTCATCTACATCTACTGAAAGATTACCATCAGTAGTATTGACAGAGGGTACAATAACAACATTACCCTCATCAGCAGTAACATTCTCTGGAGGCAACATTGCTGCTAACAAAGGAAAATGTGTCCCCTCAAACTTAGTTCTCATCGTTGCAAATAACTTAGAGGTCAAAACTCCTATAGGATAGAAAGCTTGGGTTTGTGTAGAAACACTCAATATCATCTGTAAGAACCTAGGGTACATCAAAAACTTACCCTTTTGCCTAGTTATATTTTCAACCATATTATCAAAAATAAACTTAGAGAAATTATAAGTCAAACCCTTAGATAAACAAACAATACCACATCCCATTTGAGTTGAAAACTGATCCCATCCTCCAGACTTATTGCTTAAACACTGGAGCAACGTATGAACCATGAACCTCCACATAGGACAAAGCTTATTTTTTAACCACATATCTGTTCTCGTACTTTGATATCCAATCGCTTGAATCCCTTCAAGTACCATTGTAGAATCAGAATGATAAACTCCATTTTCATCATCCAAGTGAAGTTGTCTTCTGATCAGTTCCTCAGTTACCACATACTCTTTTCCATCAACACTTGCAACTATCTCAGTATCACTTCTTCTTTCTGCCGTCGCCCAAAATTGAGTAACCAAAGATTCATATATAGCATTTGGAGAATGCGTTAATGCATACTGAATCTTTGATCTTTGTAAAAATGAAATCATCGGCCGATACAACTCATCTCCCCGAGCAGTTCCAAGAAAAGCAACCTTATTATGATCATGTTTAAATTGAAGCGCCATGAGAGATTTTGAAGATTAGGGTTACAATATGCACAAAAGGAAGTGTTTTGAATGAGTTAAAAATCAAATCACTTAATATGGAGCGAATATATGCCGGTAGAGAATAAATGAAAATTTCCCAATTTTGGTCAAAGTTGACCAACGATGACCTGGATTTCTACTTGTACTCATATTCACTTTTAACTTCGGTGGAAACAGAAACCATTCTGCTGAAGTAGAACAATCAGCAGAAACAGATTACTTATTCAAGAAGCTTCAGTAAATATCTTTTTACTGTTTCACCCACACGCATTAATTCTCTTACCACTTGAACCCGTCTATAAAGCAATCCCAAAGCACACATACTACTTCATCAAAAACCCCAAATTTCATTCCAAACCCTAATTTCATCAATAACCCAAAATTAGCCATAATAACCATGAGTACCAAACCTGAGATCATTGATCTCACAGCATCATCCTCATCATCAAGTGAAGATACCAATCCATGGTTTCATTATTTTCCAAAACCATCTCCAAAATCAAAGAAATCACCCTTTCTCCCTTCATCAGAAAATGAAATTGTAGATAATCCAAGTATATCTGCTGATGATTCTGATGACTCCTATAAGGAGGGAACATCTCACTCCCAACCCTCAGCACCTAGGCCTCAACGAAGGCCACAAGCCAAAAATCCACCACTTCCAGAAGATAGAGAGGTGGTTCTTGGTCTTTCTGCATTAGGTTTTGGTGCATCATCACATATCGTATAAGAGAAGAACTTAAGGAGAGTAGATGGGTTGCATTTTGGTTGAAATGCATAGATGAAGCACAAAGGACACATTTGTTTTTCTCCGTCATCATTTGTGGTCATTGTCATCATCATCGTTTGTATCAATCCATCCTCTCCATTTTGATCCTTAGCATCTTGTTAGGGTTGGTTATGCACATCACAAAAGCGTAGCCAGCATTTAGTGTGAAAGATGTGAGCGATCATGCATATCCAACAGCCTGTTAGATGTTGGAACGGATGATATGTAATAGATTAGGATTAGTAGATCATGTAGATGCATTTGATGTTGCTAGTACTCTGTACACTGTAAGCTGTAAACTGTTTCTGGAATGAATGAATAATCAATTTGCTTCAGTACTTCTTTTGTATGATTCATATAACTTCAGAAGAAACAATTGACTCACTTCAGCACTTCAGCTCTTTGAACTCAGTAGGAACATGCTCTAATACTTCTGACCAATTCTCAACTGAACAGTACAGACACTCTGCAAAACAACACAAACACAGAGAAACACACAAACCAACAAAGAAACACACTAAGATAACATTAGTAGGTTAGAGTTAGTTAAAATCAACCAAATATACAAATTTACATAGTAAAAAGCAAAGTTATACACAAATCCTCCCCTGAGGCATATGCCTCCCCTGAGGCCTATGCCTCCCCTTAAACTTGCAGTTAAGGGTTAAGCATGCCAATATGGACCACAAGGTGTTGAAACCTTGGTCCATCAAAAGCCTTTGTTAACAAATCTGCCACATTATCATCAGTATGTATTTTGACCACTTTAATCAAATTTTTATCATATGCATCTCTTATAAAGTGATGCCTGATTTCAATATGTTTTGTTCGACTATGAAAAACTGGATTTTTAACAATGCATATGGTACTTTGATTATCAATAAAAATTGTTGTGTTCATGAAATTATACCCATAATCCATCAATTGATTTTGAATCAAAGAAACTGTCCACACAATTAGCAGCAAGCCACATACTCTGCTTCAGTAGATGAGGTAGCCACAATAGTTTGTTTCTTGCATTGCCAAGAAATCAATCTCTTTCCAAGGAATTGGCAACCTCCAGTGGTGGACCTCCTATCCAGATTAGCACCAGCATAGTCACTATCACTATATGCTTCCAACTTAAAAGGAGACTCTTTTGGGTACCAAAGACCTAGAAGAGGTGGCCTTTAAGGTACTTAAAGATCTTCTTAACAGCATTGAGATGGGAAGTCAGTGGAGTAACTTGATGTCGCGAACAAACACTCACAGCAAAAGTAATATCAGGCCTGGAAGCTGTTAAATACATCAAAGACCCAATCATAGACCTGTACAAATGAACATTCACAGGTGGATCAGCTTCATTGTAGGTCTTTGTCTTTTGAGCTTCATAAGGTGTAGTGGCAGTCCTGACACTCTCCATACCAAACTTCTTCAAGATGTCCCTCTCATATTTGTCCTGACTGATAAAGATACCATCAGGTTTCTGCTGAACTTGAAGACCCAAAAAGAAAGTCATTTCTCCCATGGCACTCATCTGAAACTCTTCCTTCATAAGCTCCTCAAACTCCCTGCACCAAGCTTCCTTTGTGGATCCAAAAATAATGTCATCCACATATACTTGCACAAGAATTATGTCAGTGGAATTCTTCTTTAGGAAAAGAGTCTTATCAATGGCACCTCTTCTGTAACCATGCTTCAGCAGAAATGTAGAGAGCCTAGCATACCAGGCTCTGGGTGCCTGATGTAGTCCATAGAGAGCTTTGACTACCTTATACACATAGTTAGGATGATCTGGATCTTCAAATCCTTTAGGTTGAGTGACATACACCTCCTCTTCAATTTTACCATACAAGAAGGCTCCTTTAACATCCATTTGATAGACCATAAAACCCATATAGGATGCATAAGCTAAGAAAATCCTTATAGCCTCAACTCTTGCCACTGGTGCAAACACTTCATCATAATCGATCCCCTCCTCTTGTCTATAACCCTGGGCAACTAATCTGGCTTTGTTTTTAATGACAACACCTCGAGCATATCTCTTATTCTTCAGAATCCATTTTGTCCCAATAGCATACTTACCATCAGGTAGTGGTACCAATATCCAAACCTGCTGATTTTGAAATTGTTGCATCTCATCCTGCATAGCTTCAAGCCAACTTGAATCTTCAAGAGCCTGAGTAACACTGATTGGTTCCACTTGTGAGAGAAAACAAGCAAACAGACAATGTTGATAGTCTGTGTGATTGTCTCTCTGCTGATTTGAGACATAAGAGACAAAAGCCACCTGTCCATATTTAGAACGCGCCACAGTACCTCTTGTTCTAACAGGTGCATTAGGATCACCAATAATATTAGACTGTGGATGAACATTGTTGATCCTAGTTGTAGTGGTGGTGTTGACATCAATGGAAGAATCAAGATTAGTCACATTAGGTTCAAAGTCAGTATCATAGGAAGGTCTGTTGAAGATGCCTGCTTTAAGTTGATGATGACCAAGATCTGAAGGTTTTGGAAACCTTGTATAAGGTTCTCCAAGGTCTGTTGACACTTTAGTAGACATAGGAGTAGAGTCAACATGTCTTTCAGCCGAATTGGAGAGGTGAGGAGAAACAGATTCCCTTTCAGCAGAATTGGAGTTTCTGCCGAGTGCTTCATTTGAACTTTCTTCAACATTCCTCTCAGCATCTAAATTGGCTGCATACTCTTGTTTCTTCAGTCTGGCAAGGTCCTCAGCATAATAGAATTCATCTTCACCCACATCAGTATTATCATTAGAAGTGTCACCTACGAAATTGTTAGGAGAGAAAGAAGGCACTACAATGGGTTGTTCATCATCATCAGACCCACTTTCAGAATGAGCTTCCAAAGTTTCTGCACTAGAAGTCGGAGATGCTTCAGAATCTGTATTTTGGTTAGCCACATGTCTAGCATAGCCCAAGTAATTAGTCAAGTAATCAAGGTCAAATGACCAAATATGTCCCTGTCCTTGAACATTAGGCTTGTCTTCAAGATACCTCAGATTCAATGTCTCCTCAATCTTCTTAGCAGATACATTGTAAACTCTGTATGCCTTACTATGAGCAGAATACCCCACAATGTAACCATCATCAGCTTTCTCATCAAACTTGCCCAATGGATCACTGGTATTCAAAATTGTCACTTGGCAGCCAAACGGTTTAAGATAATGAATAACAGGAACTTTCCCAAAAAGAAGTTCGTATGGTGTTTTAAGGTGTGGTCTTGTAATGGACACTCTATTGAGTACATAACAAGCTGTACCAAAAGCCTCAGTCCAAAACATGGTAGGAAGTTTAGAGTCTGCTAGCATTGATCTTGCAGCTTCTATTAAGGTTCTATTTTTTCTTTCTGCCACCCCATTTTGTTGAGGGGTTCTTGGAGTGCTATAGTCCCTTTTTATTCCCTTGATTCTGCAGAGTTCTATCAGAATTGCATTTTTGAACTCTGTACCATTATCACACCTAATTCCTTTCACCTTTTTATTCAACTGATTCTCAATAAGGGTAATGAAGTCTTTCAATACTTCAGATGTTTCATCTTTGGTCCTTAGAAAGAATACCCAACAAAATTTGCTATAACCATCAGTGATCACTAGACAAAAATATTTATGATCAATGCTTCTCACTTTAGTTGGACCAAACAGATCCATATGAAGTAGCTGAAGAGGTTCAGAAATAATGCTTACTGCTGTAACAGGAACACCTTTGTAGGAGGCTCTGTGCTGCTTTCCTTTGTTGCATGCAACACAGTTATGATCATTGGTGAATACTTTGGCAGGAAGTCCTTGAACCAGGCCCAGTTTAGAGAGCTGGTTAATGGTCTTGAAATTGACATGGGCCATCCTTCTGTGCCATTTGGTGGACTCATCCACAGATGCTTTAGCCACCAAACATGTTAAGTCACCTGCTGGTTGGACATTAGTTAAGTTGAATGTATAAAGATTGTGACTGCGAGGAACCTTCAGCAGAATTGAAGTTTCTTCTGGGAGTTTGAAGTCTTTAGACAGCACAAGACATTCATCCTCTGTGAAGAGTACTTTGTTCTTAGTGTCACTGATTTGTGAGACTGAAAACAAATTGAAATGTTGAAGTTCCTTGACATAATAAACATTCTCAAAATCCAGTTGAGGTGTTTTGATGGTCCCTTTTCCAGTAATTCGTCCATCACTTCCTCCAAAGGTTACATTGCCTCCTCCTTCAATGGGCACAAAGTTATGCATCATGTCCCTGTTTCCTGACATACTTCTTGAACAACCACTGTCAACAATTCCAACATCTTTATGCTTAAGGGGATGATCCTACAACAACAACAAAATATACAGAGAATTAGTACACTATGGAGGCTCAAGTCATTGCTGACTTGAACCTGCCCTGTGGATCATATGAGTTGTGCCATGTAGAAGTATAAGATCCACTATTGTTCTTGGGTTTCCAATGAAACTTAGGTCTCTGTATATTCCAAGAACAACCTGCTGAGGTCTTGACAGCAGTATCCCGGTACCCTTTCCCATCAGTCATAGGGTTAACATATCTAGGCCAAAAACCATTTTTAAAATATTCACTGGTTGGTTTAACATATGGTTTTCCAATTGATCTTCTCCAAGGAAAAGAAGTATTATAATTAGTAGCTTGTGGAACATAAGGTGGTATATCATTAACATTGGTCCACATAGGTCTAGTATGCCTAGAGTTACCACACCTACTCATTCTTTGCTCATGATAATCACAATCCTTAATTAAATGAGATTTACTTCCACACACAAAACATTTCTTCTGAAGAGAAGATTTATTCAAACCAAAAGAAGTATTCTTACAAGCAGAAGTATTCAAACCAAAACCATGAAAAGAATTGTTTTTAACAGTACTATTATGCAAAGAATTAAAAAACAAGTCTTCAGAGGCAACTGTCTTGGAAGTGGATTCCTTGGCAGCAACTCTGGCATGCTTATTGGTAGTCTTGAGTGTAGGCAGGGGTGAAGACTTGGGAAGGGCAGACTTGGGAAGATCAGACTTGTCATTTGAATCACACTCTGTAGACCCTTGCTTGGAGGACTTGTCATTGTTAACACAAGAGACAAAGTCATTAGTAGAAGTATAGGGGTCTGGCAAGTCTCTTGACTTTTGCCATACAGGATGGTGTGATCCATCAAAGTCATTAAGAGTGGAAAGGTCAATGGGCATGTTCTCACCTCTAATTGGTCCACGAACAGCATGTAGGTCACCTTCTTTTCACAAAAATTAGCTAGGCCTGCTGGTGTAGATTACGTGTGTCATCCTAGCTTCTAAGCCTACATATTTCTTAAAACCTAAAGCCACTGTAGGAATTGGGAGCTTGATACTATAAATGAGACTAGCCAACTTATTACCATTCATCATCCATTCATTATTCTAGCAATTTCCCCTTAACTTTCTCCTTAAGCTCTAGAATTTTCGACACTAAATGCACTCTTAATTTCTCAGTCTGACAATCTCATGTTAATTATTCATCATGGGTCTCAGTGTAGTCTGTGTTCTATATATGGTAATTGTATCTTGTCTCATCACCAACTTTCTGTCTTTTGCATTCTCTAGAAAAGTGCCCCATACATTGGCATGTGAAGCATTTAACCTTCCTCTTGTCAAACTTAACTTCTTTGGATCGCGTCCTTTGAATCCAAACCTTCTTCGACTCTTCTTTCAAAACTCTTGATATCCATGGAAAGCATGGCCAAAACGCCACCTCCAACTTCATCTCTTCCATCTCAAGCGGGTCCACATGATCCAAAATCTCTCATAAAACCCGGAGTTCTGGCGGGGATCATAATCAGCAAGAAGGATCCAAGTACATCTTCCATAATGTTGCTTGATTTAGAGTGAGAACTTGATGAAGGAGCAGCATTAGATGATGATGGATATGGGCCATAGCTAGACTTTGGAGTAGAGGCTCCAACAAAGGCATATATGACTAGCAGTGAGGATGACGAAAAGGACTTCTTACATCATGTTCAAGAGCTTTAAGTTTGTTATACAGCTCATCAAAGGTCATCATGTCCAAACCACCTTTAGCTTTTAAAGCTATGCTTACATGTAGCCAGGATGGAGGTAATGACCTCGGAAACTTAGAGTTACATCATCATTATCGGCTTTGCCGTAGCTGATTCAACTGACTTAAGATCTTGTGAAACTTATCATAGCCCTTGTGAATTCCTTCATCTTCAGAGATTTGAAAGTCCTGAAACTGTTGTCTTAGCATGGACTTCTTCAGTCTCCTAGACTCCTCATTCCCACCGAACTTTGCCTTAATTGCTAACCATATATCCTTAGCATCTTGCATGAAGTGAAAATCACTTAAGTGATCCTCAGGAATGGCTTGCAGAAGAATAGTTCTGACCTTGGTTTCTCTGAACTACCACAACTCTTCAGATTTTGGGAGGAACATTCATCATATTACCAGCAGACATCCGTGGTAGTTCTCTTTAAAGCTTCCCCCCAGAATTATCTGCCATAGATTCCAATCAATGTTGGAGATCGGTTCTGCATCTTCATGCAAGAATCATATTCCTCCCTTTTAAGGTAAGGAAACTTAGCATTGCTATTAGAGAGACTTAGTTGTTGCAGATGGGTGGAGTTTTGGTTGTTGGTGAGTTCAGTATCAACATCTGAACCAGGCATGATGATTTTGTTATGGTTGTATGGGTGTTTAGAAAAAGCTTGTCCTTAGTATCGTAGAGACTCTCACGAGGCTCTGATACCACTTGTTGAAACAAATAGACCTTGATAGATCTTGAGCTCGTGGATCGTTATGTATGCCTATGTAATCACAAGCACAATAAAAGAGAATCTCTACAACTTATGTTGGCCGGAATATAAACACAAGTAATAACTAAGAACTTCTTGATCCTCTATGGATCTTTATATTAACTAAAACTGAGTTTTTCAATCGGTACATAACTCTTTCTAATGTGTTCCTTTTATAGACAAGGAACCCTAAACAATATCGCTAAACCGTTTCACAAGAAACGTATAAACCTAAAACTAAATAAGATATACACAATCACTTCCTAATAAAGCTCATGTATATCTAAACTAAATATACTAAACACGGAATAAACACTTCCGCAGCAGACTAATAACTATTACTCTTGGTAGATTATGTCTTCAGCAGAATCCACTATGTCTTCAGCAGAATCATTTCGGCAGTAATATCAGCATAATCCAAACTTCACATAATTCCCAACATGATTACAAACTCTCGAGTAGGTGACTTAGGGAGTGGAGTAGGGCAAGGAAGGTGACCTTGTAGCCGATACACTATAAATACTTGCGTTGTGGTTTTGTGCTTCTTACTCTTATCTTTTCATTACTTACCTTTATATGTTTGTTTATCAACATCCAACACACACATCCAAATAGATTGTCATAAGTCAATCTAAATAGATCAAAAGGAAGTTTTAATTGGCAAAACTATTCAACCCCCCTTCTAGTTTTCCACAGAGGATAAGATGGCCTGGGGGTAAATCCTCTAAGTTGTAGGAATGTGGAGATGATTGTGAGGTGGTAAATGATATGGCTCTAGGTACAATGATGTTGGTTGGGTTGAAAATGGTGTGTGTTTGGTTTTATAGTAATTGTGGAGTTTGGTGATGATATTTTTGTGGGAACAATCCTCTTGGGGATTAATTTGATTGGTTGAGTTGGTAGAGGGGAAATCCTAGCATTTGTTGGTTTAACTGGAGATGATTCGGTTGAAGAAATTTCATATACAACACGACCAAGTTTCTTGGGTGGTTTTTGGGTGGATGAGTTAGCACTAGGAGCTTTACTCATGATGAAATGACTAAGTAAAAGGTTTCTAAATGCTGAGAATTATGTTGTGTTTGATGACTAAAGGATTCTAACAAGATGACTTATAAAGGGAAGGATTTGGCAAGTGCATTCAAGACTTAAGCCACTAAGATCCTTTGAAATGTAATGATTAGCGCTGAGAGTCAACTTGAGTTCTCTTGATCTAGGAACTTAATTAAGATGAGGTGGAGTATTCAAGTTAGCAATATGAGCTTGAAATGATTGTTTAAGCTAGACTTGACATGAATCGTCACTGGATCCCACGGTTCCCTCCTTGAGGGAGCGTCTAGGCTAATCTAAGGATTAGGCTATCGGCAGACTGAAAAGAAAGGAAAGATGATGTTTGTAAGGTCTAGCACCTATACTTCCTTGAGTGTTTCAGTCTTCCTAAGTATCTTAAATGAAAGAGTACTTAAATGATTAAGGGCAATGAGTGATGTAGCTAATGATTGCCTTTATGGAAGGAAAATGAGACTTTATGATCACCAATGGGTGTTCAAGGATGACACTAGAAATTTTGATGGTGTCAAGTCATAATAAATGATCCTAAAGATCAGATGTAAACTTGAGATAAGATTAAAAAAATCCTTTAAAAATAAAAATTGAAAACTAGTTTTGACACATTTTGAGATAAGGATGACTAGAAAGAATTTCCCTAAAATTGATAAAGATATCCACTAAGTGTTTTTGAGATGTGAAAAAATGTTGTGAGTATTGAAGCGGAAATATGGTGAGTTTTGATGAGTTGATAAATCAAAAGCACTTTGAATTAGATCCTAGGTTAGCTATGGGTGAATGTGAAGCTTTCTAAAGCTTGAAGAAGACTTAGATGGTTCTAAGGTCTTATGTTTAGCTAGTGTGAAGTGATATAGTGAGTTGTTTTGATGTATGGGAATCTGTACTGCTCATCTGTTGTCACGGATCCCACAATTCCTTCAAAGGAGGGATCCGTCTAGTATAATCTTAGGGATCCCGCAACTGCGGTCGAAACATCCGCAGAAAGAAATGCAGATTTTGCACTATACTACATACACAAATCTCAATTAAACTCTACTCAAAAGAACAGCAACATAAGCATGATAACACATAAATCATATCATAGATAAGAGTAGTAATGACAATATCCAAACTAACACAAACTAGTGTGTTAAAACATAAGCATTCATACATAAGCCAAATGTCTAAAAACAATCATAATCCTAATGTCTTTTTTAGGTCAATCCTTTCTTTTCCTCTCTCCCCACTTCATGGCGTAGTTAGCTAGGTTTTGGATCATACCCTTTAATTGTTTGAATTCAGCGGTCTGTTTGGAAGAGTTGGAAGTTGTTGATAGTAGTCAAAGGGTCCAAGTCGATGTTAGCTTCGGGGTTGACATTTACTTCTTCTTCGTCCGAGGTCAGGAGAGCCTTAGGATTCCTTCCATTGACCGTGAACCGTTTAGAGGGTTGTTTGGTAAGAGGTACCATGGCGTGATGGGAGGAAATGATCATCATTGATCGGAGATGGTTGCAATGCACTAACATACTCACAGTGCGTGTTAGGAGCATACCATACGAAAGTACCATGTTGGCAACTTTGAATACCCCGGCCATTCTCTTCACCATGTAATAGGAGAGATTAAATGGCTTTTGGTGAATAAGGCAATAGATCATTTACGCGAGACATGCATTTGGATGGTCTTTGTTACCTACCAAGCTAATGAAGTTTTCCCTCAAAATTTCTTCCCATTTTCTAAAAATGGGGTGCATTTCGAAGAGTTCCATTTGAAAGGGATC
>OU343220.1:170441942-170525632 GCA_910596185.1 Chrysanthemum makinoi
GATCTGGCTTAGCGACGGCGTCACTCATTATGTGTGACAGCGTCACGCCCAAATTTTTGCATAAGAAAATGATTTTGTTAATCTGCCCATATAAAAAATCTGATTACTATTTTTGACAAAGATTTTGGTTTTTATTTTAAGATCTATTTTGTCAATCCACCAATAATCTCCACGATGGTAAGTAATGCATATGTCAATTTGTCTTTCAATTGTGATCCTAGAAATTCCGAAGTATTGGGGGTGAGGATTCTTTGACCCTAGTTTAAAACCGAAAGAACTTTTCCTATCATTGGGAAAGTCGGGAAGTGACACGTGCACCATTCCAATAAATATGTTCCTAGGGAACAAGCGGGGAGTGTTGAGGCAAGAATTTAAACAAGGATGTGATTCCTTGAGGGGTTTTGTCCTGCTTAATGGAATTGGAGAGGGTCTGGGAGTCACCCCAACGTGTTCCGGTATCGCATATACCTTTTCTATCTTTTTAGGTGTATTGTTCTTTGCGATTTCTTCACGAACTTTCAGCATGAAGTTGTTGGCTAGTCCCAAGAATGTATCATGAGTTTTTTGCATTTGAGCTTCGAGGCGTTTTATTTCCTTCTCTTGCTTGTGGACAAATGTCAACATTATGTCCTCGAATTCATCTTTTCCGGGATTTTCATGGGAGCAAAAATTCCTTGACCGCATTCACATGCTTATCGGCATGGGTGGTTACTTCCATTAACGCATTCACTTGCGCCTCCATACTTATAATTGCTTGTGCTTGGGAATTGGCCCGTTTTCCTGGACTACCAGGATTTCCCAACCTTCTTCTTCATATTGAGCTAGGTCTTCGATGACCTCCCAACATGCTTCAGCATTGGGGTTACTTAGCCTTCCTTGGCATAATCAATGGTTCGTCGGAGGGAGGGACTGATGTGATCATAGAAGAGTTGGACTTGAAGCCAAAGATCAATGTTGTGATGAGGGACTCTATGGAGTAAGTCTTTGAATCGAGTCCATGCTTCGTAGAGAGATTCACCTTGACGTTGTTGGAACATCAAGATTTCATTCCTAAGCTTGGTAGTTCTCTCCGGTGGGAAAAATTGAGCAAGGAAACGAGAGGTGAGATCATCCCAACTTGAGATGGAGCCGGCGGGAAGTCGCTCAAGCCAATTACTAGCTTGGTCCTGTAGAGAGAATTGGAAGAGACGCAGATGCGTGGTCTCCCGAGTAGTAGCATCGAGGTCGATGGAATCGAAAATTTTAAGGAAATCCTTAAGATGCTGATTAGGATCTTCGGAACGAAGTCCATGGAATGCACATCCATTTTGCACCATCCGGATGGTGTCGGATCGCAGAGCCGTAGTTTGGGCTTGGTCGGGAAGCTCAATGGTGTTCCTATAGCCTAGATGGCTTGGTATCGAGTATTCACCAAGAGTACGGCCTCTTGGCGGGTCATTTGGTGGTGGGTTGATGAGTGGTTGCTGGTTATCACCTTCCATGGGGAAAAGTGATGGGATTACTAACAAAGGTCACGAAGAAGGGGGATAGACTACGAGGAAGCTAAAAATGGGAAAAAAAAATCTTACTTGGTAGGAATCAAGCAAGGAAACCTAAACGAGGTGGACTCCTAACTAGCTATTCTATTCCCCGGCAGCGGCGCCAAACACTTGATACGCTTACACAGCGCGTTCGGGGTCAAAGGAACTACCTTTTCGTTGAGCAAGTTTTTCAACACCCTAGGCAGTGAACCTAATTGTTGTAGTGTAGTATTAGGGTAAGCCACGGGAATTGATATCGTTCTCTAGGGGAATAGGAATGCTAGTGAGAAGTTACTATGCTTAGGTTGGGGTTGAGGAAGATTATTTTTTATCTTTTTATGTTTTTTTTGGAAATGGAAAGGTACGAATCTCGGGGTTTTGATTTGGGGGTTGGTATTTCTACCGATTACTTCTACTTATCTAATTATCTAAACTAAGGTGTATGTAGTCTATGTCTATTGTTGTGTGCTCGTATGATAGTTAAAAATGTATTTGCTAAGGCTTTATTACTCCCTAGTTATCTCCTATTGGTGGTTGAATTGTCACGTCCTTATTCTTAATCGCGTTGTGTTTCTAAGGTCGTAGGGTATGCGTTTATCCCTAACTCTTTGAAGGTACCAAAGGTTAATGACTACAAAATCTCTAGGATTTATAAACTTCAACTCTAAGGTATTCTTTGGATGTATAGCCTACAATTACTCTAGGTGATTATAAACTAAGGTTCAACAAAGATTAATCAAGCATTATTAGCACAACGAATGACCTATCGCAATACTAGGTCAAACACAATTAAGATAAGAGACAATCAACCAATATTCAATAACTAAGTTTCATATTACCTAAGCAAACACACAAATAAATTAGCCGGACATGGGGAACATGCAAGCATACACACAATCAATTGAAGACATAAATAAATTAATGAAGTAAAACACTTATCTTGATGTAAGATAGGGTATGGAACCCTAAAATACTGTACAAGACAACCTTGGTTCGGTTTAGGTTTTTACTCCAAAAGACTACACACTGAAAACTTAAAAATTCGGATTCTATATATAAAATTACAAATGCGACGGCGTCAACCTTTAATTTGTGGCCGTGGGTCGCCGTTATTAGGTTTCGTCTTGGCCACGTTAGCATTGCGACGGCGTTACCTTATGCCTGTGACAGTGTCTTCCGGTCTTCGACGTCAGTCTGCGGATCAAATCTAGGTCGTCTGAAATGCAGGTGACGCCCACTTTCCTTTAAAACCTGAAGCCGTCACTTGTAAATAAGTAATTTGTCTACTGAGTTATTACAAAATTTGTCCTACGACGTCTCTAGTAGAACTTGACGCCGTCACTTGTAGAACCTTATGCCATCCCCTTTAGTTCCAGTGAAACTGAGTGTCTCGATTCTTGACTTTGGCCATTTTCTTATTCTGCTTTTCGTCCGAATAAATGTCATTCCAGCAATTTGCCTTCAAGATACCTAAAAAGTGAAAAGGAACGATATTGAGTAATAACGGATACAAAAGTGATCAAATAAGGGCTTAAACGACCCCTCAAAAAGGTACATTTTAAAACCTTATCAATGAGCCTGATGAGAGATCAAGTGAGGAGTACCTAAATGACCTGAACGTTGAATTTCAGGAAAGGGCACTCCTTGCTAACTCGGAGGTTTATTAAAAGAAACAAAGGTTTTTCAAATGCTAAAGCTAAAATGAGGACATCAATGCTTTAAGTGTCACAAAGAGGTCATTTTGCAAAAGAATGTTTTTCAAAAACAATTTCGAACCCTCATTATAAACCTTCAGGGTCAAATCAGTCCTCAAGCTTTAGCAAATTTCAACCAAAAATCTATCAGTCTCATCAAATTTCTCAAAACAAATCTGATCAAAACAAAACAGTTGATTTTGAAGCTAAGTATAGGAAAGTCAAAGCTAAGCTTGCATTGCTTGAGGCCAGTCCCTCAGAAACACCAAAAAGTGTTCAATCTGTGCGGTAAAACAAAGGCCTTGTTCTTTGAAACCTTCGAATGGGATGAAGAGCCAGTTTCATCTTATGATGAAATGGTGCATGTCAAGTCTGCGATGGCCCTCTCAGAGAGAGGACAAGCTAGTTATTGGGAAGAATCATGCCAGGAATGGAGAGTGGGTCAACATCACAATGAAGAAGGTAAATATTTTACTTTCTATGGATGATGACTCTGATTGGCAGTCCTATATGAACTATATCAATGTTGACCTTAAGTTTGTAGAAGAGCAACGATTAAATATTTTTTCAAAATATAACAAGCTAAGTTTTGAACTAAACAAGTGTAGGGATGAACTGCTTCTTTTAAAACAAAATAAGCTTGAGGCTATCACTTTGCAAATTCAAAACATTGAATTAGTTATAAGAAATCAGGCTCTTCAAGATGAACTTAAGAAAGAAAAGTGTTAATACAAATAAGCCGTAAAAACGTTTATTTATATTTTACGATCTTCTAATGTTTTGTCAATAACAAACGTAAAATCATATTAACGAAACAAATAAAATACGTAAATGGTTTGAACTAATAGTTTTTAACATAAAGCTAGGGGGAGCTTTGTGTCAAAACAATACATTGCAAATTACTTGCAATATTAGGATTACATTTTCCTACTAACTTGCATCACATTTGCAGGAAATTGTGAATTATACTTGCGTTCTAACCTTTGTTTTGTAGTATTTCAATTCAAACATGAAGACTTTGACATCCTAAAGCTAGGGGGAGCTTTATGTCAAAGCAATACATTGCAAATTACTTGCAATACTAGATTTATTTTTCATGACTTCCCATTGCAAAGTTGCAATCATCTAGGGAGCACACTGCGTCTCTTAGAGACGAAATTTTTGACAAACTTAGTTGCAAATGATCTATATTAGAATTACTTTCTTGACGCCTTAGGGATGGACTCGTCAAGGGGGAGTAAAGACGAGATCTATTCCCGTTACTTGCTCTTTAATTTTTTTTTCTTTCACATGTTTTTCCTAAAAACAATGTGTTGCTTTTCTTCAAACACTTTTTGTTTCGACAAAAAAGGGGAGAAGAAAGTAAAAACTACAAATTCAAACGTTTACGAATTTTAGCTTTTCCTTGAAATAATTTTAAGTTTTGTCATCAACAAAAAGGGGGAGATTGTTAATACAAATAAGCCGTAAAAACGTTTATTTATATTTTACGATCTTCTAATGTTTTGTCGATAACAAACGTAAAATCATATTAACGAAACAAATAAAATACGTAAATGGTTTGAACTAATAGTTTTTAACATATTCACATTTTCACATAAAACACTAAAACAAGTATAAGTGGTTTTATGATTTAGATATATATGTACAACAACTAGTGTTTACATATTGGGTTAGCATATATTTAAACTAAGTATACTAAAATGGGTAAAAACAAGTATATACTAAAATGGGTAAAACAAGTATATACTAAATGGGTAAAAACTAGCAAATGGTATTGACTCATAACCCATGGTTTTATATATACCACTTAACCAAGTTCATTGTATCCTTAAGGTACATTGTATCTAGAAAGAAAACCATGGATCAACCCAAACCCATGACCCATACCCAATGTCTAGATACATTGAACCCTTGGTGAGCACTCAAGAGAATTTCTAGATACATTGAACCCTTGGTGAGCACTCAAGAGATACATCTAGCTAAAGACCCATGACCTATAACCAAAATACCCATGGGTAAAAGGGAGCGTTCCACGGATCCCTGGCTTTGTGCTAGTCGGATCCCTTGTGGGAGGGATCCGTGGGATCCTGGGGAACAAGAGAGAATTTCCTCTATAAATAGAGAGTCATTTCTTCCTTTCTATTCATCCCTTTACACACATACTTCCCCAAGTATTCTAACCCTCTAACCTCAGATCCAAGAGATCTATGTAGCTTTTCTCTTTTGTTTTTTTGTGATCTTCTAGGTTCCTCTTAAAGGAAAGATCACCACCTCTTGAAGACGTGCAAGCTCAAGTCCATGAGTTGCCATGCTTTGTCATCATCAAGACAACGAAGGTTCTCTTGTTGATATTTCTACCTTTTTCCATAGATGTTGGGTTGAAGGCATTAGTGAAGAATGCCGAAAGTGTCAAGATGAAAGCATTAGTGAAAGGTGCTCATCATCCGTGTCAAAGCATTAGTGAAGAATGCTTAAGGTGTCAAGACGAAGGCATTAGTGAAGGGTGCCAAGCATTGTGTCAAAGGCATTAGTGAAGGATGCCTAGCGTTGTGTCAAAGGCATTAGTGAAGGATGTTGAAGAATCAAATCAAGTAGCATTTGGGAAGAATGTTTAGGTCGTATAATCGATGAGGTGCATCGTTATACATATAAGTGTTTATTTATTCACAAGGATGGTGATATCCTTGATGGTGTTGTAACAAGGAGTAGATCTCCTTGATAATAGGTGTTGTGTCGTGAAGGGTAGTAGTTCCTCCATAATGGAACTAGGTGCTTAGCCTAGTACCTAATAAAGGGTAGGCGACGCTGTGATAGGATTAGTTCTCCTAAGGTGTGAAAGAACTCGGTGGTTAGCCTAGCACCGTATAAAGGGTAGGCGACGTAGTGTTAGGTGTGGTTCGCCTTGGTGTGAAAGAACTCGGTATTTAGCTTTGTACCGGAAAAAGGTTAAGCGACGTTGTGAAGGCTTCTCCGCCATATAAGGAGTTGGTGTAGTGCTTACTGAACTCTCGAGTAGGTGACTCTGGGAGTGGAGTAGGCAAGGAAGGTGTCCTTGTAGCCGAACCACTATAAATACTTGTGTCGTAGTGATGTGCTTCTTACTCTTTATCTTTCATTACACGTTTATATATCTATCTATCAACGCCCAACATAAACAACCAAATAGATTGACATAAGTCGATCTAAACAAGTAAAAGGAAGTTTTAAATTGGTAAAACTATTCAACCCCCTTCTAGTTTTCCACAATTGGTATCAGAGCTTCGTTACCAAGTTTTTTAGTATATTGTACTTTGAAAACTTGATACGATCCGTGTATGTTTGAAAAATACAAAAGAAGGAATTTCTTAAAACAAAAAGTCATGTTTTTAGAAATCATAATATGTTGGATAGTGATAGATCATTCTAACATTTTCCTTTGAGAAGTCTTCATACTAGGATTTGGGTATCTTAGAAGATCATGAAGTATTTCGCCTCTATGGTTTCTAAAACCATAAAAAGGGAATATAGCAAAGGATTAGGATATCTTAGAAGATCATGAAGTATTTCGGGTCTATGGTTTCTAAAACCATAAAAAGGGGATATAGCAAAGGTATGTTTTCTTAGTTACAATCTTTTTGTTAAAACGTGCTAAATTGCTTGTGGACAAAATGGTGATAAATGCTTCTATCTTATAATAAGCATAATATGAAAAGTGTTTTAGTAATTTTTTTCTTTGAAGTTTTGTGTTTGATATATGTTCATTCAAGCTTGAATAAAGATTGGAATGGGTAATATGACCTCACTAAAAGGTCTACAAAGGATAAACCTTTTCGTCGGGTCAAAATATGTATTTTTGTGAATCTGCAATCGATCCACGGATCCTTTTGGAAAGGATCCGTCGGATCCGTATGAAGAGCAACTTTTGTTAAATTTCAAAAATTCATAACTAATTAACCGTAAGTCGTTAGAAGTCGTGCCACCTATCGTTTAAAGGTATTTGAGTCTACTTTCATTTAAAAATGATTTCATAAACTGATTCAAAACAAAGATTTACAGAATCATTGGTTTATAATAGAAAGTCATTTTTCGGTCATAACTTTTGCACAAACTTTTGATCTAATTGGAGTCGGATGTTCTCATCTTTGAATAACAATGTGTCCTCTTTTGAAATTAAGGTTTTGATCATATTTATAAAAGAAACTAATCAAGGTTGGTATACATGTTTATATTTAACACAAAGCGATGAAAAGAACTTTTGTATGCTATGCTAAATGATAAATTGTCTTCCTTACATTACTTGATTATTTGCTTATCTCAAATAGATTTTGTGCTTGTTTGAGTGATTAACATATCTGGTTTCCTTACCTTGCTATTCATTCTCTTGCTTGTCGATCTAGTAATTTTCTACTAATCAATGTGCTACTTGAAAGAGTGTTTGGGGTAACATTTAGTTGTGTAAAAAATGTTAGTTTTATAAGTTGAAAAATGTTTAAAACATATAACACACTAAAATGGATTTTTGATTGAGTTTGTCATGTGTGCAACATAAATGTTTTATGTGCCTATATGATTTCTTGATTTCATATTTTCTTGTATCGTTTTCCAAAAACAACAAGAATGTACATCGGATCATAACCTACACTTGTGTTGATGATGTACTCTCCGGTTTTCCTTTTCATGATCGCTCTCCAAGCTTCATAGTAGGATTGACAACTTGATTATTTCATCCGATATACTCAAGTAAATTATTTTGCAACGCAAAATATAATTGTTCATATCCGAAAGTCCAAACTCAAAGCTTTCCAACAACATATGTTGAACTAGCTCTTCCAACCATTTTTTGTTGTTTACCATATGGACAACTTTTAAACTTATTTTAACATGACACCTTCGTCACTGTAGTTGTCTCAAGTATAATATTAAACGAAGCAAAGTATCATCATTGTTACTCTTCGATAGGCCATTGTAGGAATATAAATTTTCCTAACTTGAGAATGAATACTTGAGAACTTATTGCACTAGAAACTCAATTTGACCTAACGGTTGAATTGCTTTCTTGATAGAAGTTGGGTATGTGGAATCGCCCGTAAAAATGGTCGTGTTTAGCCGTAATTGAGCACCACTAGTAATAGTCTCATATTCATTCTCTCACTTGGGAAATTTTTACTCCTATGTTTTCCTAAAGTAAGTTTACAATGGAAATACTTTGCATTGTCTTAGGATTACTAATCAAACAAGTTGTAAAATTAATTTTCCTTTAGTTAATCACAACTACTTGCCTCATCAAGCGATTATCTTGCTTTGATTGAGAAGAGCTACATGACTTCATGGACGAAGTTCATTGTATGCTAATCACCATCCGTAATGACTATACATAGTTCATTACTTCCATTGGCCAAAACAACCCTATTGTCTTGAACACCATCATCTACTCTGCACGCCATTGTTAATACAAATGATTTACTAATCTAGATCATAAATCTATTTTGAGCTTCTTGAATAGGCTGTTAAGTTTGATAAATCTATGTGTTACTTGTGAGCTAGATCTCATTTAATTGCTTATGTGCTATTTCTACATGCTCTTAGTATGTTTTACTTGTATACATGTATGCTTACTGTAGAGATCATTAGCCTCTAAGTTCGATACTTAGAACAAACGCCAATGTTAAGTAAATCGTTCCCAGATGCCGATCCCTAGTTTGTAACTAGCCAGATCCCTCAAGTGAAGGATCCGTGGGATCCGAGCAAATAGAAGTGGAGTCTCAATCCTTTACACCTCCAACCATGTTCCTAGACTACTTCACACTAGCTGAACTTAATACCTTAGGAACTCTTAAGTCCTTCTCAAGCTTAGTAAGCTTCATACTCACTCATAGATCATTAAGGATCACACTCAAAGTGCTTTTCGATCTATCGTTTCACCTAAACTCATTACTCTTCCGCTCTCAAGATCACTCATTATTTCTCACATGATCCCTCACATCTAGACTTAGAAATCTTTCAATTATGGCAAAATTGATCATAATCATCCTTACCTCAAAATTGGTCGAAATGGATCAAATTCTAGTTCTTCCACCTTAAAACCTTTAGGATCTTCTCCAAGACATTATCCTAAGTCACTATCTGATCACTAAGATCATTTAGCTCCATTTGACACTCTCAAAATTTTAGTGTCATCTTTGTTCATTCATTGGTACTCACGAAAGTTCTAATTTCTTCCATATAAGGCAATCATTAGCTACATCACTCATTGCCATTGAACATTTAAGTACCCTTCCATTTAAAGACACTTAGGAGAACTAAAAAAAAGGTATAGGCTTTAGACCTTTCAAACATCACTTCTATCCTTTCCTAGCTGCTGAGAGCCGGATCCCTAGGATTAGCCTAGACGGATCCCCCATTGGTGGGAACCGTAGGATCCGGGTGACAGATTTATGTCAACTCTTGCTAGAACAATCATTTCAAGCTCATCTTGCTAACTTGAACACTCCACCTCATCCTAATTAAATCCATAGATCAGTAAAACTCTGAAGTTGACTCTTGTGCATGCTAATCATCACATTCCAAAGGATATTAGAGACTTAAGTCTTGAATGCACTTTCCAAATCCTTCCCTTTATAAGTCATCTTGCTAGAATCCCTTAGTCATCGAACACAACATAATTCTTAGCATTTAGAAACCTTTTCCTTAGTCATTTCATCATGAGGAAAGCTCCTAGTGCTAACTCATCCAACCAAGAACCACCCAAGAAACTTGCTCGTGTTGTACACGAAATTTACTCAACCGAATCATCATCCGTAAGAGATAATAGTGCTAGAATCTCACCTCAACAAACCCAATCAACAATTGCCAAGAGAACCGCAATAATTAGCATTAAACCTTTTAGGTTAGAAAAGGGATCATCGATCTATAAACAGCAAAACGTCTAAACCTTCATTCCTAGAGCATGGACTACACTCCTTCACCGGTCTCTCTCACCCAAATCTCTTTTCATTAGAGCATTCACCACCGAGAACTTCCCAATCACCAACTAGTCCATCGTTGGAAACAAGGAACCACCAAGGACTTGATCATATTAAGGAATTTCCATTACCACCACTCTAATTCCTAGTAGAACCTCATCCTAAATTACTCAATGTACCTCCATCATCATTTGTAGAACCTCCTCAAAATATCCTATCAAGACAATAATTGCTCTAATTGTCTAATCACCCAAGGACTTGTTCAAGAAGTACGAAATGAGTTGCATTTCATGTTTAATCATCTTCTTGAAAGATTGGACCAAATCAACAAGTCTACTCATCCCTAGACTCAAGCACATTGTTGCCTCTTAAGCTTTGGTCACTTATTAGTTTTAGTAGAATATGGCTAAATCATTCTCTTAGTTTTTAGAGATTTGTTGATCATCTCTTATGTTTTATTGAATGATAGTTTACTTGCCATATTGCATTGAGTATATGTTTGTTGGTGGAATACATATCTCATTTTGATGATAACATTACTTGTTACATCACCATTGTTGAATTTAATCTTCAGCTATACGGATCCCTCAAAATTTCCTAGACGGATCCCTACTAGGACGGAATGTGGGATCTGCGGAGATAGAAAACTATTTTTCCACTAACTTGGATCACATATGCAAGAAATTGTGCATTATACTTGTTTTCTAACCTTTGTTTTGTAGTTATTCAATCTACACTTGAAGCATTTGACACCCTAAAGCTAGGGGAGCTTTGTGTCAAAACAATACATTGCAAATTACTTGCAATATTAGGATTACATTTTCCTACTAACTTGCATCACATTTGGGTGAAATTGTGAATTATACTTGCGTTCTAACCTTTGTTTTGTAGTATTTCAATTCAAACATGAAGACTTTGACATCCTAAAGCTAGGGGGAGCTTTATGTCAAAGCAATACATTGCAAATTACTTGCAATACTAGATTTATTTTCATGACTTCCCATTGCAAAATTGCAATCATCTAGGGGGAGCACACTCGTCTCTTAGACGAAATTCTTTGCAAACTTAGTTGCAAATGATCTAGATTAGAATTACTTTCTTGACGCCCTTACATAGGGATGGACTCGCCGGGGGAGTAAAGACGAGATCTATTCCTGCTACTTGCTCTTTAATATTTTTTTCTTTCACATGTTTTTCCTAAAAACAATGTGTTGCTTTTCTTCAAACACTTTTTGTTTCGACAAAAAGGGGAGAAGAAAGTAAAAACTACAAATTCAAACGTTTACGAATTTTAGCTTTTCCTTAAAATAATTTTATGTTTTGTCATCAACAAAAAGGGGGAGATTGTTAATACAAATAAGCCGTAAAAACGTTTATTTATATTTTACGATCTTCTAATGTTTTGTCGATAACAAACGTAAAATCATATTAACGAAACAAATAAAATAATTAAATGGTTTGAACTAATAGTTTTAACATATTCACATTTTCACATAAAACACTAAAACAAGTATAAGTGGTTTTATGATTTAGATATATATGTACAACAACTAGTGTTTACATATTGGGTTAGCATATATTTAAACTAAGTATACTAAAATGGGTAAAAACAAGTATATACTAAAATGGGTAAAAACAAGTATATACTAAGGTAAAAACTAGCAAATGGTATTGACTCATAACCCATGGTTTTATATATACCACTTAACCAAGTTCATTGTATCCTTAAGGTACATTGTATCTAGAAAGAAAACCATGGATCAACCCATAACCCATGACCCATACCCAATGTCTAGATACATTGAACCCTTGGTGAGCACTCAAGAGAATTTCTAGATACATTGAACCCCTGGTGAGCACTCAAGAGATACATTGTATCTAGCTAAAGACCCATGACCTATAACCAAAATACCCATGGGTAAAAGGGAGCGTTCCACGGATCCCTGGCTTTGTGCTAGTCGGATCCCTTGTGGGAGGGATCCGTGGGATCCGGGAACAGAGAGAATTTCCTCTATAAATAGAGAGTCATTTCTTCCTTTCTATTCATCCCTTTACACACATACTTCCCCAAGTATTCTAACCCTCTAACCTCAGATCCAAGAGATCTATGTAGCTTTTCTATTTTGTTTTTGTGTGATCTTCTAGGTTCCTCTTAAAGGAAAGATCACCACATCTTGAAGACGTACAAGCTCAAGTCCATGAGTTGCCATGCTTCGTCATCATCAAGACAACGAAGGTTCTCTTGTTGATAGTTCTTCCTTTTCCATAGATGTTGGGTTGAAGGCATTAGTGAAGAATGCCGAAGTGTCAAGATGAAAGCATTAGTGAAAGGTGCTCATCATCCGTGTCAAAGCATTAGTGAAGAATGCTTAAGGTGTCAAGACGAAGGCATTAGTGAAGGGTGCCAAGCCAGTTAGCGCGTCAAAGGCATTAGTGAAGGATGCTAGCGCTGTGTCAAAGGCATTAGTGAAGGATGCCGAAGAATCAAATCAAGTAGCATTTGGGAAGAATGTTTAGGTCGTATAATCGATGAGGTGCATCGTTATACATATAAGTGTTTATTTATTCACAAGGATGGTGATATCCTTGATGGTGTTGTAACAAGGAGTAGATCTCCTTGATAATAGGTGTTGTGTCGTGAAGGGTAGTAGTTCCTCCATAATGGAACTAGGTGCTTAGCCTAGTACCCACAAAGGGTAGGCTTAACGTTGTGATAGGAATAGTTCTCCTAAGGTGTGAAAGAAATCGGTGGTTAGCCTAGCACCATATAAAGGGTAGGCGACGTTGTGTTAGGTGTGGTTCGCCTTGGTGTGAAAGAACTCGATATTTAGCTTTGTACCGAAAAAGGTTAAGCGACGCCAGAAGGCTTCTCCGCCAATAAGGAGTTGGTGTAGTGCTTACGAACTCTCGAGTAGGTGACTCGGGAGTGGAGTAGGGCAAGGAAGGTGTCCTTGTAGCGAACCACTATAAATACTTGTGTCGTGGTGATGTGCTTCTTACTCTTTATCTTTCATTACACGTTTATATATCTATCTATCAACGTCCAACATAAACAACCAAATAGATTGACATAAGTCGATCTAAACAAGTAAAAGGAAGTTTTAAATTGGTAAAACTATTCAACCCCCCCTTCTAGTTTTCCACAAAAAGTATATCATTGCTAGTTGGACTGCTAAGAATCCAAGAGTCTTTGATGCTGTGGGAGCCCCCAGTAGCAAAAAGAGAGTCATAGGTGAAGATCATCTCCCTGACTCTCACAACAAAGCACCGCTCCCCAAATCATTTACGTCAGGTGGCATGATTACCAATGTGTTGACTATTCCCAAGCCCAATGATTGGATTGAACGGGTTAATCCTGATAGTAAGCTTCCTAATTTCGACTCGGAAGAATTCTAGAGCCGAAAGTCAAGCTCTAAAGAGCATGTTGACTCCTCGATGTGCCCGGTACCGAACACATCTCCGAAGTCCAAGCGAATCTCAAGCACCACTTCCACCCCGAACCTCTTCGTGGTGTCAGCTCCTAGCTCGAGCTTACTCCATTACAATTCAATCCACACTCACCTCCAAAAGAAAGGTCGGACTTGGTAGAACCATCCTAAAAAGACCATCAAAACCAATTCAATAAGAATCTACCCCCACTGAGACTTCCACATCCTCTATCTCCATTGAAGTCGACAAATTCAAAGAAATTGATGAACTTGTGAGAAGCTAACTGATAAGATGGAATCCATCGAAAGAGTTCCCAGATCAATCAAGGAAACAAAGTCACCTCCTCACAGTTCCTCAAAGTCAAAAGCCACCACCAAAACCAAGCAAGTGTGATCTATGCCACTATACCGCGGTCATACCATCGACAATTGTTATAGAATCCTTTTTGTATGATGCGCAAAAGGATGATCACGAAACTTCATCACTTACAATATGTAAGTTCACTCAAGAAAGCAAACTATACCAAAGTTGGTCATCAATATGCTTCAACCTCCAAATCTGCTCAAAAGTCTAGAGCAAAACCTTTTCCTCCTTGCCCACATCATGTGGTTTTAATGATCATCATCCCGATGAATGCCTCATGAACACATGTTTGCGAGATTTGAGGAAATCCAGCTCATGAGACATCCCAACAAGGAGAATTTCCAAGCAACCCGTAATCACCGGAAGTCATACTCGGTCTCCAAATGCAAAACCCTGTGGTAGCACAATGCACTCAACAATGACCACCATGAGTCAATTGCCAAATTCAAACAGACCTTTAGGCCTAAGCCCACTAGTATGTGGGTCAGCAAGAGAAACTAATCTAGTTTACTATTTGTGCAGAGACATCGTCGTGGAGAGCCTATTTGGCATCCAGATAGTGGATGCTCCAAGAAGCATGATCGGTGTTAAGGAGTATCTCTGCACAAATATGTAAAGGAACCAGACCAAGGTAGTATTTGGTGACAACTCATCATGTCCCACCGAAGGTTATGGTTCAAGATAACGCAATGGAATATTTTTCTCTAGAATAGCTTATGTCAATGGTCTCAAATACAATCTCATCGCAAAATTCAATCCAACTCGTGATGCAAAGTACATTGTGCAATTCAATGACAAACAAGGCACCATTTTCAATGCCAACAAAGAAGTTGTGTTGATAGCTCCTAGAAGAGATGATGTTTATGTCTTAGACATGTCAACACTCTCTCAAATGGAACTTGTCTCTTTGCCAAAGCCACCAAACTATCAACCTGGCACAAGAGACTCTCATACCTAAATTTCAAAAACATCAACAACTTGGCAAAACAAAACAAGGTAATTGGCTTACCATCACTGGTTTTTTCAAAAGATAAACCATGCTCACCAGTGAAAAGGCAAAACACCAAAGAGCATCTTTCAATACAAAACAAAATTCCTCAATCAAAGTCAGCTGCTTCTCTCTCGCATATGGATCTCTTTGGACCGGCCAACCCTAGATCAATCCAAGATGGGAAGTATACACTTGTCATTGTTGATGAGTTCTCAAGATACACTTGGGTATACTTTCTTTCCAAAAGAGTCGGCAACACACTATAATCTCATTCATCAGAACATTGAAATCCGTAATGACATTATCTTGTTAAACAAATCAACCGACAATGGTACCGAAGTTTAGAAATGAAGAGCTTGAGAATTTCGTGCGGATGAAAGGGAATCTCCCAAAAATTTCATCTCCTTACAACCTCAAGAACAAAATGGGATAGCGAAAGGAAAAACAAAACTCTCATTGAGTTGCTAGAACTATGTTAAATGGCTCACTCTATCAAAATATTTCGACTGGTGAGCCAAAAAGCGACTGTTACACTCAAAACAAAAATCTTTGTCAAAAGACATAACAAAACCCCATATGAGATATTCAAAGATAGACTTCCCGATATCACTACTTTCATGTGTTGGATGTCCTGTTTATTCATAACCACAGGGATCATCTAGGCAAGTTTGATGCTAAAGCTGATGATGGATACTTTCTAGGTTACTCACTAATCTCCAAAGCATTCAAGGTTCACCAACACCTTAGTGGAGGAAATAGGAATTGATAACTCATCAAGATATCCTCCTGATGAGTATAACACTGAAATCAATTCCTTATACCAAGCTGATGCTGACATCTCATATTATGTCCTATCTATCAATGAGTTCATTGATAATCAATCAGTCCCTGCTGGGATAGGTAACACTGAACCAAATGTTCAGGAACATGTGATTCATGAACCCCAACCTGAACAAGACATCTCAACAGATGTTCATAATGATTTTGTGGCTCTGCTTTGAACTCACTCTTAGTTTCCAGTGACCTCTTCAAGCTCAGATCCTAGACCACAAAGTAAGTGGACAAAATCTCAAGACATTGAGCTTGTAAACATCATTGGTGAACCTACCGAGGCATGCTTACTAGAAGCATGGTGCGCTAAACTAACCGCAGACTTCAAGAAATGAATGTCTATATGTCGATTACCTATCGATATATAACCCAAAAGTGTCACTGAGGCTCTAAAACACCAAGCCGGGTTCGTGCCATGCAAGAAGATCTTCAACAATTTGATTAAAACAAGGTCATGACCTTGATCAAATGTCCTCAGGATGTCATTGTCATAGGAATGAAGTGGTTTTCGAAAACAAAACCGATGAAAACGGCAATCTGTCATTAAAACAAAGCCAGACGTGTAGCCAAAGGTTATAGTCAACAAGAAGGCATTGACTATGATGAGACATTTGCTCTCGCTGCAAGAATGGAAGCCATCAGGATCTTCCTTGCATATGCTACCTACATGAACTTCAAAGTTTACCAAATGGATGTAAAAAGTGCATTCCTGAATGGTGAACTCAAGGAAGATGTGTATGTTCAACAATCTCCGCTTTGAGAGTAGTGAATTCCCTCGACTATGTCTCCAAGCTTGATAAAGCCCAGATGGACTAAAGCAAGCTCCTAGGCATGGTATGAAACTCTCAACATTCCGATTCAAAACAAGTTTGTCGAGGAAAGATAGACAACACATTGTTTATCTACGTGGACAAAACAAGATGTGATACTGGTTCAAGTATATGTTGATGACATCATCTTTGGCTCTACAAACTACACACTTTGCAAACAGTTTGAAAAACTAATGACAAAGAAGTTTGAAATGAGCATGATGGGTGAACTCACATACTTCGACTACAAATCGAGCAAACCGATAAAGGAATCTCCATCACAAGAGAAATACACGTAAATCTCTTGAAGAAATATGAGATATCTCGATTGCGCCTGAAAGACACCAATGGTCCCTCCTAACAACCTTGGACCTCGACTCACCGCAAATCAATAAATCAAACCCATTTCAGAGGAATTGTTGGCTCACTGATGTATCTCAATCGCTTCCGCACTGCATATACAATTCGGTCTGTCTAATAGCAAGATATCACCCAATCCCAAAGAATCCCATCTCATCTGTTCGTAAAAGAATACTAAGATACGAAGGAAATCCAAGCCTTGGACTCTACTATCCAAAGTGCTTAGGGTTTGACCTCAAAGGATATTCGATTCCGATTATCCGTTGCAACATGGATGAAAAAGTACCTCGGTCCTATCAATTTCTTGAGAAAACCTGGTCTGGGTGGAGTGCTAAAAGCAACAATCAATGGCTATGTCTTCACCAAGTCGGTATGTTATTCTCTGCCTGTAGGATGTTGGCCAATGTATTATGGATGAAAAGTCAACTCAGTGACTATGCCATCCACTACAATATGGTACCCATCTTCTGTGACAACACTAGTGCCATTGCAATCTCCAACAACCTGTTTTCACCAAAGAACCAAACACATTGATATCAGATATCATTTCATCGGGGACCACATAATGAAAGGAGACATAGAGCTTCATTTCATCCCTACTGAATATCAACTTGATGATATCTTCACCAAACCCTTAGATGAACCTACCTTCAGAGACTGAAGTCTGAATTGGGAATGCTAGACATTGAAAGTTAGCAACCCGAAAACCAATCCCAATCTCTAAGTTTTCCTAAAATGGTTCATCCTCCCTGAACAAAACCTCAAAAATAACCCTCTCACTGAATGAGTAAGACTCATTCAGGGACCCTGACTCTTGATATTGAGCATTGAATGAATAACTAAATGCACCAAGTATTAGTTACTTAAATGTCCTAGGTTGGTAAACACACCATTTAAATATAGGAATATATGTCTCTCTATCTTATTGTCAGTGCCCCCTCAAACTTACCTCATCCCACTTGGCATTAAATGCCCCTCTCACATGAAATATCTTGTGGATATTTTTTTGTTGCAAAAATGCACTTTTACTTGCAAGACCTAATCGCAATGTTCTCCTTCAAAACCGGATTTTAATCACGGTAGTGGAGTGGTGGCATTAAATGTGGAAATTCAAACGTTTTCAAAAGCGACTTTACAAATCCACATTTGTGCATAAACTACCCTCTCATCACTCTATAAATACCCCTCACAAAATCATTAAAACACACACAAAGTATTTAAGAACAAAAACGCTGTCAAAATACTCTTTCAAACCCGTAAATCTTTGTGTTCTTCAAACCTTTTTTGAAAAACCTTCTCTGTAAACATTTACAAAAGTTTTTCATCACAAACTTGAGAGATTTAAAACTCTTTGATTGTTCTAGTTCAAATATTCTTTCAAAACCCTAAAATCTTTAAATGGAAATGGCTAGAACACAATCTCTTCAGTTTGCATCTAAGTGGGTAGGGGATCTCAAGTTAGTGTTGAATTTAAACAAACAATGTTATAGGCAATTTTGAATACCCCCAAATGTCCCGCCTATAAGAACATAATGAAATTTTATTCAAGCCCAATTGAAAAGGCCTTTACTCAGGCCCCATCTATTCGTACCAAAACCTCCTCGGGGAGTTTTGGGCTACAATGATGGCCTATGACCCGACACCCTCAACTAATGAGACAGACCTAAGACCACTGTGGAGTATCTCATTAAGTTCAGCTTTTAATCTGGGACGATCAGTGCCACCCTGGACTATAAAACGCTTTGTACTTCAAAGGGGTTAGACTACAATAATAGAGTCTATGTTGCCCATCCCTAACCCTTTACGGAAGGATGGGTTAAAACAAATCGTTTGGATCCAAAAATTTTGGACAAGACCCCCGGTCACCAAGAGTTCATTTCCTCGTGGCTTGGAGGATTACTTTCACTTTTGTGATTCGTGTTCTCACGGAACCACTCATCCACCGAACAAGTTAATTCTATTCAGCTTGATGATGGCATACCGCTTGATGAATGGGGTCCTATGTCATATAGAGGAGATTATTTACTGATGATCTCGAACAAGCTATCGAAGCAAAACTAGTAAAATACGTTTGTACCTAGGTTTGTCTCATGTGCTTTACAAGTGTTCTTGGGTTGCAATTATCCTCGTGAACAAAATATTGTGCTTTACCTAGCATCCTGAGTCAATCTATTTTTCAAAAGGACCCATCCCTTGTCACTAATATCGAATTGACGGCCCATATGGTTGTCAGAACAACTGCAGGGACTCGTGTCTCCTAACCCCGCTCCTAAAAGAAAGGGGAAGTATTAGTGAGAGACTAAGACCAAACCCAAGTCTCGTGGCCCCGAGGCTTCGTGAACACGCCCAAAAGGCAAAAGAAGCCCAAGACGATCGCCATCCACTAGAGACAAGCATCATCCACCTGACAACGAAGGACACCGATAAATCACAATCCGGTACATCTTGGTCCCAACTACTACTCCCAAGATCCGAGGAAACCTACAACCCGCTTGTAGGGAGCGCCCACAACGCCAAGGATGACATTCCAAATCACGCTTTTGTCTGAGGGCCAACTAAATGATCCCAAATACTCATAGGGAATTGAACAACCCGCTGATAGGGATCTAACTGCCACTAACTCCGCCAAAGGCACTGGGAAACACCCACCAGTGTCTTAGGGGTCACAGGGGGACAAAGACTAGGAGGAAAGACATCGAAAACCCATCGCGTCTCGAGGGGTCAATCGACAAATACTCGTGAGGATTAATACCACTCGCCGATACTGGAACCCATCACCACCACCTTGTTAATCGCTAGCGATGTTGTCGATATACTATTTTTTGATGATGAACTTGGCGACGGTTGGCGATGAAATACTTTCGCCAGGGAAGACATGGACGCCGAGATTCAACCATGAATAAGAATCTCACCGATCCAACAAAGCCCGAGAGTCACCTTTTCAAGCCGGTGATAACTCTTCGCTTCCTCGCTTTTCATCCTCGATGAATTCAAGAGGTTTGACAATGTTCTTCCACCGACCGAAAGACAACTGGTTTAGTGGATCACAAAAGCTTCAAGGAAGCTATATTCGGGTCATCGGAAACATTGTGGGATCAACACACCAAGCTTCGCGCAAGCTATGCTTTATCTAAAGTCCGATGTGCTCACTTTCAATGCTAACATGATGAACACGAGGATCTTATGTACCAACATCTTCATAGACTGGATGAAAACTTGGTCAAATTTCTAAAGCATCTTCAGGGTTGTGGGACAAAGATTGATGAAATCGTGGACTCTCGGTCAAAGAAGACCCATCACTCAACTCAAAAGTCTTTGGAGGCTCCGAGGCTTACTTGAAGAATTCCTCGACCTCATGAACTAATCAACATGCTAAAGTTTGCCAATGTTCGGTCTTCAGTCTTGATTTAGTTTCTTCAGAAGCACTGGGTTCTTTGGATGCTCGGTGACCACTGGCTAAGGCATCATCTTCAATGGCTTGGAATCTTGGGCCACGAATGACCGCTTGGAATCATCTCAGGCTAACGGAGAAACAGTCACCGTCTTCGGCAGATACTCGACATCAAGGCTATGCTCACCGAAATTTATCAAGCCTTTAAAGGTTAAGCCACCAAACTCCCCAGTGTCCGGCAACTCTTGCTCTCACTCATTTCGTCAAGCAATAGTTGAGGGGAAGACCATGAAGAGACTTCCTCACACATCGGTGGGAAGACGCCTCAACCAGGCCTGCGTACCAATTTCATCGCCCACCAACATCTACGGCAACATTAACAATGACGTGACTACACCAATAACAACAACACCACCCATGGTAGCATCATCTTCCTCGTGCCGATAAAGGAAAAGGAAAAATGCAAACTCCGAGCCCGAGAAGATCCTTACATGATCCGAACACTAAGTACACGCCTCACATCACATGCACTAAGTGCCTATCTTGCAAAGGAAGAAAGGAAAAGAAACTAGCGAGGAAGAGGAAGAGCAAAGAAGCACCGGGTACAAGTTGTTGCCGAGGAAGCGAGAACGGAATTGATCCAAAGAAGCTCAAAAGTGGTCAGCAGAAAAAGTTCAAGGATGCTCAGCCGCTAAGATGGTGGAAATGAGAAAGCAATTGGAAGAAAGAACAGGAGAGCATTCGACCATCGGGCAAGGAAGAATTGACCATTACAACCGGTCAATGACAAGTAGAAGGCCGCTGAGAAAATCATCGACGCGAATCATCCCCAAGTCCAAACCAGCGCAATGAATGTTTACGGGGGATGATAAAATACACTTCGAGGTTCATGATCCCGCCAAACCCATTCACTGACTTTGGGATCACCGAACTCGATGAGCTTAGTCCAATAATTGAAAAGAAGTAGAATGCGGTGGTTGGAGTCGATGAAAATGCTCGCCAAAAGGTATGAAAGATCGGGGATGCACCAAAGACAATCGGGATTCACCGCCTTTAAGCGCACTACAAGGATCTCAACCTCTACATCATAAGGCAAGAGAAAGAGTTGAGTTCCGGCTGATCAAAGTGCATGGACTTGAATGCAATAGGGAGCCCAGCTGAAGGTTTGTCAACTGTCTTGTGATAGAAAAGCCCGAAAAGAGGGCTATTTTTCATTGATGTTTATGGAAACCCAGCATTCCAAAGGTGGAGTGACATTGATCGAGCAGAGTGGCTACAATGCCGAAGCTACATACCGGTGGCCTCAAATTGAGACTCGCGAAATGTCAAGTTCGTGGTCGACTTAAACGCCAAGATAAGAGAGCATCCCGACGGGGAGACACTCATAACAAAGAAAGTCAGCGTGAAGCTAATCGGGAATCCATCTAGACTGACATCATTTTGCTTTATCCTTTTGTACTAGTGATAGGAACCATGTAATGTGATCAATAAAAGATGTATGTTTTGTTAAAATACTCGGTGTTCCTTATTGTATTCATTAGTACATTCGGTGTAGCAAGAAAGAAGCCATTTGCTCACTTATTACGCGATTAAACACTTAGGCTATTTGTATATCCAAACAGGGGAAGAACAGTTGGGTCAAGATAAATACCAAACCCCTTAATCTAGGATTTGAAAAGAAAATATCCTAAGTGTTTAGACCATTAAACACTAACAGTCTTTGAGTGCATAGTCTTTTCAAGGAGCCATCTTCAAAGATACTCGTAAGAGGCAAAGAAGAAGTCTCCACTCAAGAAGGCGGAACTTAAAGGGTGAATACTGAGTCAAGAAGAAGATGGTGGATTCAGTGAGAGTGATGACAATAACTCACTGAATCTCTAAAACTCCTCTCCAGCTACTTACACTGAAGACAAACTGAAGTAGAAGACTGAAGGATATGAAAACTGAAGAATGAGTGGGATAAGGCGGGATAAGTTTGAATCAGATAAGACGAAGTCCTTATCAACCAAAGTCAACTTTCCCTGAATGGCAAACGATCAGGCTCAGTGTTATCACTGACGTTTGGAAAGCAGTCTTGTCTCTTACTTAATATAGTCTTTGTAAACAGAGACAAAATACATCAGTATTTTGTCTTCTGTAAATTGTCAGTTTGTCACTTAGGAAAGAGTTAAAACTCATACTTGTATAAATAGCATAAGAGATGGAGTGAAAGATTTAAGCTTGTGAATTGTAAAAACACACATACACGCAAGCCATCTTTCACTCCTCCAAATACAACTTAATCCCTGAGATAGCTCAGTGGGTACTTGTAGTTGTGCTCAGACTCAGCCTGAGCTTCGTGAGGAGTCACACCCTTTGTCATTTCAATTCCAAGTACTATTCCGCAAGTACTTGGGTAATGTATTCTTGTTTGATTCATTTCTAATAAAGAATATTATGTTGAAAATTATTCAGTGTATTTTACTTACATCTTATCAGTCATAGATTCACTATTAACTTGTTTTTTAAATACTTAACTGTTTTACGATAGTGAATAGGGAACAACAAGAAGACATGCAGCCACCAGCCAGGCATGCTTGATATTTTGATAAATATATATATATTTGAAACTTTTTCAAACTTGGCTTGATTTAGAATCTCAATATAGGTTATTAAAGTTTGTTAAAATACAGTTGCATGTGTGCATCTATAAAAATCGCAACTCTTGTAAAATATCTCTCTTAAGTTTGATCTTTATTATAACTTTGAAAGCACTTTCATTAGAATCATTTGTTTAACAAACTTTTAGGTTTTAACAACCTTAGTTTATGAGGTTTATATAACGTCATTTCACATGTCAATATACTTAATACCTTTGTATAAGTTGATATGATCGAAACAGAAATTAGCAACACTTCTAAGATAAAAATTTATGGCATTTAACACAAAAGTCTTACCCTCCAACGCTTGGGAACATTCACGGACCACATGCACAACTTGGTGAAGGTTCATTAGTTTGGCACCTATACTTTTATCAAGTAGATTGTTGTGAACGTGTTGTTCAGAACAAGTTTTTAAATAATGAAACATGTATAACGAACGAGCAAACAAACAATAAAAAACGAATAATCCCTAGTTAATTTTTTTTTTAAAAACATGTATAAGCTTACGTTTCACTTACGAAAATGGGGTTAACAATTTGACTGTTGTTAGTTTACTCAAATATGGTAATGTTTAGTCTTGTCTTTTATCACGACTGCCACATCAAGAAAATTGTAGATGACAACCTATAGGCTTATCGTCGTACGGTTGGGTGAGTATTACGACAAATTACTTCCAACATGCCAAGCTCGAAATGGAAAGTTAATTACACAAAATGGTTGCGGGTGTCAAGTCGATATATCTTGGATCGGGGAGAAGGAACATGGTTAATTAAATGTGGTGCGTCTTTAATACAAGTTTTGTTAAAATAATACGACTGACTTATAATTAAAGGAATGAAAACAATGGGTGTTATAATATGTTAGCAACTTTAATATGGGGGTTGGTCACATGGGTATCGACCTTTTGAGATCACATGTTGGCCCGATTCCTTAGCCGGCCCAGGACGTACGAAAGTGTTTTGGAACTAAAGATGACGAGTATCATTCACTAAACCGATCAGTTGTCGAGACAAGACTTACGTGATTCTTGTCTTTAAATATGCTCAGACACGTATATAGGCGGCGTTAATTGCAGATGTACGAAACCAACGATTTAAAAGTTTGAGGGTCGAGATGGGTTTCATACATCGGTTTCATGTATGTTACGAGCTGCGTATAATCGATGACAATGAGATGAACAAAGGGTAGGTATCATTTAACTTATAGCTATCATATCTCTTTCAAGATGTCCTGGTCGACTCTATATTCTTCGTGGTCCAACCCATTTAAAACTCTTTGCAATATATACAATGGTACTCCATATGTAATGGCTAATCCATGTCGTTTAACTTGAGTACTATAAGTTGTCATTACAATTATAAATAATTTTACATGACGATTATTTTTATGAGTAGCCAATGCACGTAAGTTTGCTCCAATATATATTGAAGCGTCCTTTAATTAGTTTAACTTCTTGGTTGTACTTTTGGTTAGGGGACGTTTGGAAATTTGTCACAAATTTGATTATGTGACACCATATAACTTGTATATTTGTCACGATAGAGTAAGAAAACACTATATTATCAGATTCAATGAATTACATAGACTGCATTACATTAAATAGGAAAATATGAAAAACCTAACCTTAAGTACTAGACGGGCCTAAACCAACAGTCCGGGCCAATGGGCCTTTATTATCTAACATCCCTTCTCAAACTCGTAATGTTGCAGCGGTAAACATTGAGAGTTTGCCAAACATATTATAAATAAAAACTGAAAAACAAACAAAACAGGGAGTGTCCCAGAGTGCAACTCAGTGCTAGACGGAGTCTCAATCTGATGCAATCCAAAAGACCACGTACAGGTGCAGAGCACAAAGCAACAAAAACACGGAGATGAACGAGAGTAAGAACATTCAGACAGACAGATGCAGGCAAAACCAAGCGGAACTAGATGCAGAACCACGCATGAAACCAGATACTCAACCACATGCAGATTCAGACAGGCATATATAGACAGACAGATTCAGGAAAACAGGTGCAGACAGACAGATTCAAAAAACGGATGCAGATAAAACCAGGCGAAACCAGATGCAGAACCACGTGTGTCTCTAGACAGACAGACTGGTGTAGACAGACAGATCTAAACAGATGCAGATAACCAGACGAAACCCAGATGCAAAACCACGTAAATCAGACAGATACAAAGCCAGGCATAACTAAACATAACCAAACCAATCCTCAATTTAATAAGGATACCGATACCGTTCCAATAACACAACGAATCAAACTATTCCAAAATCAAATATAACGTATGAGTCCATAAGTTGAAACCCTTTTTTTTAATACAAATATGAATTCCTTAAACAGTCGCCGTCGTACAAAACACATAAACAAATACAAACCGATCGAACATTCACATAAATATGATGAGTGCCTTATATTCACATCCAATCAAAATAATACCATTGATCCCTTGTATTCACATCCAATCAATTTAACAATACCATCGATCCATTATAACCCAAATAATAAACAAATGCTTCCGCTAATAAATACATTCATTGACATTGGATGATAAACCAATGACCAAATGTTTCCACAACATCAGTCAACTATTAAAAATCAAACTGAAAAACATACATTAATCAATCAAATAAAACAAATCCAACCGAAACCAAAACGAACGTTTTTTTTCTTTTTTTACCTAGCTTTTGATACCATGTAAAAATCAAGGGAATACTGAAAACACTATATTATCAGATTCAATGAATTACATAGACTGCATTACATTAAACAGGAAAATAACAAAACCTAACCCTAAATACTAGACGGGCCTAAACCAACGGGTCGAACCCATAAGCCTTTATTATCTAACAGTTTGCGTGTTACAAAATAATTTCACATGATGATTATTTTAATGAGTAGCCAATGCACGTAAGTTTGCTCCTAACGTTTATTGAAGCATCCTTTAATTAGTTTAACCGTAGTTATCAAGATCCCGAACCCGATCCTGATCCTAGGATCTTACGATTTTACGATACTATAAAGCAAAAATGATATCGATCTTACGTACGATCTTTGCGAGATAGGATCTTAATAGGATACCGATCTTAACCATAAGATCTCGATCGATCCGATCTAACTTTTCTCGAACCACAAGTTAAAAACTACAAATCTATGCATAAGTTTTGTAGAATATGAAAACCAAGAGGCTAGTTGTATTAAACACTTCATAATCATAATTTTGACCTACATTTTCATAATATATTATATATAATAATATGTTAATCTGTATAATTTTATAACGCTGATTAAAAAATGACACTATAGTAGAATCTTAAGATCCCGATCCGATCTTACAATTACGATTTTGCAAAGACGAAAACAATCTTAGATAGCATCCTGATCTTAAAAACCTTTAGTCTAACTTCTTGGTTGTACTTTTGGTTAGGGGACGTTTGGAAATTTCACAAATTTGATTATGTGACACTAGATAACTTGTATATTTGTCACGATAGAGTAAATTACAAGAATGGTTTCTATAGTTTGCGTTAACTTGTATATTTGATCCTTTGACTTTTTTTAGACACAGATAATTCTTAACTTGATGTATAATAACGCAAGTGTGGCGTTAATCCCATGTGACACTCGGTGTTAGCGGTTTTACCACACCGCTCCCCCTCAAATTCAACACCGTTAATTCCTGCGTTGATGTATCAACGCACGTTGAAAGGAGAAACCCCTTTATTTATTTGTTTATTTGACATAGTTAATTTTTTTTGTGTTTTAATTGGTTTATGGTGGGGCACAAAAAGGGGGGTTATGAGTGAGGGTGTATTTTTGAAGGAAAGTGATTTGCACACTTCAATTATTGACACACTCATAGTATAAGCAGATAAAGAAGAGTGTGTGTTTTATACAAATGCTTGATGCATAAAAAAGAGGGTCCATGTAACACCCCCAATTTCGTGATACGCAGCGGGATTCAAACTGGGTGTTACTTCATGGCATGCCAGTTGTAACAATAGAAAACGAACTCTAATTGAGTCGTTTTAAAAGGTTTATCATTCGATTTATATAAATATCAGAGTTTACAAAATGAGGTCCCAGTGTTTCACGGTTTACAAATAAGTTTTCGAATGATAATAAAACTTATAGCCATCTTGAGTACTCGTGCCCTTCCTTTCCATCCTTGCCAACCTCGTAAATTTGTGAACCTGAGATAAACATGCTAAAAGTGTCAACAAAAAGGTTGGTGAGTTCATATATTTTGTAGATATAACCTTGTAAAAATCATCGTGACAAGTATAAGTATGTAGATAATGCAGTTTAAAGTATAAGTACAATTCATGTACTTATGTCCGTATGTACGGCTACCACAAGTATGTAATACTTGGGTCCGCTTTGATTGCATTGTACAGCTGCCTCAAGTATATGATACTTGGGTCCGCTTGAGTTTGGTACGGCTGCCTCAAGTATGTGATACTTGAGCCCGCTTTAGTTTGGTACGGTTGCCTCAAGTATGGGATACTTGAGCCCGCTTTAGTTTGATACGGTTGCCTCGAGTATGTGATACTTGAGCCCGCTTTAGTTTGATACGGCCGCCTCAAGTATGTGATACTTGAGCCCGCTTTAGTTTGATACGGCTGCCTCAAGTATGTAATACTTGATCCCGCTTATGTTTGGTATAATTATGTATGCACATAATTATATAAATGCTATTCGCGTATGGCAATACTGTTACTTAGCATAAATAAACATTCAGTTCAGATAAACATATAGTTGCAAATAATCGTGATTGTTGATAAAAGTAGTTGAGCATGTATCTCCCCCAAAGAGTTTATAAAACAATTGAATGATAGAAAATGGGGATATGAAACTCACCGTGAGTTAATGATATCAAATGTATAGTGAGGAAGATGGATATGCCGTGAGAATCTCTACGAGCAACCTAGAATATGATGTTGCGACTTAGGTTTGAAATAATTATGCGAAAGTAATAACAAGCCTATATACGTCTTTATATTGATCATGATGTAGTACATGGTAGTTGCGTAGATCGTTTATAGAAATGGTCTAGTTGTGAAAACGTGCTTAGTTTATATATATCGTACTATCGTTCGGGGCTCGGGCCATCACAATTCATAGGTCAGTAGTAAACATTCGAGGAGCTAGGACACTTTAATTCGTAAATCCAGCAACTCGTCGATCCGTTTACCCAAATGAAACCCCTCACATGAAGCTCCCTAGTATTGTAGCACTTAGGTTGTTTATTTTATATATCATAAGTGTCATATGGTTTGTAAACACAAGTTACAAGGTTGTTTGGTAATGATTAGGAAATCATAATGGTTATCACAAGTATCGTCATAATTTATGTTACAAGTGTTTAAAGAAACGTTTACAAGTTTCTAAATTGTAAAGTTGGTTATTACAAGTATAGTTTCATGGTTTATTGATGGACTAGATCCAAATTGTATTGTATACGTTTAGGTTTTTCAAGGCTAAGGCCTTTGGTTTACGGTCTCGGCTTAGGAAGCCTTGAGGCTTTAGCCATGGCCTTACCGTGGCTTCGGTCTAGGCTACCATGGTCTTGAGACTCAGCCTTGGCCTTAGCCGTGGTTGTGGTCTCGGCCTAAGGCCATTAGGCTTCTTGGTTTGCCTTTAGTTGTGACAAAAGTATAGTTATATAGGGCAGTTTCAGTTTTTGAAAGAAAATGAAATGTTTTAAGTGTTTTTCAGGACCTGAGCTTCTTGACTAGTGAAGGAAAACGTCGTTCCGGAAAACTTTCGTGTTTTAACTTTTTGATGAAATGGACCAGAAGGCCTTGAAAAAAAAACGGGCAGACCACTAACAGTTTGTTTATTGCAGTTTCGGCATTTTGATTTCGCTAACTTCTTTTGGCCTTATCTTTTGACTCGTATACTCGTTTTCGGTGATTCAAATTGCCATGTTTTCCTTTTAAAGTCCTATTTAACAGTATGTAAGTGTCTAATATCATGGTTATACTATTTTGGTCGTATTTCACAATATATGTCAATAGTTTTCTTGTTTACATCCATTTAGCTAACATATGATTCCTTTAACTTGTTTTAGTGGTTTTTGTACATCATGATAACAACATAAAGACCATATATAACATACATGAAGTATGAGAAACATGTAAATGATGTTGAGTAAGAGAGTGTGTTAGGGTTTCTTACAACTTTTGGCTTTCAATTAAGAAATGAAATCAAGGATTCATGAACTAGAACAAAACTAGAAACCCGAGCTTTCAATTTCTTCAACCTCTTGACACCAACTTAGGATCACTTGAAAAGCACTTGAATCCTTATACTAGAACACTTCTTGTGTGGATTGGATATCACCAAAGGATTGAAGAAACTAGGACTTGGATCAATCAAAGTTTAACATGAACTTTGGAATTGATATGGAACTAAAACTCTTGAATAACTCTTGAAAGGATTTGCAAAATGAATGTGTGTTGTTTGAATGAAAAGAGGAGTAGGGATGAGTGCCCTTTTATACTAAAATGAGGAGGTTAGGAAGGTGTCTAGGAAAGTTAATTAACTTTGGGACCAAGTTTAGTTGAATAACCCTAAGCTTCTTTTGTAAGCTAGAAGTTTACTTGGTCCTTACTTATAAAACACCTCATGTGGCTTAAAATTCGTTCAAGGATTATCTTGAATGACTAGATATGAGTTTCTTGGTATTATCTAGTTTGCGAAGTGAGTTTTGGCCCCGTTAAATGCCAACCGTAAGTTGTTAAGCCATAAAACGTAAAATCGGGTATCGTAAAAATATGAAACTTGTAGGATTGATGAAATTCATCATTATACTCCATAATAAAATATAAAATGAGTGGTAAGTTCCATCGGGTTGCTTAAATGTTGTTTTAAGCTGGAAACGCGGGTCAAAAACGCTTATTTCGCGTAAAACGCAGAAATGGAAAACGTAAAATTTTAAAACTTGTGGAATTGTCGTAAAATGGTAGAAATACATATTTCTAATGTTTATAGCGTGTTATAGACATATCGGGATGCCTGAATAACGTTTAAACCCTAAAGAAATTCTCAGACACAGTTTTGTGAAATCGGTTCTGAATGGATTCAACGTACGTCGTCAGGACGACTTGTCGAGTATCAACTTTCTTATCATGATGGTAAAATAAAAATAAAATTTTTTACGGGATGAATAGTAAAAGTGAATAGTAACTTTTCAAAAAATGAAAAGTAACCTGAAAATGTGGGTTGTTACAGTCTCACCACCTTAATGGGAATTCCGTCCCGGAATTCAGTGTGCGTTATCCGATGTTGAAGTGTCTAGGATAATGTGGGTACACACGCTGAATTCTAATCTTTGCATTCTCAAGTTTCTGGTCATAAAATGTGTTATGTACCATTCTATGTTTTTGGTGGTGGCTTAAGTTGATAATCTAAAGGGTTTTGTTAAAATTTTATAAAGTCCAATATACCTCAAGTTTGGCTTTTCCCGATTCTCAAAACGAATCATATCTTATTGTATCGAGGCTTTCAACAAAACCTTAATTTCTAACATGGAGTTTTTGTTAAATTTTAATGCCTTACATCTATGTAATTTTTGTTTCTGGTGATAGTGTGCAGCATGCAGCCAAATTTGTATTTGTATGGTTTTCTTAGTTGTTTCGTGGGTAATCCCTGAACACCTTAGTCCAACAAATGGTTAACTGATACTTTCATCGATATAGTGCCTCAAATGGAATATTTTTTGTTGTTGTTAGGGTAACTATTGTTAGTCAAAGGTGTAAGATATTGTTGATGTGAAATGGTTTGTAATGATGTGATAACTGTCGTTGTAGCAAAGTCTTGCTAGTGGCAAGTGGTTATCCAAACCATTTCCAAAGTGGATATTGTCTTAGGTGGTTTCGAGATGAAGGCTATATCGTATAGTGTTTATGTCTACTAGTGTTTAAAAGAAATGTGATACTGTGAAGTTTTACATACTGACTTAAAATAGGGTTCCGATAATGATGTGATATGTTGATGACTAGAAGAGTGTAGTGTACGCTTACCATTATTCTTAGGTAGAGATGTCAAGTTTGCTTTAAAATTAAAAGTGAATTTAAATGATTATGGTGGAATGATATCCTTGAAACCTAAACAGACTAGTACTTCTAAGAAATGACGAGAAGTTTCGATGACTATTCCAAGATAGAAGTTCGGATTATTTCGTAAATGAAAACTTTCAAGAATGAAATTAGGTAGTATAAATAAGTGTTAAGATCTCGCTGAGTGGTTAGACAATATCATGTCTCTTGATCTTTTTGATGAATTCTGGTGGTTTTATCGAGTTTAAGTAGGAAATTAACCTGAACATAACCCTTGTATAACTATTCTCAGTGTTTGAAAAATTGAAGTTGAACATAGTTAGTCAGACTATGTTCCACTGTCCCTAGGTTAAATATAGGTGACTAGACTATATTTAGCCGAGGTTTGATAAATTTTTTAAATACCTAAATTAGGTATACTTGTGATATGTCCATAGCTTTTGAGAAAATGTCCACTAAGCAAAGGTGATATCAAACCATTCAGTTGCAAGTCCCGCCCATACAATACTTGTAACCTATGTTTTCATATTCCATTGCATAGAAGATAGTATGGGTAGATACGTGTTGAAATGAAATTTTAAGTAATTCTAAAATAGTCCATACTTGGCTAGAATCATGAACTTTTAACAATGAAGGTTTCAAAATAGGACTTTGATGAATGTAGAGAAAGTTGCTGAACTTCAGCTTTTGTAGATGATGAATCAGTTTGTCCTTTAGAAATCCCATTTCTTGTAATTCCATTAGGGAAATTGATAGACTGTGACGGGTTTCATGTAAAACAATATCATATAAGGTTTATGAGATAATTTCTAGAGACTTTTTATAACTTACAATGTATGTGAAGTAAACTAGACCATTGTGTAACTCACAATGTCTTGAAAAATGATGGAGAGATCATTGTGTAACTCACAATGTCTTGAGAAATGATTGAGAGATCATTGTGTAACTCACAATGTCTTGAGAAATGATGGAGAGGTAATTGTGTAACTCAGAATGTCTTACGAAATGATAGAGATATCATTGTGTAACTCACAATGTCTTGCGAAATAATAGAGAGATCATTGTGTAACTCACAATGTCTTGATAAATGATAGAGAGATTATTGTGTACTCACAATGTCTTGAGAAATAAATTAGACCATTGTGTAACTCACAATGTCTTGAGAAATAAATGAGACCATTGTTTCATTTACAGTCTTCTGGGATGTAATTAAGACCACTGTGTTACTCACAGTATTTGGGAATGTAATAGAGACCACTGTATCACTCACAGTGTCTGAGAACGTAATAGAGACCAATGTATCTCACAGTGTCTTGAAAAATGAATGAGACCATTGTATCTCCCAATGTCTAGGAAGTAGGAAAGACCATTGTAATCAGTTACAATGTCTTGGAGGAAGTTTCGTAATCTTAAAATTCACGAGTAGATACATGATTAGGAAAAATATGATCGTGTCGTAATGCATTAGAATAGGCAAATGGAGATATATATCAACATACTAATATGTTTCTGTAGCTTAAAATGCCTAAAAGTCACATAATCATCTAGAGGATGGAAGGCACGGAGAGCAAAAGGCTATAAAATGTTGTGTTTGTAAAAGTGGTTATAGTTTAGGTCTCGATTAGACCCGTTTCTCTATAACTGTGGCTCTGATACCAATCTGTAGCACCCCCAATTTCGTGATATGCAGCGGAATTCAAACTGGGTGTTACTTCATGGCATGACAGTTGTAACAATAGAAAACGAACTCTAATTGAGTCGTTTTAAAAGGTTTATCATTCGATTTATATAAATATCAGAGTTTACAAAATGAGGTCCCAGTGCTTCACGGTTTACAAATAAGTTTTCGAATGATAATAAAATTTATAGCCATCTTGAGTACTTGTGCCCTTCCTTTCCATCCTTGCCAGCCTCGTGAATTTGTGAACCTGAGATAAACATGCTAAATGTGTTAACACAAAGGTTGGTGAGTCCATAGAGTTTGTATATATAACCTTGTAAAAATCATCGTGACAAGTATATGTATGTAGATAATGCAGTTTAAAGTATAAGTAAAATTCATGTACTTATGTCCGTATGTACGGCTACCTCAAGTATGTAATACTTGGGTCCACTTTGATTGCATTGTACGACTGCCTCAAGTATATGATACTTGGGTCCGCTTGAGTTTGGTACGGCTGCCTCAAGTATGTGATACTTGATCCCGCTTTAGTTTGGTACGGTTGCCTCAAGTATGGGATACTTGAGCCCGCTTTAGTTTGATGCGGCTACCTCAAGTATGAGAAACTTGAGCCCGCTTTAGTTTGATATGGCTGCCTCGGGTATGTGATACTTGAGCCCGCTTTAGTTTGATACGGCTGCCTCAAGTATGTGATACTTGAGCCCGCTTTAGTTTGATACGGCTGCCTCAAATACTTGAGCCCGCTTTTGTTTGGTATAATTATGTATGCACATAATTATATAAATGCGATTCACGTATGGCAATACTGTTACTTAGCATAAATAAACATTCAGTTCAGATAAACATATAGTTGCAAATAATTATGATTGTTGATAAAAGTAGTTGAGCGTGTATCTCCCCCAAAGAGTTTATAAAACAGTTGAATGACAAAAATGGGGCTATGAAACTCACCGTGAGTTAATGATATCAAATGTATAGTGAGGAAGATGGATATCCCGTGAGAACCTCTACGAGCAACCTAGAATATGATGTTGCGACTTAGGTTTGAAATAATGATGCTAAAGTAATAACAAGCCTATATACGTCTTTATATTGATCATGATGTAGTACTTGGTAGTTGTGTATGTCGTTTATAGAAATGGTCTAGTTGTGAAAATGTGTTTAGTTTATATATATCGTACTACCGTTCGGGCCATCACAATTCAGGGGTCAGTAGTAAGCGTTCGAGGAGCTAGGTCACTTTAATTCGTAAATCAAGCAACTCGTCGATCCGTTTACCCAAATGAAACCCCTCACATGAAGCTTCCTAGTATTGTAGCACTTAGTAGATAAGACATATGTTTGGTTTATATATCATAAGTGTCATTTGGTTTGTAAACACAAGTTACAAGGTTGTTTGGTTATGATTAGGAAAACATAATGGTTATCACAAGTATCGTCACAATTTATGTCATGAGTGTTTAAAGAAAACTTTACAAGTTTCTGAATTGTAAAGTTGGTTATTATAAGTATAGTTTCTTGGTTTGTCGGGGGAGTAGATCCAAATTGTATTGTATACTTTTAGGTTTGTCAATGGTAAGGCCTTTGGTTTACGGTCTCTGCTTAGGAAGCCTTGAGGATTTAGTCATGGCGTTTGATAACGCTACACGCGTCGTTCGGGGTCAAAGGAACTTCCTTTTTGTCGAGCAAGTTTTTCAACACCCTAGGCAGTGAACCTAATAGTTGTAGTGTAGTATTAGGGTAAGCCACGGGAATTGATATCGTTCTCTAGGGGAATAGGAATGCTAGTGAGAAGTTACTACACTAAGGTTGGGGTTGAGGAAGATTATTTTTTATCTTTTTATATTTTTTTAGGAAATGGAAAGGTACGAATCTCGGGGTTTGGATTTGGGGGTTGGTATTTCTACCGATTACTTCTACTTATCTAATTATCTAAACTAAAGTGTATGTAGTCTATGTCTAGTTATTGTGTGCTCGTATGATGATTTAAAGATTTGTTTACTTAGGTTTTATTACTCCTTAATTATCTCCTATTGATGGTTGAATTGTCACGTCCTTATTCTTAATCGCGTTGTGTGTCTAAAGTCGTAGGGTATGCGTTTATCCCTATCTCTTTGAAACTACCAAAGGTTATCGCCTACAAAATCTCTAGGATTTATAAACTCAACTCTAAGGTACTCTTCGGATGGTTTAGCCTACAATGACTCTAGGTATTATAAGCTAAGGTTCACAAAGATTAATCAAGCATTAACTACACAACGAATGACCTATCGCAATACTAGATCATTAACAATTAAGATAAGAGACAACCAATCAATATTCAATAATCAAGTTTCATATTCCCTAAGCAAACACACAAGTAAATTAGCCGGACATGGAGAACATGCAAGCATACACACAAGTAATTGAAGACATAATTGAATTAATGAAGTAAAACACTTATCTTGATGTAAGATAGGGTTTGGAACCCTAAAATACTGTACAAGACATCCTTGGTTCGGTTTAGGTTTTTACTCCAAAAGACTACACACTGAAAACTAAAAAATTCGGATTCTATATATAAGATTACATATGCGACGGCGTCACCTTTTGATTTGTGACGCCGTCGGGTTGCCGTCATTAAGGTTTCGTCTTGGCCACGTTAGTCTTGCGACGGCGTCAACTTATGCTTGTGACGCCGTCCCTTTCAGTCTCTGACTTCGTCTGGATCAAATTTAGGCCGTCTGAGTTGCGACGACCTACTCTTTTAAAACCTGAAGCCGTCACTTGAAAATAAGCAATTTGGCTACTGAGCCGTCACAAAAGTGGTCCGACGGCGTCGCAGATAACACCTGACGCCGTCACCTTCAGTTTTAGCAGCCCGAGTGTCTCGATTCTTGACTTTGGCCATTTTCTTCGTATATTCGCGCCTTTTCGTCCGAATAAGTGTCATTCCAGCATTTTGCCTTCAAGATACCTAAAAAGTGAAAGGAACGATATTAAGTAATAACGGATACAAAAGTGATCAAATAAGTGCTTAAACGACCCCTCAAAAAGGTACATTTTAGAACCTTATCAAATATCCTTACACTTGGTATTTGCTTGTCCTCAAGCAAATGTGCTTTTAGCCAATTAATTTATAAGTTAGGGGTCATGAAGCATTGGTTTAAAACAATCCACAACACATATAAGCCCCACAAAAGTCATAACAAGCACAGAAATTACATACTAGCACCTCACATGGGGTGTTTGGATACTCACATCTCTCGGGTGTATATGAAATATAACAAGTTGGAAATGGAAGATAAACACTCATTAACCGGTCCTAGTACATAGATTACCATAGGCTTGAGACTAGATCAAACATCCATCGCTTTGGCATAAGCACCTAGGAAAGACTATCAAAGAGGTCTTTTAAAGGGTTGTAATGTTAGGCTTACGGTAGGGAAACAAAGGGTTTGGTGGGATAGGCTATTTAGTGGTGGCAAGTCAAAAATCTTTATGTTACAAGCATGCGAAGAATGGCGTTGCTAAGCCAAGACTCGACACTCTAGACTCTAGATAACCGAAATAAACAAACATAAATTTAAAGATAGATGTAGGATGGTAGCCCGTATGTTTTTTTAACACTCTATTTTTTTTCTTTTCTCTTTTTTCTATTTTTTTTTACACTTTTACTCTACCATCCTCTACGATAACATCAAAATGATAGGGATTTATAGGCACATCCCTACACTTGAGTTTTTATTATTCTAACACTAATATGACCCGAATTGAAAAGATCAAAAAACTTGGAGTACATTATTACGCAAATAAAGGGAATTTGAATTTAACATTCCCTTCTCGTCATTTCATAAACTTTAACTTTTCCCATGAGTCCCAATCGTCCCAAAACTGTGTACAAAGGATATGACTCGACTTAGCAACTTATGCAAGCAACTAGATAATTGAACTAAGGGTTTAGTGTGATAACAGTAATGCACTAAAAGTGAGTGCATACAAGGTAGGCTAAGGCGATTTGGGTGTACATTTGGGGGTGGGGTGTAAACAATGCTCTTCATTGATATTCCGGAAAACCGAAAAAGCACGAGAACCGCGAAAAGGATAGGCTCTCAGGGGTTAACTAGGGGTATCGTGTATTAAAGATGAGTACAACGCAAAGGTGTGGGGGAATTGCTCAACCGATGTGGAAGAAGTAATTTTATTACGGGTATCAAACAAGGGTTATCCTAATGCCTCTTATCATTTAGTTATTCCTAACTACACAAGTGTAGTCTTACTAGCGATCTCGGGATGCATTACAAAACAAGTTCTAGAATCTATTATACTACCGGTTCACACACTAAGCATTAAATATGAATGCTTTAATTCCTACTAATCTAAGGGCGATCCTCACATTTTGGGTGGAATTTAAGTGGTAAAGGGTTTTTGTGCTAGTCATATAATTTCCTATCCATGAGACGCTTTTGTTAAGACTAATGGCCCACTCCTATATGTCATGAAAAATTTTAAATTTGGTGCCAAAATTACCCTAACCGACATTTTCTCATGGTTTATTACACAAATGCAATTGGACAAAGCAAATATTCAAGGATAAGCATAGTTTCAAAGTTCCCGTTTTATTTTCCCTCCCTACACTTAAACTGAACATTGTCCCCAATGTTCCCCGAAAGTATCAAAGTTATGATAATGGAAGGTAATAAAAGATGAAAGAAACTACTACTCCCCTGATTAGCTCGGTAGGATCCATGTAAAGTGGTGGTTACATCTTTCTTCAAGAAGAACGTTTTGCTTGAAAAGCTCCTTCTCATCTTATGTATCTTCTTCTTGGTAAATTAAACCTGCACACTTGAAGAAAACAAACGAAACCTTCGCGTAAAATCGGCTGTAATAATATATATAGGACTCTACTAAACTAGGATATAATGCTTGTGGAATGGATGTTTACAGGATTTCTGGAAAATTAAGACGTGGAAAATTCCAAAAAATTATAAGCAGCTCAGAAAACGAGAAAAAGTAATCAGTTGTTTTTGCTCCTTCCTGACGCCGTCAGGTTGCGATCCTGACGCCGTCAGGTTATCCTGACAAAAACTGGTCTGCGATTTTCTGGAAAATTTACATCTTTAGAATCTGGAAAAATTTCCTGCAAAACATCCATTATGACTCGATACAAGCATTTGACTCGAACAAACACACATATATATCTTTTAATTAATTGAAATTCTCATGTTTACGTTTCTTTTGAAAACGTGTGTAATCCTCCCTACACTTATCCCTTATGTAAAATACCTTTATATGTAATTAAGACGAGGTTAAAAATAAAATAAAGCATTTTTACAAATTTAAACATGAGAATAAACAATCAATAACAGATATATGACACAAACAAGCATACAATTAAGCATGGGTTGCCTCCCACGAAGCGCTTTTCTTTATTTATGAGTCTTGTAGCTAGACTCGTAGTCGTGCCCCTACGTGATCTCGTTACCGTCACCTTCTTCCTCATGACGGTCTTCATTGGGGGGTTCCATGTTGTAGAAGTGCCCTATGATGCACCTTTCTAAGAGGTCGTCCTCCCCCCAATCGGTTCTATATTCCGGTCCTAAGTTCAAGCAATCCTTATAGAAACCTAGAATCTTGGCCATTACATAATCTACTCCCTACTCCTTATCCTCCTCATTCCTATAGTAGACCGATAGTTTAAGTTCTTTTTCATCATTAGAGAGTGATGAAAACTTCTCAATCTTAAACGGCATTTGGTAAGCTATATCATCGGTCTCATCCTTGAATCGCACTATTCCTAATGAGGGATCATAAGTCATCCCGGTGTTTTTTATGAAAGGCTTTCCTAGAATAACGTGAGACAAGCTAGGATCTATGGCCATACTAATATCATTCACCAGTATGAAATCCGTAGAAAACCCGAAACTACCTACGTAGACGGGCAATCCCTTAACTCTACCAAGAAAATTGCAACTAACCCTAGGATTATCGGGATCTTGCCTAGTTGGGATAGGCTTCTTCATTACCCAATTATAGTAGGTGCTAGTCATTATGTTTATTGGGGACTTGCGGTCAATGTAGGCCTTTGCCACGAAAAGGTGTCCTATGCAAAATGGTATGTTAAGATTCCAAGGGTTCCCAAACTTGATCCTAGGGCTTTTCCTAACGTACATGTGATGGAGGTCTCGTACTAAGTGTGGGTGGCGAGAGAGCTCTTCTTTCGTAGGAAACTTATTGAAATAGTCATTGTCTACTTCATCTACTTCCTCGATTGTTTCATCCTTAGGAGTTCCACTAACCTCAAGTACCATTTCTTGGTTCGCTTCGTCATTTGTTCTATTGGGCTTTACTAAGGTGATGGTATTGATGAATTGAACGTGCTTAGCTAACTTACTTGGGTCCTTAATCTCTACAACGGGAGCTTCGGGATTTGAGATAACATTAACCTTCTTGTCACTATTGGTTATGGCTTTCATGAGGTTATCTATCTTCCTATCCATATCGGCTTGTTGTTGGTTAAAACATTCCGAGAGCTTAGCTATTTGAGCTTCTTGGGATGCGACTATGTTTTGCAACATCCCTTCTATGTTTTGTTGAATAGGGCCATGAGATGGGGGCCAAGAGAAATCATTAGATGTGAATTCTTTAGTTTGTCCCCAATAGAAGTCGGGTTTGCCCTTCGATGCTTCTCGAGCGTCATTAAAAGTCCTAGGTCCGGGTGTTGTAGGGAATCTTCCTCCCGTTCCATTGTTCGGGGGATCGGGTGCAAGTGCGCGTGTTATGAGGATCATTACACAGCTCACACGAGGAAGAAACTTTGTTCACATGGCATGAAGACTTAAGATTTTCGTAGGAGCTCATTAGGAATTTAACTTGATCATCAAGCTCAAGCATCCTACGGTCGGAAGATTGTGAGTCAATGGGAGGCAATGAGATTGCCTTAACGGTTTTGGGCAACTAATGGGGGTCATTCCAACTTTCGTTGTCATAGAGAGCAAGGTCCTCTATTATACCCCATGATTCTTCCGCGATGAGATCACTAAGTTTTCCACCGGCCGCTTGGTCAATGGATCGCTTGGTGGGGAAGTTGACATGATCATAGAAGAGTTGGACTTGGAGCCAAAGATCAATGCCGTGATGAGGGACTTTATGAAGTAAGTCCTTGAATCAAGTCCATGCTTCGTAGAGAGATTCACCCTGACTTTGTTGGAACATCAAGATATCATTCCTAAGCTTAGTGGTTCTTCCCGGTGGAAAAAATTGAGCAAGGAAGCGAGAGGTGAGATCATCCCAACTTGAGATGGAGTCGGCGGGAAGTCGCTCAAGCCAATTACTAGCTTGGTCCCTGATGCAGGTTTTACTGACCAGGTCTTAATATTTATAGTGTCTCGCTATACCTATGGTCTACCCTAATTCACTAACGGGCAGTGTACCCGGTGGTGTGTAGTGTAGTAAATGGTAAAGCCGAGATCGTCCCAAGAGCTATGTGTGTCGGATAATTACTAAGTCTAATTGTCACATAATATAAATGGTTTGATAGGGTTTTAATTAATTAAACTACTAATGCAAAATATAAAAGCAAATAAATGGTAGAAGGGAAATCAATAGAGGAATAGTGGTGCTAACCTAGTTAATCCTCCTAACTAGTAATGTTTACGTCTACCTACTTCCAATTACTTCAGGTGGGGTCAAATTCGAGAGGACAGCATTTGGTCAATTCGCCCTAACCTATCAGCAAAGATGCCACCACAGGAGAAATCAGGCGCACCGTCATAAGTCCTGTTTTTCCTGGTCCCCTAAGCCGAGTCATTAAGTACCGCTACATGCTAGATTCTAAATAGTGAGTGCCCGACCGTTAGGAACTTAGACACTACACCCCCAATTCTTAAGTTCATCCAAACGATAGGTGATCAGTTGGTCAAATCGCACAAGTAGAAAGGGTCGTCAGTTGGTCATATCTTACCCTTCCCATCTCAGTCCGCTCACCTAGGGTCAGTTGGTCATATCTCCTAGGCAATTGGCCTCTACCGCCATTCAAAACTACCGAACCAGGGGTGACTACCAAAGAACTATGCATGCATATACTTAGAAATAATTGTACGGAAGTAAAGGTAAACGCAAACAAAACAATTAAGGAATCATAACTAGGCTAGCACCAAAGGGTTCTTAGCCGCTCATATTAATCATGCACATCAATTCAATATTCAAAGATACGAAATACATGAATTGAAAGTAAAAGAAATAATAAACGCTAAAGCTTATCGTAATGGTGTGATTTCTCCCTTGGAAACAGCTCTGATCCGTGCTGAAAACAGTCAAGCTAAATCACTCAAGGCTGCCACTTGTGAATGGCAGACCGTAACCAGCTTAAAACCGCTTAAAACACAAATACAATTTAAGATCAGAGAATATAGTGAATTCCCGGGTCGTTATGTCCCACGGAGACTCAATGGTGTGTAAACACTTGATCAGACGGTAGAATGATCACTAATGATAGTGATCAGAAAGGATTTGGATAGGATAATTACACTACTGAAAAAGTTTATAAATTAAAGCAACTTAAATACAAATTAAGAAAATTAAAAAGATAAAAGATATTAAATAAACGCTATCACTATATTTAAAGTGATGAACGTTTAAAATTAAAAACGTACGTTTAAATAAAAAAACTACGTAACGTATAAAATAAAACGTGAAAATAAAGAAGGAAAATACCTACGGATATGAAAAATACATTTTTACAATCCTAATTATATAAGAAAATTATTAGAAAAATAAAATTATTTTTAAAACTATTTATCTAATTATTATTAAATAAAAACTATTTATACTATTTAATAAATACTCTAAAATAAAAGAAAATACAAAATAAGGCTAGAAAAATAAAATTAAGACTTAGGAAAATCTAAAATATGATAAAACTAATTTTAAAACTGAAAATATATTTTTAGACTTTTTATATATTTATTATTAATTTAAAACTATTTAAAACTAATTAAAATGCTAGAAAATACTTTTTAAACTAAGAAAATTATGGAAAAATATTTTTTATGACTTATATATTTATCTTAACCTAATAAAAATGAAAAATTATTTTTTTGAAACTTTTCTTAATTTTTTGTATTAAAAGCTAATTAAAAATACTTAAAAACTAATTAAAATTAAGAAAAATAGCAAACAAGCTTAGAAAAATATGAAAATTTCAGGATAAGCTTAAAATAAAGTTAGGAAGCTAGGAAAAATAGAAAAACATAGGGTTATGAGTAAGATTATGGAACTGATAAGCAAGAGCTTATTGAAATAAGCACTAGAATAAGCAAATGGAGTCCAAAAGCTACCAACCCAAAACAGAAGTTATGAAATACTAAAAGAACCAAAATGGAACAAGTTACAACAAGCCCTAATCACTGAAACAACAAGCTCCACAGATTTGATGATGTGAGCTTTTGGCTACAAACAGTAAAAGGGGGTCTACTTTGAGCTGAATAATAAGCACTGAGATAAGCTAAGAATTGAAAACAACCACTTGAACTAACTAGCTAACCAACTGAAATCTCTAATAAGTTAATTTACAAAGTTTAGCTTCCACTATTAAGCTTTTGAGAAGCTCTTGAAAAAGTTGGAAATCACTGTGCACAGGGCATATTTCAGAAAAAGGGGGTCAAAACAAGCTTAAAAATAAGCACTTTACAAGCTAATTAAAACTGAACTAGTATTTTTCTAATTTTCTTAAGCAACTAAAGTTTAATGTCCTAGAAGCTTATAAGCTGAATCTTAATATTAAGCACACAGTGAAATTCTAAGTTTTATTCAAAAACGACCCAATGAAAATTTGACTTTTCAGTTTAAACTAAAGGTTTGACTTTTATGAACTTGTAAGTGATTCTAATGCTTGTATATGTTATATTAAGCTATGTTCAGGTGATTTTAAGCTAGAGTATCAAGTTTAAAGCTAATGTGATGAGATATTCAATCTAGACCCTTAACAGTTAAATGACAAGGATGAAATCAATACGAATTTGACTTTTTAATTAATGAGAACTGATTTTTATTGATTTACCTTGACTATTTAGAACCTAAGTGACTCTGCACAACAACAATTAACAACATAACAAGCTGCAAACACAGGGTATCATGCAGAACCAAACACCCTTCAATGAAACTGTTTTGCAAATAAAATGATCTAAACACTAAACCAACTTGTAATAAGGATCAAACTAAGTTTATATAACCTAAATATAACTACTTAAACAGGTTAAAACTACCAATGATCACAGATACAATTATAAGCATAAAATGCAAAAATGGCTAGAAATTAGAAATTAAAAAGTTCACTCACATGGATCCAGCTTAAGTGCAGACCAAAACCAAAACCCAAGATCACTAAACTAAGCTATTTCCAACCCTAATCAACATCTGCATCACCCACATACCATCACCAAGTCCAATTTGCACCAACAGTTGACTATTATTGACCATGAACCAAAATCACTTAAACCTTGAATGCAAGCTTATACAAAGCTATCATAAGCTTATACAAGCTTATTTGAGATTAAATACAAGCTACTGGAAGCTTAAACATAAGATTTTGAGAATGAATTTTGCAACAGTACATGAAACATGGAATTTTATCTAAAACTTGGATTAAAAACTCAAAAGCTTAATACAATGATTTGTTAACTTGAAAGTGATACATGGAAACTGAAATTACACCATTTTGATTAAACTACAACATTTATAAAAAAAACGACATTAAAGAAAAATATAAAACTAACTACTACTTTTGCTTCCTTTTGCTTCTTTTATAGCTGACAATTCTTCCCCACTTGTTTCTGAGTTGATCCCACCACTTATGAGCCATTGGATTGGTCAAAAGTGCCATATGTCATTTTTGGCGCCAAAAGGTCTTGAGCAGGTTTTAGCTTTAATGAGGGTGGGTTTAGTCAATTAAAGGTTTTGTTGTTTAGAGGAGTTGGAGGGGACATAGGGGGATGGATAGGTGAGGAGGGGGGTTGAAAATGTTGGAAAACCATGTCTGGTTTTGAGTTTACAGGGGTGGAGAGGTATGTCTACAGTGGAGGGCGGTTTTTTTGGTTTTATTTGACCCCGTGGCTAATAATACAAACGGGGTGGGTTGGATTTTGGGCTAAAGGTTGGGCCAAGGTGGATTGGATTTGGATTGATATAACAAAAGGGTGTCCGTTTGGTTTGTGTGGTATACAAGGGCCAAAAATGTAAATTATCCAAACTTCAAGGACTGAACTTGAACTTTTTCCAATGCTCTCACAAGGACCAAACTTGACAACTTTGATAGAACAAGGACCCTTTTTGCATAAAATCAATTTTTTAAAAGTCCAAGGACTAGTTTTGCAAAATTTCAAAGTTTAGGGACCTTTCTTGCCAATTGACCAAAAATTCATTCAAGGATCATTTTAAACAACTTAGAATACTTCAGGGACCTTGAATGATAAAATTCCACATTTTTGAATTTCAGGGACTAGATTTGACAACTTTTAAAACTTGGGGGACTAAAACTGCCAATTTTGCAAATTTGATACGTTTTTCATCTGATTTTGATCTTTTTGCATTTAAAACACATAAAACACTGATTTGTGATATTTTCATCATTTTGATGCATTTTTGAGTGTTTTCAGATGATTCTGCAGTTTAGATTATACAAAAATGATGAGTATTTAGACACTCATCAAGCTCCGTATGCTTCCATAGACCTTCCTTGAGCTTTTTCCCACGTTCTCAGAATGTTGTGTGTGGAATGGGATGATTATAAATGCTGGAATTCGTGGGGTATTTATAGGCCAGGTCTGGGTTACGGCGTAACCAAAAGATGAGTTACGCCGTAACCTTCTATTTCTCCGTAAATGCACTAGATCTGCTAGTTACGGCGTAACCTTATAAGTGGTTACGCCGTAGTCTTCAATAAACATGGTTACGTCGTAAGTGATGCAGTAGTTACGGCGTAAGTATCAGCGGCGTGGAACCTCTTTTGACCTAATGGAGTTACATCGTAATCTTTGGAAGGAGTTACGCCGTAACCTCTTGATGAGTTGGACTTCAGGGTCACGCAATAGTTACGGCGTAATGTGAGAGACGAGTTACACCGTAACCTCTTCAAAATAAGCATACTGTGATAAATCCTTAGTAACATTTCCATTTCCACGTCTCTTTAGCTCCAATGCTCGCAATTTACCTGAAAGTGTAAAACAATGGAAAACAAGCGTAAATCCATATAAATGATATAAATAACGAGCATTAACGGGGGAAATTGAAACTTAATATTCAGGACTATTTGATGTTATCAAATATCCCCCCACTTGAACTCTACTTGCCCTCAAGTAGACCTAATTAGATAGATTCCTAAAAAGATATCTTCCAAAACCTGGAAAATATGAGTTTACAAATACCTTATGCTAGAATAAAACAAAGCCGAACACCTCGCGAAAGGGGAACAAACACTCAAATCTCTCAACTATTCTAAGTGTCAATTTCGGGTGATCACTCAATCGCACAGTCATAGCATGTATTCTATCATAAGCTTGGCGGTTACACAAATCTCCACCACTGGAGTTAAGGGCTAAACAATTCTCGAAGGCAATATGGGTAGACACGACAAAGGTTAAGGGGTGACTTGTCATTACTAACATGTCACGGTAAAGTGGACAAAATCAATGATACATGACCAAATCTATGGCCAAGACACCAAAGATTGCTCGCTGCATCACCTAGACATGCTTCATGACTAAAGGGTAGGATAAGACATGGGATGTATAATTGGTGTAAAATGAAAAACAAGCAGGTAGTCTATATCTATAACTAAGTCATCACCACTTACCGTCCGCCCAAAGTTCAAGCTTAGAAGTCTAGAGACCGGATCATGAAATGCAAGGTAGATGTGTCATTAGAGGACATCGTGATGGGCACACTACCTTTTCTTCTTCAGTTGGTATAACTCCAACTCCAATCTTCAAATGTGACCGAGGTGGCCTCCTCGATACTAAACAATAAAGCTCATACTATAGTGCTTATAACATCGCACTTTACAAAATCATACTCAATCAACTTCTTTTTTTTTTTGAATCAAAACATGATAACATAACATCCCCCCACTTGAGATGAACAATGGGAATTCGGGGGTTCTTCAATGATCTTCATAATTGTTGTCGATGAAAGCGTGATTTCCAAACCTTTCCACTCGAACCTTGAACTTAGGAAAATGATGACTTCCCAATTACCAATAAAGACTACAGGGTAGGCTAAGGTGTAAGGGTGTAACGAAACAATATATTCGGGTGACAAAATGAAAGGAATGGCTCAGAAGGGTGTATCTAGGGGTATTTTGCACTAAAGGGGAGTGCAACAAAAGGGTTTCACATGGGGGTCGAAAAGTTGAGGTGACTAATCGATAGACTCACAATGGTAGGCTGTTTGGGTGATAATCCTATAATACTACATTCTAAAACTGAAAAGTCCAAATACATCGAGCTAACTCAACATACCTCGTCTATGGTCTCGAAATGATGCAAAGGCCAAGTTCTAAAGTTTACAAGCTACCGGAACACTCATAATTTGGTGGATTTGGGGTAAAATATAGGAAACGGATAAGGCTAATCTCACCATGTAATATCAAGGGTTGTATGTGCTCGGCTAAGGTCTAATCTAGTTAGGTTCGAAAAAACATGTCAAAATATAAAAAATGGCGTAATTTTTCAAAATAAACTAGAAAAATGAGGGAGAAATAATGTTCAAGAGATAATTCTACTCCCGTCCCCCCACTTGAATTGTACAAAGTCCCTTTTGTACTAGGCATTAAAATAAAGGTGAAGAGAAAGGTAGAATTAGAGCGAGAACTTCCCTGAAATTTGCTCCAAAAAGAAGAAGGCCCACGAGAAAGGATCGTGCCTTCGTTTGCAAATAAGATGATCTAAACACTAAACCAACTTGTAATAAGGATCAAACTAAGTTTATATAACCTAAATATAACTACTTAAACAGGTTAAAACTACCAATGATCACAGATACAATTATAAGCAAAAAATGCAAAAATGGCTAGAAATTAGAAATTAAAAAGTTAACTCACATGGATCCAGCTTAAGTGCAGACCAAAACCAAAACCCAAGATCACTAAACTAAGCTATTTCCAACCCTAATCAACATCTGCATCACCCACATACCATCACCAAGTCCAATTTGCACCAACAGTTGACTATTATTGACCATGAACCAAAATCACTTAAACCTTGAATGCAAGCTTATACAAAGCTATCATAAGCTTATACAAGCTTATTTGAGATTAAATACAAGCTACTAGAAGCTTAAACATAAGATTTTGAGAATGAATTTTGCAACAGTACATGAAACATGGAATTTTATCTAAAACTTGGATTAAAAACTCAAAAGCTTAATACAATGATTTGTTAACTTGAAAGTGATACATGGAAACTGAAATTACACCATTTTGATTAAACTACAACATTTATAAAAAAAAAACGACATTAAAGAAAAATATAAAACTAACTACTCCTTTTGCTTCCTTTTTCTTCTCTTTTATAGCTGAAAATTCTTCCCCACTTGTTTCTGAGTTGATCCCACCACTTATGAGCCATTGGATTGGTCAAAAGTGCCATATGTCATTTTTGGCGCCAAAAGGTCTTGAGCAGGTTTTAGCTTTAATGAGGGTGGGTTTAGTCAATTAAAGGTTTTGTTGTTTAGAGGAGTTGGAGGGGACATAAGGGGATGGATAGGTGAGGAGGGGGGTTGAAAATGTTGGAAAACCATGTCTGGTTTTGAGTTTACAGGGGTGGAGAGGTATGTCTACAGTGGAGGGCGGTTTTTTTGGTTTTATTTGACCCCGTGGCTAATAATACAAACGGGGTGGGTTGGATTTTGGGCTAAAGGTTGGGCCAAGGTGGATTGGATTTGGATTGATATAACAAAAGGGTGTCCGTTTGGTTTGTGTGGTATACAAGGGCCAAAAATGTAAATTATCCAAACTTCAAGGACTGAACTTGAACTTTTTCCAATGCTCTCACAAGGACCAAACTTGACAACTTTGATAGAACAAGGACCCTTTTTGCATAAAATCAATTTTTTAAAAGTCCAAGGACTAGTTTTGCAAAATTTCAAAGTTTAGGGACCTTTCTTGCCAATTGACCAAAAATTCATTCAAGGATCATTTTAAACAACTTAGAATACTTCAGGGACCTTGAATGATAAAATTCCACATTTTTGAATTTCAGGGACTAGATTTGACAACTTTTAAAACTTGGGGGACTAAAACTGCCAATTTTGCAAATTTGATACGTTTTTCATCTGATTTTGATATTTTTGCATTTAAAACACATAAAACACTGATTTGTGATATTTTCATCATTTTGATGCATTTTTGAGTGTTTTCAGATGATTCTGCAGTTTAGATTATACAAAAATGATGAGTATTTAGACACTCATCAATCCCCCACACTAAGATATTGCTAGTCCCTAGCAATGTTTTGAAGCTTTTAATGGATTTTAAAAACTCTTTACCAAAAGCCATCACTTCTGGAGTAGCCAAATGTTTCAGTTCAAGTAAGAACCATGGTACACCGATAACCATGTGATTTTGAGCAAACCACCAGCTTTCAACGGATTTGATTTTGTCTTTACCAGAAGCCGTACCCTTCGGGACTAGCCAACTCTTAGATAAATTATCAGAATTATCTTTGGTGAGCCGATTACCAATTATGGATTTTCCACTGCCTTTACCACAAGCCATAACCTTGCGGGCTAGCCAACTCTTCACTTTTTAGGATATGGTGAGCTGAAAACCATACAATTTTGGGCAAATTGCAAGCCATATAAACGGATTTGAGAAATATTTACCAAGAGCCGTTTGCTCCTGGATTAGCCAATCCTTTTGTTTATTAGACAAGGCGGACTGATAACCAATTGAGTAAGTGCAAAACACTTACTCCAAAAAAAAATTTGGCCAAAAACGGGGGAATTAGGTAGATAATATATGAAATTCGTGAGAATTCCCCCCCACACTTAGAAATGAATATTGCCCTCAATATTCAAAGTACCGGCGGTTATGCCGAAACAAAGAACGTAAAAGGGAAATATTACGGCCATTATTTAGAAAGAAGATTTTTTTTTTTTTTTTTTGAAACATGTGGGCAACCCCCCCACACTAGGGTGGTAGAAAATAGAAAGAAGTCAGAAATATGGGTGAAAACCCATATGGCATGCTATTGTTTTTGATTACCGAGTCGCTAGCTTGACTCGACCCCGTATTCATTTGTTCATGGGGAAGTAAGTGGAAGAGACAATCTCCATCGGACTTTCATTCAAGATGTTTGGATAAACATTTGAAGCACGTGAAAGTTCCACACCGACGAGATACAGAGAGACAGACCCGGCTCACAAATGATAAATGAAAATGCCGGGGTCAAAGATAGTGTCCTCACTCCCGAAGGAGTGAAGAAGAGAGGAAGTCACCGAGTAGGTGAAGAAAAGAAGGAAGATCATGATAACAATCATAACTAGATCTTCTTCCTCGGGATTAAGTGCAATTGCACTTATTTGGATTTTATAGGTTGAGCTCTTTGGGTTGGAAGGCATCTCGGTTGGGAGGGTGGGAAGATTTGTCATAACTATGCAAATTGAGATTTTCTCCTCCCGATCATGATTTTTGCCATCCAAGCAATCATACTCCAGCGGAGATATGATATGAGTGAGTTCACTGGAGAACTCCTCATGAAGAGTATACGGAGGTGGGACATGTGCGGTACTTCGTGGGCTATAAATATGCACCTCGTCCATTATAGTCTCCGTGTCAGACTCATCACTATCAAAGATTGGATTAACTGAATTTAGAGTAAATTCAGAATCGAATTCGAATAAGGGATTAGTGATAGTCGTATTAACTGTTGTGGAAACAACATGGTCAACATCCTCTTCTAAGTTGACGATCTCGGAATGTGGAAGTGATGCATCAATAAATTCTATGTCTTTAGAATATAAATAATCGGCATCACTATAATCACTGTCAAAATCTGAGAAAGTCTCAACAAGATTATTTGTAAGAGGAGAAGACACATCACACTCATGGTCAAGAATTTCCTCAGACTCACTTGGGATCGGGATAAAGTTCTCAACATTAGACGATTCCGTTTCCGGAATAGTGCTGAGATGCTTATCCCCCATGGTGAGAGAGTCTTTGGGATCAAAAAATTTCAAAGAAATAGGATCATCGACCTCTTCCAAAAGGAATTCACTTCTCTCAACCGGCGTGAGTGAAGGGGAAGAGTCGGAAATGAAAGGCTCAGAAACGGGAGTGGGATTGCCACTCGGAGTCGTAGATTCCTCATTAAAATCATCGTCGTCGTCGTCGTCATCATAATCGTACACGAGAGGTTTCCAATATTGGGAACTTACTCTAGCTGCTTGTTCTTCAAAGATACGTTTTCACGAGACTCTTCTTTAACCAATTCTTTTAAATCTTTGAGTATATCGAGACAATTTTGGAGAAGTTCTTGAGGAATTTGCAGAGGTTGTGTTTGAATCGTTTGGTACTGTGGAGGTTGGTCATGATAAGAGTAGTCATAATTGTTACAAGGATTATGCTCATAGACAAGCGTGTTCCTCGTTTGACACTCAAAACTCGGGTGAGGACCTCCACAATACTCACAGCAGTTAGATAAGTCGGGCTGTGGTGGGTAGTTGGAAAAGTTTGAGGGGTCGTTAAATGAATTCGGATTAGGATCATAATCAAATGAATTCCTCGAACCACAAAACAAACAACTCCCGTTATGAATATCATTACCACACTGTACACACGTACACCAGCGACAGGGTGAACCAAAAAGAGGCTCACCACAACCGACACAAGGAATAAACGATTCCATGAGAATAGAAGAAGGTAGAATCAAATGGATAGAGGGTAAAGGAATAAAGAATCAAAAAGGGTAAGAGGGTAAAGAGGAATATTTTTGGCATTTTTTGAAAAACATGCTATAAAAACAAAGAAGGAAAATATTTTTGGTGTTGTTAACACTTCAGGAAAAGTGTTAATGAACTTTTTGGAATTTTGATAACTTTACAAAAAACTTTTTACAAAAGATGGAATATGCACAAGAATGGGTCTGAAAAAGGTTTAACACACGCTAAAGCCTCCCCGGCAGCGGCGCCAAAATTTGATCCGTGCTGAAAACAGTCAAGCTAAATCACTCAAGGCTGCCACTTGTGAATGGCAGACCGTAACCAGCTTAAAACCGCTTAAAACACAAATACAATTTAAGATCAGAGAATATAGTGAATTCCCGGGTCGTTATGTCCCACGGAGACTCAATGGTGTGTAAACACTTGATCAGACGGTAGAATGATCACTAATGATAGTGATCAGAAAGGATTTGGATAGGATAATTACACTACTGAAAAAGTTTATAAATTAAAGCAACTTAAATACAAATTAAGAAAATTAAAAAGATAAAAGATATTAAATAAACGCTATCACTATATTTAAAGTGATGAACGTTTAAAATTAAAAACGTACGTTTAAATAAAAAAACTACGTAACGTATAAAATAAAACGTGAAAATAAAGAAGGAAAATACCTACGGATATAGAAAATACATTTTTACAATCCTAATTATATAAGAAAATTATTAGAAAAATAAAATTATTTTTAAAACTATTTATCTAATTATTATTAAATAAAAACTATTTATATTATTTAATAAATACTCTAAAATAAAAGAAAATACAAAATAAGGCTAGAAAAATAAAATTAAGACTTAGGAAAATCTAAAATATGATAAAACTAATTTTAAAACTGAAAATATATTTTTTAGACTTTTTATATATTTATTATTAATTTAAAACTATTTAAAACTAATTAAAATGCTAGAAAATACTTTTTAAACTAAGAAAATTATGGAAAAATATTTTTTATGACTTATATATTTATCTTAACCTAATAAAAATGAAAAATTATTTTTTTTTGAAACTTTTCTTAATTTTTTGTATTAAAAGCTAATTAAAAATACTTAAAAACTAATTAAAATTAAGAAAAATAGCAAACAAGCTAAGAAAAATCTGAAAATTTCAGGATAAGCTTAAAATAAAGTTAGGAAGCTAGGAAAAATAGAAAAACATAGGGTTATGAGTAAGATTATGGAACTGATAAGCAAGAGCTTATTGAAATAAGCACTAGAATAAGCAAATGGAGTCCAAAAGCTACCAACCCAAAACAGAAGTTATGAAATACTAAAAGAACCAAAATGGAACAAGTTACAACAAGCCCTAATCACTGAAACAATAAGCTCCACAGATTTGATGATGTGAGCTTTTGGCTACAAACAGTAAAAGGGGGTCTACTTTGAGCTGAATAATAAGCACTGAGATAAGCTAAGAATTGAAAACAACCACTTGAACTAACTAGCTAACCAACTGAAATCTCTAATAAGTTAATTTACAAAGTTTAGCTTCCACTATTAAGCTTTTGAGAAGCTCTTGAAAAAGTTGGAAATCACTGTGCACAGGGCATATTTCAGAAAAAGGGGGTCAAAACAAGCTTAAAAATAAGCACTTTACAAGCTAATTAAAACTGAACTAGTATTTTTCTAATTTTCTTAAGCAACTAAAGTTTAATGTCCTAGAAGCTTATAAGCTGAATCTTAATATTAAGCACACAGTGAAATTCTAAGTTTTATTCAAAAACGACCCAATGAAAATTTGACTTTTCAGTTTAAACTAAAGGTTTGACTTTTATGAACTTGTAAGTGATTCTAATGCTTGTATATGTTATATTAAGCTATGTTCAGGTGATTTTAAGCTAGAGTATCAAGTTTAAAGCTAATGTGATGAGATATTCAATCTAGACCCTTAACAGTTAAATGACAAGGATGAAATCAATACGAATTTGACTTTTTAATTAATGAGAACTGATTTTATTGATTTATCTTGACTATTTAGAACCTAAGTGACTCTGCACAACAACAATTAACAACATAACAAGCTGCAAACACAGGGTATCATGCAGAACCAAACACCCTTCAATGAAACTGTTTTGCAAATAAGATGATCTAAACACTAAACCAACTTGTAATAAGGATCAAACTAAGTTTATATAACCTAAATATAACTACTTAAACAGGTTAAAACTACCAATGATCACAGATACAATTATAAGCATAAAATGCAAAAATGGCTAGAAATTAGAAATTAAAAAGTTCACTCACATGGATCCAGCTTAAGTGCAGACCAAAACCAAAACCCAAGATCACTAAACTAAGCTATTTCCAACCCTAATCAACATCTGCATCACCCACATACCATCACCAAGTCCAATTTGCTGCAACAGTTGACTATTATTGACCATGAACCAAAATCACTTAAACCTTGAATGTAAGCTTATATAAGGCTATCATAAGCTTATACAAGCTTATTTGAGATTAAATACAAGCTACTAAAAGCTTAAATATAAGATTTTGAGAATGAAATTTGCAACAGTAACATGAAACATGAAATTTTATCTAAAACTTGGATTGAAAACTCAAAAGCTTAATACAATGATTTGTTAACTTGAAAGTGATACATGGAAACTGAAATTACACCATTTTGATTAAACTACAACATTTATAAAAAAAACGACATTAAAGAAAAATATAAAACTAACTACTACTTTTGCTTCCTTTTTCTTCTCTTTTATAGCTGACAATTCTTCCCCACTTGTTTCTGAGTTGATCCCACCACTTATGAGCCATTGGATTGGTCAAAAGTGCCATATGTCATTTTTGGCGCCAAAAGGTCTTGAGCAGGTTTTAGCTTTAATGAGGGTGGGTTTAGTCAATTAAAGGTTTTGTTGTTTAGAGGAGTTGGAGGGGACATAGGGGGATGGATAGGTGAGGAGGGGGGTTGAAAATGTTGGAAAACCATGTCTGGTTTTGAGTTTACAGGGGTGGAGAGGTATGTCTACAGTGGAGGGCGGTTTTTTTGGTTTTATTTGACCCCGTGGCTAATAATACAAACGGGGTGGGTTGGATTTTGGGCTAAAGGTTGGGCCAAGGTGGATTGGATTTGGATTGATATAACAAAAGGGTGTCCGTTTGGTTTGTGTGGTATACAAGGGCCAAAAATGTAAATTATCCAAACTTCAAGGACTGAACTTGAACTTTTTCCAATGCTCTCACAAGGACCAAACTTGACAACTTTGATAGAACAAGGACCCTTTTTGCATAAAATCAATTTTTTAAAAGTCCAAGGACTAGTTTTGCAAAATTTCAAAGTTTAGGGACCTTTCTTGCCAATTGACCAAAAATTCATTCAAGGATCATTTTAAACAACTTAGAATACTTCAGGGACCTTGAATGATAAAATTCCACATTTTTGAATTTCAGGGACTAGATTTGACAACTTTTAAAACTTGGGGGACTAAAACTGCCAATTTTGCAAATTTGATACGTTTTTCATCGATTTTGATCTTTTTTTTTGCATTTAAAACACATAAAACACTGATTTGTGATATTTTCATCATTTTGATGCATTTTTGAGTGTTTTCAGATGATTCTGCAGTTTAGATTATACAAAAATGATGAGTATTTAGACACTCATCAAGCTCCGTATGCTTCCATAGACCTTCCTTGAGCTTTTTCCCACGTTCTCAGAATGTTGTGTGTGGAATGGGATGATTATAAATGCTGGAATTCGTGGGGTATTTATAGGCCAGGTCTGGGTTACGGCGTAACCAAAAGATGAGTTACGCCGTAACCTTCTATTTCTCCGTAAATGCACTAGATCGGCTAGTTACGGCGTAACCTTATAAGTGGTTACGCCGTAGTCTTCAATAAACATGGTTACGTCGTAAGTGATGCAGTAGTTACGGCGTAAGTATCAGCGGCGTGGAACCTCTTTTGACCTAATGGAGTTACATCGTAATCTTTGGAAGGAGTTACGCCGTAACCTCTTGATGAGTTGGACTTGTGGTCACGCAATAGTTACAGCATAATGTGAGAGACGAGTTACACCGTAACCTCTTCAAAATAAGCATACTGTGATAAATCCTTAGTAACATTTCCATTTCCACGTCTCTTTAGCTCCAATGCTCGCAATTTACCTGAAAGTGTAAAACAATGGAAAACAAGCGTAAATCCATATAAATGATATAAATAACGAGCATTAACGGGGGAAATTGAAACTTAATATTCAGGACTATTTGATGTTATCAAATATCCCCCCACTTGAACTCTACTTGCCCTCAAGTAGACCTAATTAGATAGATTCCTAAAAAGATATCTTCCAAAACCTGGAAAATATGAGTTTACAAATACCTTATGCTAGAATAAAACAAAGCCGAACACCTCGCGAAAGGGGAACAAACACTCAAATCTCTCAACTATTCTAAGTGTCAATTTCGGGGTGATCACTCAATCGCACAGTCATAGCATGTATTCTATCATAAGCTTGGCGGTTACACAAATCTCCACCACTGGAGTTAAGGGCTAAACAATTCTCGAAGGCAATATGGGTAGACACGACAAAGGTTAAGGGGTGACTTGTCATTACTAACATGTCACGGTAAAGTGGACAAAATCAATGATACATGACCAAATCCATGGCCAAGACACCAAAGATTGCTCGCTGCATCACCTAGACATGCTTCATGACTAAAGGGTAGGATAAGACATGGGATGTATAATTGGTGTAAAATGAAAAACAAGCTGGTAGTCTATATCTATAACTAAGTCATCACCACTTACCGTCCGCCCAAAGTTCAAGCTTAGAAGTCTAGAGACCGGATCATGAAATGCAAGGTAGATGTGTCACTAGAGGACATCGTGATGGGCACACTACCTTTTCTTCTTCAGTTGGTATAACTCCAACTCCAATCTTCAAATGTGACCGAGGTGGCCTCCTCGATACTAAACAATAAAGCTCATACTATAGTGCTTATAACATCGCACTTTACAAAATCATACTCAATCAACTTCTTTTTTTTTTGAATCAAAACATGATAACATAACATCCCCCCACTTGAGATGAACAATGGGAATTCGGGGTTCTTCAATGATCTTCATAATTGTTGTCGATGAAAGCGTGATTTCCAAACCTTTCCACTCGAACCTTGAACTTAGGAAAATGATGACTTCCCAATTACCAATAAAGACTACAGGGTAGGCTAAGGTGTAAGGGTGTAACGAAACAATATATTCGGGTGACAAAATGAAAGGAATGGCTCAGAAGGGTGTATCTAGGGGTATTTTGCACTAAAGGGGAGTGCAACAAAAGGGTTTCACATGGGGGTCGAAAAGTTGAGGTGACTAATCGATAGACTCACAATGGTAGGCTGTTTGGGTGATAATCCTATAATACTACATTCTAAAACTGAAAAGTCCAAATACATCGAGCTAACTCAACATACCTCGTCTATGGTCTCGAAATGATGCAAAGGCCAAGTTCTAAAGTTTACAAGCTACCGGAACACTCATAATTTGGTGGATTTGGGGTAAAATATAGGAAACGGATAAGGCTAATCTCACCATGTAATATCAAGGGTTGTATGTGCTCGGCTAAGGTCTAATCTAGTTAGGTTCGAAAAAACATGTCAAAATATAAAAAATGGCGTAATTTTTCAAAATAAACTAGAAAAATGAGGGAGAAATAATGTTCAAGAGATAATTCTACTCCCGTCCCCCCACTTGAATTGTACAAAGTCCCTTTTGTACTAGGCATTAAAATAAAGGTGAAGAGAAAGGTAGAATTAGAGCGAGAACTTCCCTGAAATTTGCTCCAAAAAGAAGAAGGCCCACGAGAAAGGATCGTGCCTTCGTTAAAGCGTCATGAACAAACTTCAATCCCTGAAATCATAATACCGACAAGCATAATTCTAAAAAGAAAAAATAAAATGAAAAATAAACCTAAAAAGAAAAAGTAGGAATCACAGTTGAATTTAGCGAATGCAACAAGCCTTTTAAACCACTTGGTGTCCCAAGTGGACGAGTGAAGTCTTGTGAGGGTTTACAGGGAACACACCCACAAAGTTCATTTAAAAACTAATACAAGGTTATTGTGTTTTAAAATGAAAGAATTAAAGCAGAGGAGAGTTACGTCGTAACTCCAATAAGAGAGTTACGCCGTAACTTGCAAAACCTGGTATGAGCTGAGAAGCGAATAGTTACGGAGTAACCACTGAGATGGTATTACGCCGTAATTGGTAATGCGTCAATAATTCTGCTGCTAAAATGTTGGTTACGGCGTAATCGCCATGATGAGTTACACCGTAACTCTGTTCACATCAGCAACTGCAGCAGTAATTACTTCATTGTCTCTTGCAAAAATGTTTAGAAAACACAAAACACAACAGAAAGGAAATAAAAACAAAAGAAAGGGATAATTTGGGTTGTCTCCCGAAAGATCACTTTTCTTTATTAACGAGTCTTTAAGTTAGACTCAGAGCCGCGGGGCTCCTATTGGGGTCTTTGAGCTTGCCCCACTTCATCAATGTCCTTCATCAAATAAGGGTGGTCCCAAACATGTAGCAAAACATACCGAGTCATGGTGCATCTTTTCCGCAGAAAATTACCTTGTGCCCACTCGAAACGAAACCTGGCCTTTTTTTCCTCCTCAATTTTATCATACCCAAACTTTACTCGTAACCAATTCTCAAATGAGATCCCCCTGTATCCTACATTGTTCCTTTTATCTTCGTCAAAGCATGCCCATTCCTTACGTTTGAGCCATTTAGGTTCAGGGTATTCTCCTCCATCGCAGATCTTGCGATTTGGGTTGCATGTAGGCCATGCTATGGTGTAATCGTCGTGCATGATAGCTGGTTCGCAAAAGTGAATTGTCCAGTCAATATCGGAGAACCATTCGCTAAAAGCACTATGTTGTTGTAACCACTTTTGTTTGATATCCTCATCATTTTCCCAGCACCACCAAACTTTAGCAGCTTCATCAATCCTCCGAATGAGATACATCCCTCCTCCATTGCATCCTTTTTGGAAAGGGGAACATCTGGGAAATATTACTCTGGTACCCTCAACCAAAGGAGCACAACAGTGAACTCTTCCTTTACAGCAGAATCGGGTACGGAAAACGAGATCTCATCCTCAACTTCTTCATTGTCACTAGATTCGGAGTCCTGCAGATGTCTAAAATCCGAAGGTGGAAATCTATCGGAATCATCAAATTCAAACTTTGGTAGTTACTTTATAACAATTTCGTCAGGCTCAAGGCTCAAGGTTTTATCCAACTTGAACTCCACTATATTTCCATAGACTCCACCGTAGCGTGCTAATGTTTCAAGGAATGGTAAACCAAGAATCAAATGTTCCTTTTTGCCTTTAATATTATCTACTACCACAAACTCGGGAGCCGAAGTAAATTTATCGACCTTAACACACGTACCTCCTGTAATACCTAACGGGGTAATCATAGTTTCAGTAGTTGATGCAATCTTCATATCTGTTTCCCAAAGGTGGATAATCTGCAGTTTTAGGAATATGGATAGAGGCATGATGTTTATACTAGACCCAAAATCAACTATACCCAACATATCAATATTATCAGCAGAACACGGAATGACTACCCCTCTAGCACTAATGTCCTCAACAAAGAATAAACTTGATCCTAACCTAAACCTACCAGCTGGGGCATGGTTACGCCGGAACTCAGGTAAGTAGTTACGGCGTAACTCTTCATGTTGGTCGATATTAATGACCTCTAATTTGTCGATTATACATTCCTCAATCATCTCCTGAGAATCATTGGTGAAGACAGCATTACATTCTTCCTTACGCTTGGCTTCGTTAAGTTCGATCCCATCAATCTCCGCACTGAGTTTTCCAATCATAACTTCAAGATTTTTTAGGGTTTCGTCGTGACTGGAAAGATTTTTATGAGTGTTTTCCTGGAAACCCTTTAACTAAATATTTTGTTCTTCTTGTTTCTGGGGCGAAGTTTCCAGGAATTTATTAATTGTATCCTCAAGATTGGGCCTTCTTTCTCCACTAGGCCCACGATTGTAATTTCCTCGATAACTGTTATTATTTCGACTATCTTCGTAAAATTGTCGATTCTCCCCATATTTAGCTTCCTCAATTATTTCTGCGTCTGTATGAGGATAATTTTTCGCAAGATGTCTTCCTCCACAGATTTCACACCCCACTTGAATGGCATGAACGGTTTCTCTGACTTTCAGCATATCTCGACTGAGGCTTTCAATTTTACTAGCAATTGCTGCAATTCCGTCGAAACTTCCACATTGGTTTCTTTTACTTCCACCGTCGTGCCATTTTTTAGAATGGTCCGCCATTTTTTGAATGTCTTCAATTGCCGCAGTAGGAGTCATATTCGGGATAGGTCCTTGATAATCCATCATCCGTCTCGTAGTTACATTTATTCCTTTGTAGAAAATATTGACCTTCTGCTGGTTATTAAGATCATTGGTAGGACACTTATAAAGAAGATCGTTGTATCTGTCCCAAGCTTGATACAGAGTTTCGTCGTCTTCTTGTTTGAAATTGTGGATCTCCAAGAGTTGATTAGAAATATTTGATGGTGGGCAATATCTTTGGATAAAATGTTTCTTAAGTAGCGCCCAAGTATTAACTGCCCCGGTGGGCAATCTTTCGATCCATCTTCGGGCTGCTCCAGTTAGAGTCATAGGGAAGACCCTGAGCAAAACAAAGATCATGAGACACGAATGTTGAAAAGGCTAGCGATGTATAGGACATTTTCAACGTGCTTATACGCGTCTTCGTCCCCTGTTTTGAAAAGGGTTAGCCGAAGCTCCCTCACAAATTGGTCTATAATCTCGAAACGAACATCCGCTCTGATTGCCGGTCTTACGAGACCCGACCCTTGATCTGCTCTAGTCAATGCCAAGTATTCCTCAAGAGTGAGGTCATCGATGTTAACAACTTCCATGGTACCTGAAAACTTGAAATATGATCGTGAGAAATGTTTAAAAATGAATTGAAAGACTTAATATTAATCCTAATATAGCTCCCCGGCAGCGACGCCAAAAACTTGATGCAGGTTTTACTGACCATGTCTTAATATTTATAGTGTCTCGCTATACCTATGGTCTACCCTAATGCACTAACGGGCAGTGTACCCGGTCGTGTGTACTGTAGTAAATGGTAAAGCCGAGGTCGTCCCAAGAGCTATGTGTGTCGGATAATTACTAAGTCTAATTGTCACAGAATATAAATGGTTTGATAGGGTTTTAATTAATTAAACTACTAATGCAAAATATGAAAGCAAATAAATGGTAGAAGGGAAATCAATAGAGGAATAGTGGTGCTAACCTAGTTAATCCTCCTAACTAGTAATGTTTACGTCTACCTACTTCCAATTACTTCAGGTGGGGTCAAATTCGAGAGGACGGCATTTGGTCAATTCGCCCTAACCTATCAGCAAAGATGCCACCACAGGAGAAATCAGGCGCACCGTCATAAGTCCTGTTGTTCCTGGTCCCCTAAGCCGAAGTCATTAAGTACCGCTACATGCTAGATTCTAAATAGTGAGTGCCCGACCGTTAGGAACTTAGACACTACACCCCCAATTCTTAAGTTCATCCAAACGATAGGTGATCATTTGGTCAAATCGCACAAGTAGAAAGGGTCGTCAGTTGGTCATATCTTACCCTTCCCGTCCCAGTCCGCTCACCTAGGGTCAGTTGGTCATATCTCCTAGGCAATTGGCCTCTACCGCCATTCAAAACTACCGAACCAGGGTGACTACCAAAGAACTATGCATGCATACACTTAGAAATAATTGTACGGAAGTAAAGGTAAACGCAAACAAAAAAATTAAGGAATCATAACTAGGCTAGCACCAAAGGGTGCTTAGCCGCTCATATTAATCATGCACATCAATTCAATATTCAAAGATACGAAATACATGAATTGAAAGTAAAATAAATAATAAACGCTAAAGCTTATCGTAATGGTGTGACTTCTCCCTTGGAAACAGCTCCGTATGCTTCCCTAGACCTTCCTTGAGCTTTTTCCCACGTTCTCAAAATGTTGTGTGTGGAATGGGATGATTAGAAATGCTGGAATTCGTGGGGTATTTATAGGCCAGGTCTGGGTTACGGCGTAACCAAAAGATGAGTTACGCCGTAACCTTTTATTTCTCCGTAAATGCACTAGATCTGCTAGTTACGGCGTAACCTTATAAGTGGTTACGCCGTAGCACTAGATCTGCAAGTTACGGCGTAACCTTATAAGTGGTTACGCCGTAGTCTTTAATAAACATGGTTACGTCGTAAGTGATGCAGTAGTTACGGCATAAGTATCAACGGCGTGGAACCTCTTTTGACCTAATGGAGTTATGTCGTAATCTTTGGAAGGAGTTACGCCGTAACCTCTTGATGAGTTGGACTTCAGGGTCACGCAATAGTTACGGCGTAATGTTAGAGACGAGTTACGCCGTAACCTCTTCAAAATAAGCATACTGTGATAAATCCTTAGTAACGTTTCCATTTCCACGTCTCTTTAGCTCCAATGCTCGCAATTTACCTGAAAGTGTAAAACAATGGAAAATAAGCGTAAATCCATATAAATGATATAAATAACAAGCATTAACGGGGGAAATTGACACTTAATATTCAGGACTATTTGATGTTATCAGTCCCGTAGAGAGAATTGGAAGAGACGCAGACGCGTGGTCTCCCGAGTAGTAGCATCGAATTCGATGGAATCGAAAATTTTAAGGAAATCCTTAAGATGCTGATTAGGATCTTCGGAATGAAGTCCATGGAATGCACATACATTTTGCACCAACCGGATGGTGTCGGATCACAGCGCCATAGTTTGGGCTTGGTTGGGAAGCTCAATGTGTTCCTATAGCCTAGGTGGCTTGGTCTTGAGTATTCACCAAGAGAACGGGCTCTTGGCGGGTCATTGGGTGGTAGGTTGATGAATGGTGGTGGGTTATCACCTTCCATGATGAAAAGTGATGGCGTTTACGAACAAAGGTCACGAAGAAGGGGGATAGATTACGAGGAAGCTAAAAATCGAAAAAAAAAAGTTTACTTGATAGGAATCAAGCAAAGAAACCTAAACGAGGTGGACTCCTAACTAGCTATTCTATTCCCCGGCAGCGGCGCCTAAAACTTGATAAAGCTACACGCGTCATTTGAGGTCAAAGGAACTTCCTTTTCGTCGAGCAAGTTTTTCAACACCCTAGGCAGTGAACCTAATCGTTGTAGTGTAGTATTAGGGTAAGCCACGGGAATTGATATCGTTCTCTAGGGGAATAGGAATGCTAGTGAGAAGTTACTACGCTAAGGTTGGGGTTGAGGAAGATTATTTTTTATCTTTTTATATTTTTTTAGGAAATGGAAAGGTACGAATCTCTGGGTTTGGATTTGGGGGTTGGTATTTCTACCGATTACTTCTACTTATCTAATTATCTAAACTAAGGTGTATGTAGTCTATGTCTAATTATTGTGTGCTCGTATGATGATTTAAAGATGTGTTTACTTATGTTTTATTACTCCTTAATTATCTCCTATTGATGGTTGAATTGTCACGTCCTTATTCTTAATCGCGTTGTGTGTCTAAAGTCGTAGGGTATGCGTTTATCCCTATCTCATTGAAACTACCAAAGGTTATCGCCTACAAAATCTCTAGGATTTATAAACTCAACTCTAAGGTACTCTTCGGATGGTTTAGCCTACAATGACTCTAGGTACTATAAGCTAAGGTTCACAAAGATTAATCAAGCATTAACTACACAACGAATGACCTATCGCAATACTAGATCATTAACAATTAAGATAAGAGACAACCAATCAATATTCAATAATCAAGTTTCATATTCCCTAAGCAAACACACAAGTAAATTAGCCGGACATGGAGAACATGCAAGCATACACACAAGTAATTGAAGACATAATTGAATTAATGAAGTAAAACACTTATCTTGATGTAAGATAGGGTTTGGAACCCTAAAATACTGTACAAGACAGCCTTGGTTCGGTTTAGGTTTTTACTCCAAAAGACTACACACTGAAAACTAAAAAATTCGGATTCTATATATAAGATTACATATGCGACGGCGTCACCTTTTGATTTGTGACGCCGTCGGGTCGCCGTCATTAAGGTTTCGTCTTGGCCACGTTAGTCTTGCGACGGCGTCACCTTATGCTTGTGACGCCGTCCCCTTCAGTCTCTGACGTCGTCTGGATCAAATTTAGGCCGTCTGAGTTGCGACGACCTACTCTTTTAAAACCTGAAGCCATCACTTGAAAATAAGCAATTTGGCTACTCAGCCGTCACAAAAGTGGTCTGACGGCGTCGCAGATAACACCTGACGCCGTCACCTTCAGTTTTAGCAGCCTGAGGGTCTCGATTCTTGACTTTGGCCATTTTCTTCGTATATTCGCGCCTTTTCGTCCGAATAAGTGTTATTCCAACATTTTGCCTTCAAGATACCTAAAAAGTGAAATGGAACGATATTAAGTAATAACGGATACAAAAGTGATCAAATAAAGGCTTAAACGACCCCTCAAAAAGGTACATTTTAAAACCTTATCACTGTTGCCGTGGCTTTGGTCTAGGATATCATGGTCTTGAGACTCAACCTTGACCTTAGACGTGGTTGTGGTCTCGGCTTAAGGCCATTAGGCCTCTTGGTTTGCCTTTAGTTGTGACAAAAGTATAGTTATATAGGGAAGTTTCAGTTTTTGAAAGAAAATGGACTGTTTTAAGTGTTTTTCAAGACCCGAGCTTTTTGGAAGTGAAGGAAAACGTCGTTACAGAAAACTTTCGTGCTTTAAATTTTTGATGAAACAGACCAGAAGACCTTGAAAAAAAACGGCCAGACCCCGAACAGTTTGTTTATGGCAGTTTCGGCGTTTTGGTTTCGCTAATTTTTTTTGCCCGTATCTTTTGACTCGTGTACTCGTTTTCGGTGATTCAAATTGCTATTTTTTTCATTTTAAAGTCCTATTTAATAGTACGTAAGTTTCCAATATCATGGTTATACTATTTTGGTCGTATTTCACATTATTTGTCACTAGTTTTCTTGTTTACATCCATTTAGCTAACATATGATTCCTTTAACTTGTTTTAGTGGTTTTTGTACATCATGATAACAACATAAAGACCATATATAACATACATGAAGTATGAGAAACATGTAAATGATGTTGAGTAAGAGAGTGTGTTAGGGTTTCTTACTACTTTTGACTTTCAATTAAGAAATGAAATCAATGATTCATGAACTAAAACAAAACTAGAAACCCTAGCTTTCAATTTCTTCAACCTCTTGACACCAACTTAGGATCACTTGGAACCTTCTGTGTGGATTGGAGATCAACAAAGGTTGGAAGAAACTAGGACTTGGATCAATCAAAGTTTAACATGAACTTTGGAATTGATATGGAACTAGAACTCTTGAATAACTCTTGAAAGGATTTGCAAAATGAATGTGTGTTGGTGTGTTTTGTTTGAATGAAGAGAGGAGGAGGGATGAGTTCCCTTTTATACTAAAATGAGGAGGTTAGGAAGGTGTGTAGGAAGGTTACTTAACTTTGGGACCAAGTTTACTTGAATAACCCTAAGCTTCTTTTGTAAGCTTCAAGTTTACTTGGTCCTTACTTATAAAACACCCCATGTGGCTTAAAATTCGTTCAAGGCTTATCTTGGATGACTAGATATGAGTTGCTTGGTATTATCTAGTTTACGGAGTGAGTTTTGGTTCCGTTAAATGCCAACCGTAAGTTGTTAAGCCATAAAACGTAAAACCGGGTATCGTTAAAATATGAAACTTGTAGGAATGATGAAATTCATCATTATACTCCATAATAAAATATAAAATGAGTGGTAAGTTCTATCGGGTTGCTTAAACGATGTTTTAAGCTGGAAACGCGGGTAAAAAAAGCGTATTTCCGTAAAACGCAGTACTGGAAAACGTAAAATTTCAAAACTTGTGGAATTGTCGTAAAATGGTAGAAATACATATTTATAATGTTTATAGTGTTTTATGGACATATCGGGATGCCTGAATGACGTTTAAACCCTAAAGAAATTCTCGGACACGGTTTTGTGAAATCGGTTCTGAATGGATTCAACGTACGTCGTCAGGACGACTTGTCGAGTATCAACTTTCTTATCAAGATGGTAAAATAAAAATAAAAATTTTTACGAGATGAATAGTAAAAAAGAATAGTAACTTTTCAAAAAAATGAAAAGTAACCTAAAAATGCGGGTTGTTACAGTCCAAATAAAAAAATAGAAGTGTGCAAATCACTTCTCATTTTTGAGCACTTCTCATTTTTGAGTGTTGGTTAGGGCTGTAAACGAACCGGATGAACACGAATGAAGTCTTGTTCATGTTCTTTGTTCAATTTTAACTGGACATAAACAGACACAAACACTTAAACGGACGAATTTTCTTGTTCATGTTCGTTTATTAAGAAAATGATGTGTTCATGTTCGTTTTATTAAGACACTAGACGAACGCTAATCGAACATAAACGATCGAACATAAATGAACATAGACAAACAAACATAAATATTATTAAATTATACAAAATATATTATTTTATAAGTGTTGTTTTGTGTAGAACCGTAGGGAAGGGGATGAATATGGTCTTTCGGCTTCTTCGAAGTTTATTGACTTCAAGTCTCAAAGATCAAAAAATGGTTATACAACAATAATCAAAACAACCACAGTTACATCCAAAGTATACAAAGCATGTAAAGAGACACCACGACATATACTGGTTCAGGATGGGGGGTTTATACCATCCGTACGTCAAGTTGCGAATCCATACATTATACTATTCACTAAGTATAATTCTTTAGGTGGACTACAAACCGTTACAACTTCACTCCACCGATATGCACAAAGATTGGTGCTCACAAAAAAGAGCTACTCCCAACGGTATTCCGCCCTCGAAAACCACCCAAAAGAATCTCGTGATTCGACTTCCCACAAAGACTTCCCACCTGAAGTATCAAACCCCAACTAGATCTCCAACGATCTAGGCTTGGTCACCAAGGCACAAGACTTCGCTTATAATCAAATCGAAAGAATAAATGTTTGATCGTTCAATAAAGCTCTAACCTAACCAAGAGACTTGATTGTAATAGAAAGGGTATAGAAGAAGACCCTCAACATAATCACAAGAGTGGATTCGGTTCTTGTGATTCTTCACTTGCAAAGAATGTGTTCTTCCAAAGATGATAAGTGATATATCAAGAACACAATATAGAATTAGAGGATTGAAAGACTAGAAACTAGATAGAAAGAAGTAATGGCAAGGGGTGAGGAATACAATAGGCAAGGGTGCATATTTATAGGCCAAAGCCCAAATGGGAAAACATTTACCGAGGCTGGCACGTCGCTGGCGTTTCTGAGCGCCACAGGCTGGAAATGTTTTCTTGGGAATTTGGTCTTTTAACTACCCAACCTTGCTAAACCCCCAATTGAACTTCACACATTAAACCTTTCCATTATTCATCCTCAAGGTCAACCAACTCAAATAGCCATTTGATAAAAATTATTTTGTGAAGTCTTTAAGTAAAACCAATTATCAAAGAAAGAAAGAGATAAGGGATAATTGGATAGGGATATTTTGGGTATTCCTCATATGGCATAGTTAAGAAAGAAAGAATATGTCATGGAATATTCCTTTTTTTAAAAGGAAGTGTAGATGTTGTGAGATAGAGAGAGAGGGGGAAGAATTTGAATTCAAATGTGTGTGATAGGGTAGAATATGAGATAAGCTTGGTTAAGGTTGAATCATGGTTTGGTTAGGTGTTGGCATGGTTAGGTTAAAAAGGGAATATGCCAAAAGTATCAAATATTAGAGGGTGAAAAGAGAGTGAGTTGGCATGTATGTGATTGAGAGATGATGGGTTGTAAGGATGTGATGTTGAGGTGATGGGGAGCCTATGTTTGGGATTCAAATTTGAATGTGAGAGTATGTTAGTGACTGAGGATATATGTGAGTGAGAGTGTGAGTTGTATATGATGTGAGAGTGATGTGATAGGGAGCCTATCCCTTGTATTCAAATTTTAAGGTAGTGTGAATGTGTGAGTGAGTGAAGTGTGTAAAGGAAGATTGGTGTGTGTATTTGTGTAAATGAAAGGTTGTGAGTAGTGTGTGTAATTTGAATTCAAGTCTGTAAGAGTAAATAAGAGGATGAGTTGGTGATGTGATTGTGAAATGATTGGGAGCCTTTGAGAAGCTTTTGATTGTGTGTGTAAGGAAGGAAATGTGAGTGAAGTGTGTGTATTTTGAATTCAAAATGTGGTGTGTGTGTAAGTGTAGTGAGTTGAAGAAGATAGTGAATAGGAAGTGGGTGATGTGTTCAAATCTTAGTGGTTAAGAGAGAATGTGGTGAACAGGAGGTTGATGTGGAGAATGTTGGAATGTTTGGGGATAAAGGTGCAATCCAGTACAAGTAATATTAAGAGAATGTTAGGGATAAGGTTTGGATGGATTTTCAAATGGTTGAAAGGTTTATTTGGTGTAGGAGATAATCAAAGGATTGATTAAGGTTTAATCACATTGTCATTAAGAAGGATACGAATTGAAAATGATGATGATGGGTTGTATTTTGGATAAGAAAATCAAAGGTTGCTCATAAGTCCAAATAACTCAATGTAAAGTATTCACAATCTCATATCTCGTGATTTTCCACTACTTGACGTAATCAATAATCATCTTGATACAAACAAGCTAAGTGTTTTGCATCATAGTAAAGCATGTCTCATAACGGGAAAGGATGCGTTTACGCAAAGGGACCTTTGACTTTTTGACCAATAAGGGAGTAAACCCGTTACGTGATTGGAGAAGACATAAATACGAATTATGATCATATGAATACTTTCACTTGATGTCATGTGAAAAGTATGAGTCTCATAGGTTTAGAAAAGCCTTAGCTATAGGCGTTTGATAAAATACTTGAGTTTGCGTTTTGTCAAAAAAAAAGAGGTTGTGATTTTGGATTCCTCTAATTCTAAAACTTGTTTGGAGTGTTCCCAGTGAAGAACATATCATATTCATACCTGTATTGGAAGATCCACATTTTCCGGGTAAGGGGAAAACCGACTTTCAAAAACCGAGACAAACCAAGATAGGTTCTGGCGCGTTGGTCGCGTGCCGGAGCGCCAACAGCGCGCCAGGCCCAGTACTTTTCGTTTTGGTTTTTGGCTAAAATTTGTGATTTTATGTGTTGCGAAGGTTTATTTGTCATCATTAAAACAAAAGGAGACGTAATCAATGTTGTCCCAACAATCTCCCTCTTTTTGATGATGAAAAATAAATTCTAAAAGCAAATAAATTACAAAACGTAGCAAAGATTAAGAACCCCATTGTTGTAGCTTGCGTCTTGACCTTTCCTTGTAATTTGGTGAAGCTTGACCTTTGTCTTGACTAAGTCTTCACCCAAGCTTGAATTAAAAAGGCGGGTCAACGGGGAGACCTATTGAGCCAGGTTTCGAACTTAGGGCCTATAGGATATAGGCTACAAACATGCCCTCCCCCTGAACATAACTCTCCCTAGATCGTTGATCCCCCTTGTTCCAAGGCGGGGATCCATGGGTTAAGAGCAACACCTTTGCGGTGTCCTAAGCTACATAAGAAACAACAATACACAACAAACAATCCTCACATGTGGAAGGTCCAAAATGGGTTAGATAACCACTTGGATGCTTTCAACATGGGTTATTCCAAGACATTTCAAGTTATTATGCATGACAAGTGATATTAGATTCAGAATATGTCATTTCATTCCAAGCATACACGAACAAAATATGCTACATTCTTAATTCTACAAGAACTATCCTAGTACTTCTCACAAAAGCACTATACTAGTACTTGCTAGCAACACCAAGTAAGAGGTCTATTTATTTAGGTTGCACTCCAACTTTTATTTTCCCTTAACCTTCATCTCCTTTTCTTTCAACTTTTCATCCTCCAATTTTCTATTCATTTTGGAGATGGTGGTTAGCAACTTCATGATTCCTTCATGAATGGATAAAAGCATCATCCTAGCTCTAATCCTTGATTCTTTGAGTGCATTAACCATGTGTGCAGTATTCTCACAACAAATAGAGTATTCTCCTTCATACAACCTTGGACTTAAAGGTTCCTTAATTCAGTCCCATATCTCACATGCGACAAACCTCCTTAATTCATACTCGAACATTATCCTATCATCACCCTCATTTTTCATCATATCCAGAATGACCTTTTCAATCTCCTAGAGCTCTCTGGATTTTGATTTCCTTGATTGTTGTTCACCGATCTTTATAAGAGTTTCATTCTTAGAAGTAGTGGAGGATAGGTTGAGTTGTCTGTTTGTGTAGTTTTGAAAAACATAATACTTCCTATTTTTGAAGAGATTTTGACTTATGTGCACTTCATAAATTAATAATTCACAAAGGAAGATATCATTTTCTTTCTACAATGATGTAGATAGTTTTTAAAGACCCAATAACATGAAATAAAGTTTTAGATAAACTTACTTGCTTGAGTTTCTTGATTATCCTTTCTTTTTAGTTCCTTTTTGAAAAAGAAGATGATGAAATATATTTGAAAGGTGTTTCCCTTGATATAAGGAGATTAAATTTTGTGTAAAATGATTGTTTAGTGGATAATAGAAGAGTGGTTGGATTTTAGATCTATAGTACATATGAAGTACATAATTATATGTGTAAATATTTGTTTTGTGGGTTTTCATGAAAACTTTTGTATTTAAGATTCCTTTAGTATTTCTTTCTTACCATTTTCATCTCTTCTTCTAGCAAATTCATTCCTAGTCCTAACCTTAAGTGGTTGAATTGATCTTTATCTAAAGGCTTAGGAAGAATTTTGGAAATATTATCTTCGCAATGTATATTCTCAATAGCTATATGGTTCTTTGCTATGTTATCTCTTAAGAAGTGGTGTCTGATTTCTATATGCTTAGTCCGGGATTAATCAATTGGACTTGATGTTAGATTGATAGAACACTTATTGTCACATAATATAATCACTTCTTCTAACATGATGTTATAAGAAACAAACGCTTGTTTCATCCATAACTCTTGTTGGCAAGCGCTTCTGGCCGCAACGTAATCAGATTCCATTATAGAATTTGCAAAAGAACTTTTTTTCTTAGAAAACCATGATGCTAAACAAGCACCTACAAAAGTGCATATTCCACTAGTGCTTTTCATATCAACTATATCGCCCGCGTGATCTGAGATTTCATATACCAACACTTTTACTCCTGTATCCTTTGGATACCAAAGACCTAAGTGTTGTGTTCCTTTAACATACATAAATATTCTCTTAACGGCTTCTAAGTGCGAAATCTTAGGACTAGTGCAAAGGCAAACACTAAACATTATATCTAGCCTACTTTCCGTGAGTTAAAGTAAGCTTCCTATCATTCCTCTATACTTAGTGATATCTACGGATTCATTGTCTTTATCTAAAGTAAGAATTCTTTTCCTAGAAATTGGGGTTTTGGTAGCTTTAAAATTTTCCAAACCAAATTTCTTAAGTATTTCTACGATGTATTTAGATTGGTTGAAAAATATCCTTCTCTAATAATCAGGTAAGCTTTCAAGCCCCTTGACTTTCTATTAGATTAGTTTAGTCAAGGTCGTTGTAAACTGTAATTGTGGTAAGGTTAGAAGATCTGTCCAAAGAAGGTGATAACCCTGTAGATTCGTTCCCATGGTTTGATCCTTCGCTATCGCTCATGATTGGTATATGGATCTCTCTATGTAGTGGTCTGCCTTCTAGAAGCTTTGCCATAAGCGACTAATCGCTTCCTCCCATCACTCAATTGCTTAATTTTTAATCCTAGAAAGAAACTAAGCTCTCCCACCATACTAATTTTGAATTCCTTATGCATTAATTTGACAAATTCATCGCAAAGCGATTAGCATGTTGAGCCAAAGATAATATCATCTACATAAATTTGAATAATAATGAGATGCTCACCTTTTGTTTTGGTAAATAAAGTATTGTCTATCATTCCTATTTTATAATCATTATGCAAGATAAAAGATTGTAATATATCATACCAAGCTTTAGGAGCTTGTTTTAGTCCATACAAGGCCTTTTAAAGCTTATAAACATGATTGGGTTTTTGAAAATCTATAAAACCAGGAGGTTGCTCAACATACACTTCCTCTTCAATGACTCGATTTAGAAAAACACTTTTGACATCCATTTGAAAAAGTTTAAAATTATGACTACACGCTTAAGCAAGCAAAATTCTAATAGACTCTAGACGTGCAACGGGGGCATAAGTTGCATCATAATCTATATCTTCTTGTTGATTATAACCTTGGGCAACTAACCTATCTTTATTCCTACATACTATTCCATTTTTATCTAGTTATTCTTAAAGAACCATTTGATTCCTATAATAGTGTATCCGCTAGGACATGGAACTAAAACCCATACATCATTTCTTAAGAATTAATCTAATTCTTCTTGCATTGTCATCATCTAATTTTCATCTTTTATGGCTTTTTTTTTTAATATTTTTTGATTCTATGATTGAAACAAATGCAAAAAAGTTGCTTTTGTCTTGGCGTGTGACCTAAGTGTTCTTTCATCTAATTCACCTATGACTTGATCTAATGGATGATCCCTAACTTCCTTAATGTTTTCTACTCATTATTAGGGGATTCTATCTTATGTTGAATTGCATATTCTTCTATTATATCATCATCTTCTAAAGTTAATGTCTTAGGTTTTGAGGAGTTTCATCAAAGATTACATTATGTGATTCTTCAACCTTTAGGGTTTCCTTATTGAGTACTATGTAAACCTTTGATGTTTGTATATATCCTAAAAAGACTCTGTTATAGGTTTTGGTATCACCTAAGGTAGTGTTTTCTAACGAGTCGGATATAATGCATCTACAACCAAAAACTCTAAAATATTCTAGGGATGGTCTCTTACCTCTAAGTATTTCATATGGTGTCTTGTTAAAGGTCTTCCTAATCAAGACTCTATTAAGTATATATGACGTGGTTTCTACGACATGACATCAAAACTTTTGTGTTATGGATTGTTCGTTTAACATCGTACGACTCATCTTTTGTAAGGTCTGGTTCTTCCTTTCAACTACCCCATTGTTTTGATGGATCTTCATGTGATAATATGCTTTCAACAAATAAGAGTTAGAAGTATTATGATTAAGAGTTAGTGAGAGTTTTGAAGAATTGAGAATGTGTTTTATTTATTATATTACAAAAGCTTGGTTTGAGTGGTGACCAAATGTGTTACTTAAATAAGCAAGCAAAACCTTTTCAGCACCACACGGATCCGTGTAGGGATCCTGATGAGTGTCTAAATACTCATCATTTTTGTACAGTCTAAACTGCAAAATCATCTGAAAACACTCAAAAATGCATCAAAATGATGAAAATATCACAAATCGGTGTTTTATGTGTTTTAAATGCAAAAAGATCAAAATCAGATGAAAAATGATTCAAGTTTGCAAAATTGGCAGTTTTAGTCCCCCAAGTTTTAAAAGTTGTCAAATCTAGTCCCGGGAATTCAAAAATGTGAAGTTTTGTCATTCAAGGTCCCTGAAATATTATAAGTTGTTAAAATTGGTCCTTGAATGATTCTTTGGTCAAATGGCGTAAAAGGTCCCCGAGCTTTGAAAAATGTCAAAATTAGTCCTTGGACTTATAAAAATGGAATTTTATGCAAAAGGGTCCTTGTACTATCAAAGTTTGTCAAGTTTGGTCCTTGTGATAAGTTTGGAAAAGTGTCATGATCAGTCCCTCAAGTTTGGATAAATTGCAAATCTAGTCCTTGTGTATACTTAACCAAACGGATCCAATACCAAGTCCAAATCCAATATGCAATCACCGGCCCAACATATTAATCAAGCCCAATCCACTTGACCCTTGGACCATGAACCTTTAACCTTGAGCCCTACCCACATCCTTCATTTCCCTGTCATATAGCCATTTTGACCACACCTTATCACTAATACCGGTCAAAAAGTCAAAAACGCTACCAAAACCTTGCCATCGCTGTTCATCTCCTCACATATCATGGTAACCCAAAACCAGACATGGTTTTCCATCTTTTTCAACTTCCCTCACCATACCTTGTCCCCTCCACCTCCACTAACACCAAAATCTCTTAATTGATTGAAACCAAACCCATTAATGGTTCTAACCTGCTATGAAGAAAATGGCGCCAAAATCCAAGTGGACGGTTTTGATGCATTTCAATGATCCAATGGCTCAGATATGGTGGGAAACAATCAGAGATATCAAGAGAGTCTCAAAAGTCTATAAAAGTGTGAGGAGAAGCAATGTATGAAGATAGCTAGTGTAATCTTGAATTTTCAAGTCGTTTTTAGTTTAACTTTAAATTCCAGTGTAAACTTTAGTTTTCAAGTTCTGTATTTCAAGTAATTAAGTATAATAAATCTTTTGAAATTATCAATTTCAGTGTTAATTCAAGTTTCCAGTTATGCATATTTACAAATTTCAAAAATCTCATGTTATGTTCCAATGTTGTTGTTAGGTGTTATCATGGACTAAATAAGCACATGTAAGCTCCTTCATAGCTTATAAAAGCTATTAGATACACTAAAAGTCAGTTTTAGAATCGTAAACAGAAAATCACCAAAAAAATACCAATTAAATAGTTTAAAAATCAAAAATCTCATGGAAATGGTGTACACAAATTGAGCAGTGGTAAATTTTGATGGCCTTGGGTTAGAAGCTTAGTGGTAAGCTAATAGGGGTGTTCATTGGTCTTTGTTCTCAGTTTTGAGCTTGGAAGCAATTGTAAGCACTTTTGATCATTTTGGCATTTCACTATTGTAGTTGTTCATTAGCTTAAAATTCTGTTTCTTTGTGTTATTAAGTCTTAGTTAAGTGTAATTAATCATTAAAATCAGTTTGTTAATCTTTTAAATTTGTAGTTTATATAAATTTCATTTTAACAATTAAAATAGCTTAAGTCTTAATTCTTAGTTTTATGTTGTTGTCACTGTTGGTTCATGCTTATTTAGACTTAATTAGTGATTATATAAGGTCTGAAATCATCTGCATGGTCTTAAGTTGTGTTAGTCTTTGAAAATATCCAAAACTGTCTCATAAAAAGGTGTTTGGATTAGCTTGTTATTCTGTGCTATAGGTTGTTTGAGTGGTTGCTAGTTATTGTCTTGTATCACAATTGGTCCAATTAGTTCAAACACATCAAGAAACACAGTTCTTGTTTCATCATAAGTCAAAATCTCTTTTGATCATATCTGTTTTGCTTACTATTGGATGTTAGTAATTCATAGTCATGATTTTGTGATAACAAGTTGTTAAAATTACTCAAATCAGTCTTATTACATCTTAAAACAACAAAATCAGTGAGTAGTAGTGAATCAAAGTTCATAAAAGTCAACTCATCTAGTTTTTATAAAAGTCAAAATTTTCACTTTGGTCGTTTTTGAATAAACTTTGGAATTTTAGTGTGAGTTTAATATTGAGTTTCAGCTTAAAAGCTCTTGGGGTATTAAAGTTTGGTTGCTAAACAAAATTAGAAAAATGCTAGTTCTCTTTGAATCAGCTTATTTAGTGCTTATTTTCCTATTTCTTTTGGACCCCTGTTCTGAATTGATGCTTTGTGCACAGTGGGAGTAGTCACTTTCACAAGCTCACAAATAGCTTAATTGTTGGTCTAAGCTTGTGATACTGGGTTCTTTGGAGAGCCAACCTAGCCATCTTGAGAACCCATGCCTCATATTTCAATTTCTAGCTTGTTAGATAGGGCTGCTAGTAGCTTTTGTTTCCATTCAATACTCACCGATACTCGAGTCGCTTAAGCTGAGCATTGGTCTGGTCCCATCTTCATGAGCTTGCCATAAGCTCTCTAGTTGTCCCCAGCTTATCATCTTTATTTTTTTGGAAAGCCAACCTGGTCATCTTTGAATCTCAAGCTTGGTTTTTCATTTTGAAGCTTGTTTGGTAGGGCTGCTATTAGCTTAAACTTTGTCCCATTTCTGTTTTTCAACACTAGTGTCATAAGTGCTTATTGCTTGTTTCTAGCTTATCAGTGTGCTTCTTTGTGTTTTCTAACTTTATTTGAGTAGCTTGTAACACCTTGTATCTATTTTGAGCTTCTGTTTCAGCTAGTGAGCTTGTTTGAGCTTATTTCATCAAAATAAGCTAATAAGCCCACTGTTTGCTCATAAGCTTCTTAAACTGCTTATTTGTAATTTGTAAAATTTTTGTCTTTGTTAAAGTTTCATAATATCAGTAATTAAGTAGTTTTCAAAAAGAAAATCTAGAAAAACATCAATTTAAAAATAGTGATAGCGTTTATTTAATAGTTTTTAGCTTTTTGATTTTTCTTTTTAGCTTATTAATAAGCAAATCTTGTTTTTATACTTTTCTTAGTATTCTGTCATCATATAGTATTTTTAGAAAAAGTTTCATAATTTTCCTAATCTTTTTAGTATTTATTAGAATTTTAAATAGTTAAAAATAGTAATTAATTAGTAAAAAATAATTAAAAAGCATAAAAAATATATTTTTAGTTTTAAAATTAGTTTTATAATATTTTAGATTTTTCTGAATCATAATCTTATTTTTCTAGCCTTATTTCATATTTTCTTTTATTTTAGGTCATTTTTAAATAGTTAAAACAGTTTTTAATTAATAATAATTAATTAAATAGTGGTAAAAATAATTTTCTTTTTCTGATAATTTTCTTTTATTTTTAGGATTCCAAAAATGTCATTTTTATATTTTTAGGTCTTTTATTTCTTAGATTCACATTTTATTTTGTACGTTTACGTAGTTTTTAAACGTACGTTTTACGTTTGTCTTATCTGATTGTTGTGCTTTCCAATTCTGTTTCCAATTCCATTCCAATCAATCAGTAGTGTAATAATTCATCCAAACCTTTACTGATCACTATCCTTAGTGATCATTCTATCGTCTGATTAGTGTTTACACACCATTGAGTCTCCGTGGGACATAACGACCCGGGAATTCATTATATTCTCTGATCTTCATTGTATTTGTGTTTTAAGCAGTTTTAAGCTTCTTGCGGTTAGCCATTCACAAGTGGCTAGCTTGTGTGAGGTAGCTTGACAGTTTAGCACAGATCAGATCCCATCTACTGTTTCGGATCCCATCTACTGTTTCGGATCCATGGTCACCAGTTTTGATCAAAAGTTTATAACCATTTTAAGTTGTCTTTTGGCTTTTGTTTGCACTGTTTCCAATCAAGATAGCTTAGGAAAGAGTTAGAGGAAAACATGTTCGATGTCTTCTTAAAGTGTTAAAGACTCAATAGCTAAATGTGGATTATGAAAGGTTTGATGCAAAAACACATTTGAATGCCTTCCTCTTTTGTTTTGAATTATTACAATTATGGTTACTCCATCTTTCAATGAAAGATGAGATTTGAATCAATTGCCAATTTGGAAAATTGGAAGATTTTTGTTAGTTGTCAAATTCATTTTTATAAATTATTTAAGGAGTTTTTATAAAAATGATGCAAATGTTTAGGATGCATTTTATAAAATGATGCAAGAGAGTTTATGAAATAATAAAAATGTTTTGATGCAATGTATATGAAATAAAGGCAACTTTGATTATTACGCTAGTTTTGTAATTTTGAAAATGTAAATCCTCGATGACTCCAAAATATATTTCAAACATTCTCAATAGTTTGTTAGATATTTTGATAATAATGCAACACAACAAACTTATTTGAACCTTTGTTGAATCACGAAAAGACTTACGTTGAAGACCTGATGTGTTGAGGAATATTTAGTTACGAGTAACTTACTCATTTTACGTTACATAATACAAGTTATATATTTGTTGTCATTAAAACATAAGATGCCATTTACTCTAAATATCTTTATATTTTCACTAAAGGTGCGCTTGGTTCAAACTAGGTAATGGAAAAGGAAAAAGCAACGGGAATACTAAGTAAAAGGAAAGGGTATGGAAACCATTCTCCCCAATTTATTGAATAATAGTCCATTACCCACTATTGGGTAATGGGTCATTGCATTAGAGCCAATTAAACATCATTAATCATTATATTTGCTATTACTTACCCCTCAATACCCTCAACCAAGCACACCCTAACATTATGTCATTTATGAATTAAACAAAGTTGACTCGTCAACCAACTAATTAACTTTGAAAACATGTTATATCTTAACTACATAAAATAGAAAAATGGTTAAAGGTGAAAGTGTAAATTGAAAGTTAAGAGTAAGAAAGATAATTTAGGTATATAATAACTTTTCTTTTTAAAAAATTTGAAGCCAAACTGATATTTATGTTTACGAAAAATTAAAAAGCAATTTGTTAATTTGTTATTTTGTACTATGGAATTGCGTATCAAGAACAGGAATATATACCCCTTATTTAATTTTATAGAATTCATTGAGTATCAACTCTAGATTAAAAATAATAATTTTTGTATTTGATATTTAAATATTTCAATTCCAAAATATTTAGTTATTTTATTCTTATTTTTTTGATCTAACAAGAAAAAATACAAAACATTTTTTTTTTCTTTGTTTATCGCTCTTATTTCTTAACGTTTTATATATTTTTTGAAAAAATAATCCCCCTTTTTAATTTACTGAATTATGTTTGCTAAATTCATTTTTTTTATATGTATACTACATATAAAGCATGTTGACACTTTACTCCTATAAATAAATTTTAAGTAAATACAAGTAAAGAAGCATCATTTTTAAATATTTGAAGCACAAATAAAACTTAAAAAATACTATTGAACACATACTATTAATACACAATTTAATTCACCCTTCACCAAAATATGCAACTATTTAACCACAATGTACAATCTAATTAAGCTTCCAAAACAAAAATCTGAAATTCATCAGCCCAAAACATAAAACTCAGATCCGTCAAACAAAATCAAACAACCTAGACTCTAAAACTTAAACTGAAATAAAAAACACTATTTAACACATACAATTAATACACAATTTAATTCACCCGTCACATGTTACAACCGTTTGCAATTACATATTGATCTTTTCACGTTATATTTTGAACGTTATACGAAACACTTACCACAATATCGCATATCGTTAATTATCTGCCGCTACGAACCGCTCCCGCTAGACGCAGGTCAACCCGGGTTTTAAAACATTGATAAAAACTAAATGACTAAAATTTAATTAAACTTTGACTGAGTCGTGTACTAATCTAGGAATGTTTTCACGCTTCAATAACCCTTTTGGTGGTTGACTTGAAAATGAAACTTCACACATTAGATGAGGGTTATTTTACATACCAAACTTTTCTTACATACCAAGGGACTCATTCACACCCTCCATCTAAATAAAGAAATTAATGGCTGAAATTAAAAGCATTTTATTTTTTCACATATTTTCTATAATTTAATTATCTTTTAAACCGTTAATCTTTAAGCGAAAATAATTACACCAATCAAGGACGAGCATTTAATTATCTTTCTTAGGGGGCACTTTGATATAATTTTGAAAAAAGATAATAAATCGTTTTTTCGTCTTTATTTTTGTTTTTTTTTCGAATCTGAGATTTGCATGAAAAAATCACATGTGATTAAACACTAATTTGAATATCACATGTAATATTAATGTTAAATCACATATGATATGTCATATCACATGTGATATTAGTGTTAAATCATATATAATATGATATTAGTGTTAAATCACATGTGATATTCAAAATAGTGTTTAATCACATATGATTGTTTTCATGTAAGAAAACGTGAAAAACACGAAAAAGAAGTTTTTGTCGAAAGTATATCAGCGTGTCTATCTCTAGAAAGATAATTAAATGCTTGTCGTAATGGTATATTTTTTTCGCTTAACAATTAACGGTTTGAAAAATATTAATATTTGAAAAAAATGATGAAAGTGAGTTTTTTTAATTGTTTGGATTAATCTCATCTATTAGATCAAATAAAAATAAAGAGAAGATGAAGTGTGGAGATTAATCACTTGGTATATAAATAATACTAGCAGGGTACCCGCGCGATGCGGCGGCGGGTACCCTGTAACTAAATTTTCTGGCAATGTGATGTTATTCGACAATTCCATTTCATAAAAAAATACATTACATAATCGTCTTCCTTAGCTTCAACCTCAAACACACACAACACACAAAAAGGGGTTTAATGAAAAAAAGGAATTAAATCAAAAGTTAAACGTTTGGCAACAGATAGTTTTAAAAATTTGTTTGTCGTTTTCTTTGTCACTTCCCCGGCGAGAACCAAAACGGCGAGCATCTGTGGTGTCGTGGCGAGCGGACGGCGAGAGTTGACGGGGTGTCACGTGTGAAACCGCGAGCTACTTCGCCACTATACCCTTTTTGCATCTAATGGATATGGGCAGAGATGTCTAAGTCATGGTTTTGCAGCGATGATGGTGGGTCGTTTTAAGCTAATAGAGCAATAGTTTGCCATGTAAGCTTAGAGCATTGAGTATCATGACATCCATTTGGCTAGCCATTTGGGCTTCATGGATGCCACATCATTTTAACACTCACACTTCAAAATACCCCTGACTTATAACTAAAATCAACTAAGTCATCTAGGCCCCACCCACCCCCAATTTTATTTTCTTTTACATTTTAAAAAAAAAAACTAAACTCCTTTCATTGAAATAAAAATACAATATAATACAAAACTCCTCTTTTCCACTGTATGTCAGTGCTCGCTTGTTCCAAGGTTTTTAATGTGATATCTATGGGATCATGCCGTATCACGCGCAGTATTGTTGGTATTAAACATCGACATAATGTGGTGCGATACCTCTCTATATCCGGCCCGGGTAGGGGTTTCGGCCAGAAGAAGTTGATATCTGCCTTTAGGAGAGGGGACAAACACCTACGCACCGACTTGTTACTATACTCGCGGGAGAGAGGCCTGATGTGTGTGTTGATCTTCATCGGTCATCACTTGACGCAACCCGGTATGACCGACTTTGTGGCGGTGGCGTCGTTGAAGCTTCACCGCAATAAACGTGTCAAATACGAAACCAAATGCTACTGATATTGGATATTGGTTCATCCCCTTTCTTTCTCTTCGTTTGGCTTAACTCGAAGGGAGGCGGTGATCCCTATGAGCGAATCCGAAGTTCTCGGTCACTCAAGATATTAGGTGGTGCCAACTATATTTTTAGTAGGGTTTGTTTTGTTATCAGATATTTAGCCACGGCCCCCACTAATTTCTCAGAATTTCCACATTCTCTAACGGGTCATGCTTTTAATAAATACAAAAAAAAAAAAAAAAAAAAAACTTACTAAAAAAAACGTACTAAAAAAAAGGACAATCTTTTGTCAACTTTGTATATTGAAATAAGTCCCAAGACTATATCTAGTTAAACTTCGGATGAAACTTGATATATTATCGCCTAGCTTGTCAAATTACCAAAAACCATTAGATATTGTTGATATAATTAAACTTAGCATATTATATTTTAAAAGAGGGTAAACAATATTACCGGGCCATTATTGGGCCTAACTAAAACTACAACTAAATTTTAGGGTTGCATATATAAACACATATACAAGCATGTGCTGATGAAACAATTTTAGGGTAAACAATATTATCTCTTTTAGTCGCCTCTGTCTTTTTCACATCGAAACTCAACAACCTTTTTTCTACTATGAATCCTTCACACTGATTACAAGCATGTGTTGATGAAAATGAGACGCAAAAGCAATCATACAAGAAATCATCCACCAAATCAGAAACGATTTTAAGGTAAAATGTGACTAAATTAAAAAAAAAAATTCAAAACACAATTCTTTTTGCTGTTTCTACGCCGAGGAACCGGCGAGTGTGGATTCAGCGAGCTTCTTTGGTGTCACGGCGAGGTTGTGGCGGCGCTGAAACCCATGCCACATCGGATTCGGCAAACTCACTCGTAGTTATAACAGTCACCGGAAAAAATTGTGGTCACCGGAAAAAATTGTGGTCACCGGAAAAAATTTTGTATCTCTGCAACAATTTTTTATTTATGTCTCCTAATAATTTTTTAGTGTTTGTTTGGCTTAGTGGCTTGATTAAATTGTACATTGTGATTAAATTGCTGTTTATTTTGGTGTAGGGGTGAATTAAATAGTGTATTAATTGACCATTAATGTGGTGTTTTTTAAATATGTGCATTAAAGTGATGTACACTATGCTTATTTGGTTGTGAGTCTGAAAATTATGTGCTTTCAAGTGTTGTACATCATGCTTTATTAGTTGCAAGTCTGAATATTTAATAAGAGAGAGATTCATTTGTGCATTATAAGTAGCAGTGATTTTGTCCTCAAATGATTTTAATCCACAAGTTCAATCAGTATACCTATACTACCCTTCTCTAAGTAAGTTTAAATAGTAAGTTTTATTTTTTTAATTGTTATAAACGGTTACATCCTTTATAATTTTGTAAATAGTAAGTTTAAATGGTTACATGGCAAGTTTTACTTCTTTTTAATGTTTAAATGATTACAGCCTTTCAACTTTTTGAAAGGATATATAAGGTATGTTTGATGAATGGGTGGGTTGGGGCTTGAGCTCTAGCTTGGGCCAGGCTGAGCAAAATTTTATTATAAGGCGAAGATTGAAATTTGTATTTTGTAGAACTTGTTTAAGAAAATGGGCTTAAGCTTAAGCTTATTATTTCAAAATTACTAAAAAATACACAATCAAATGAATTTTTGTATATGGTAGAGATTTTTGTGGGTAAATAAGCAAAATTTATTTTTCAAAAGCCATGGCTAAATTTTTTAGCCACTTTTATGGAGCTAAAGTTTTAAGCCCCTTTTAGGGGCTTATGATTTCATAAGCCCGCATTACAAACGAGACTTATTTTATAAGCCGGCTTATTTTAAAAGCCCAAACCCCATAAGCCCCTCGCCAAACACAACCATAGTTTGAACATTTTTAAACTTTACTAATTTCTTGTTACTTTCCATATTTTTGACACTCTTTATTAGTATATAATAATAATAATGAAATAGAGTAATAATAATAATAATAATGAAATAGAGGGTAATTCAATCAAACTAACAGTCACACATTACAACCGTTTGCAATTATATTTTAATCTTTTCACGTTCTATTTGAATATTATCTGGAAATACTTCTCACAATATCAGCGTGATCGTTAATTATCAGCCGCTAAAAATCGTTTCGCCACAGAGCGGGATACTCGCCTCCGAGTATTCAATAAACGGGTTAGACTTGTTATACAATTCTGATTTAAAGTTAAGTTTTTTTACTTGATTAATAAACATGACGTGCTCGAGTTGCGATTATAACAATTGGTCAACATAAATAGATTAATACAAACGTATGAGAAGCGGAAAAACCATCAAATAACGACGATTGTTCGTTGGGGTTTTTCACAGAAAGACCCCTTGGTTAAATTTTTTTACTTGATTAATAAACATGACGTGTTCGAGTTGCGATTATAACAATTGGTCAACATAACTAGATTAATACAAACGTATGAACATCAATTTACTTTTTTGTAAGCATAATAAATTTTTTATTTTCTTAATTATCATGTCACAATAATCATATAATGCTAATCAAAATGCACGTACAAAAACCATATATATTGTTGCCTCCAAATTATTGCAAAATCGAGTAAAAGACAAACAGTGCCTAACTTGTTGGGAATAGAGAATTTTCTTGTTTGTTTTCGAAAGTGCAATACCAATTTTGGGTGATTTCTATAGGCGATTGGTTATTGGTAAGGATTCTAGCTCTTTAATTTTCTCTAAAATTTTTTATAATTTTTATTTATTGTAAAAACTACAAAACAGAAAATATAGAACAAACATAAAATTTAATAAGTAAAAGTATTAAAAGACAAAAAATATGAAATATAAAATAATAAACAACTATACAGTATTATCATAATCTATTACTGGCACCAATAACACCTCTCCTTTTATAGTTCACTAAAAACATAAGCCAAGGCTTCGTTTTAATACAATCATGTTTTTCCCGTATTTGTATTAATTATTTGTTCTTGAACGACATATTTATATTGATTATTATTCATTATATCCAACTAGTAATGATCGATGCCGATATTTTACTCCTATTTAATGATCTTATAGTGTTTGTACCTCTTCTTGAGTTGGAAAGAAAAATAAGATAATGCTACGTTTCAAACGACTCTTGTTATCATGTAGGAGACAAGTCCTAATTTAGAAACTTTTGTGTAAGTTCTTTTAACGAGGATATAAATGTATTTGCTAAATACTACTGGATGAAAGTATTATACATTTAGTCTCATCTCTTTCAAACTTCCATTAACTAAAATTAAATGATAAAAATTGTTTGAACATTAATTACCATATGAATTATAGCATATATACCAAGAACGAAATCTCAACCTACACTTAACTCACCAGTTACCAATCAATATCTGTTTTTGTCTTGTTTTAAACATTGCCGCTAACATCAGAATAAAGGGTTCACTCGGGTAGTGGAGTAAATTTTATTAAATATCTCACTTTTAATCTTGAATATATCACATGACGACGTTAGAGTCACATTATTTATGGGGCTAATGGAAGAAAGTGATGGTGCATTTGCTGGGTTGCTGGGGTGCATGACCATCTAGTCCATCCATTTGCCACGAGCCTCAATTTGTTTTGTAGCCTGGTTGTCTTTCACTATTTGTTCGATGTATATCGTCGTTATATATACTATCACTCTCACTAGTAGTCTGATGACGTATAGTCTGGAGTCGGGTCATAAACCGCTACGTTCTGCAATACTCACAAGTCTCTGCACGAACTGGGCGACATCAATAAACGCTTTGGGCTCACGGGCTCAAGCCCATATCTATTTCTGAATAGATATCCGTCTCTTCTAAAATAAGGGGATAATCATTCCCCTTGACTTCGAAGTGATAATTGTTGTTGGGAACACTTGAACCAACAAGGATTCAAAGTATGCATATAAGGGGACTAGATCCCCGCTTTAAAGAC
>OU343220.1:170525732-170608490 GCA_910596185.1 Chrysanthemum makinoi
TTTAAATTTTATGTGTTATATAATACTTGAGAAAGTTTCTACCAAATGAAAATTACATTTAAAATTCATCTATGCATATATTATTCATCAAGTATTATATTACACAAATAAAAATATTTATGGTCAAAGTTAAATAAAAAAGACTTAAAAAAGTCAAAGTGAACAATTATTATAGGACGGAAGTAGTAGTTAAATGCATTTAATGTAGTAATTCTTTATATATTTAAAGTAGTTATTCATTTAATTTACAATAAATAAAATACAAAATACCTTAAATATATGTGCTTTTTAATTTAATAAAATTTAAAATTTCTTTTATATGTATATTAATCGTTGGTTTAAACATTGCTCAGTGAGCATTGTATAACAAATCCCAACAAAAAATTATTTTAGCAAACACTTAGAGCATGAGGTATAGCAACGAGACTCCCTCGTCAGTTTGAGGTGGAGGCCTCGTTGTCTCTCGTTGTGCCTCGCTGCCACACCACTGCTCATCGCCACTTTGGAATTCGTTGCTCACTCAACGAAGAAAAAGACAAGCCAACTTTTCCAACTATCCGATTTTTAAGTGGGTGTGTTGAATGTGGTGGGGCCCAAGTGAAGAAGGTTTGGTTAGTTGTGAATGTGGTGTATTTTTAAGTGTGTGTGTTGAAATGATGTGGCACATGTGAGGCTCAAGTGAAAAGAAGTGGCTAAGCCACGATACCTCATGCTCTTAGCTCAAATATACATGATTTTGTTCATTTTAGTATATCTCTCTTTGTCTTTTTCCTGTACGAACTTCGGCCTAACGATATTTTCAAATGTCTCAGTTACAAGAGAGACATAGTGAATCACTAAGAAATCTTGTTCATAATTCATGTATTATGCTTGCTGCTAACACTCGGTAAAAAAGAGGTTTTTTTTTTTTTTTTTTTTTTTTTTTTTAACGACAAGAATATATTAAAAACTAGCCAAGAAGCTCAAAAGAAAAACAGAGTACCAGAAGCCATATTAGGGAGGCACAACCACCGTTCCCATAACATCTTACATTTCTTGCTCATTTAGAGGTGCGTCTATTACTAATCCAAAAATAAGAAAGATAATGAGTATCATCAAAAATAACATCCTTGCGAGGCTTACTCGTTCAAAAAAATGAGCTTATTACGAAAGCTCCATATAGTCCAAAAGGAGACCATGATAACGGCATTAGAAACCTTTTTGGACTCAACATCAAGAGCAACATCATCAGCTAGGGATGAGCATTTCGACCCGAATCCCGAAACCGAACCGGATCCGTACCGGAACCGTACCGATTTTCTGTATACGGTACGGTACCGGGACTACGAAATAAGGTGAAAAACAAATCGGGACCACTAATTCGGTACGGGATCGGTACCAAATCGGGAAATTCCCAAAAAAAGGGGAAAACCCGATTTCTCGGTATCGGTATCCGAATCCCTTTCGGTACGGTACCAGTACCACTACTTTATGCTCGGGAAATAATCGGTACCACTAATTCGGTAAGGGACCGGTATCGTGCTCATCCCAATCATCAGCCCAAGTAACTAGTGATTTGACTGTCACCTCCATTGGGGTAGGCACCCCCCCCCCCAACCAAAGGGCGATCCTATGCCAAAGAGGACACAAATCTGATCAAGAAGAAAATATGTGCTTTGTAGATTCTCCTATATGCAAGCACACAGGGCATAAAAATAAATACCATTGTCTCTTAAATTCAGTCGAGCAGGAATTCTGTCTATAAAAATGCGCCGCATCAATATATTAAAGTTTTCTAGGGACCAACAAGTTTCACCTAGTAGGAACCTCAGAAGAACTTAAAAAAAGCGAGTCCAAACATGATCTCACTGAAGAAACAGAAAAAAAAACACCTGAGTCATCCTTATCCCGCACAATCCGATCTGGAGCTTCAAAGAAAATGAACTCCTGGAGGTTGCCCTGTAAGGTGATCAATTGTTAATTTGGAATGCCACTTCTCGGTTCTCTCTCAAACGCCGCCAAAAAGCTTTTCCAATGAATTTATTTCTACCACCTTAGCATTCGGGTCAGGGTCAAGCGGGAAAAGCCTCGGAAATTGATCCATGAGAGGATGATCATCTAGCCATTGGCCCTGCAAAAAGGAAGTATTATCTCCAATCCCCACTTTGATCCTACAAAGTTATACAAGTGAAGACCTTTAACTTCCAATTGCTCCATAGCCCGACCGATGTTGACCCAAGGACTTAGGACTCCAAAACGTGAGGAGGAAGGCCGATAACCCTCTTCCTATGGACACCGTGAATCGAAGTGACAAGACGCGCCCACAAAGCATTACGATTATCCCTAAATCTCCAAATCCATTTGAACAAACGAGCCTTATTAAAGGCATCCAGGCTCCCCACCCCAAGGCCACCAGAATCACGGGAAGTAAGCACCATGTTCCAAGAAACCCAATGCAGTTTCTTCACACTCAAATCAGCACCCCAAAATAAACGAGCCCTCACAGATTCAAGTATCTTGAGAACCGTTGCAGGAACCTTGTAAATAGACATATAATAAATGGTTAGGCTACCCATAACAAATTTTAGCAAGGTCAATCGGCCTCCAATAGAAAGGAGTTTAGCCTTCCAAAAAGACAACTTCTTATTGACTTTATCAATCGTCAGCGTCCAAGAATCAATACGGTTCATATTGCACTCCACATGAACACCCAGAGAAATGAAAGGAACGCGAGTCGCACTACATCCAATCATCTCAGCAATCTGATGGACTACAATGAGATTAACACCTATCCCAATTAACTTGCTTTTAAAGTTAATCTTTAAATGGTCTTTGGCTTCTTTGAAATGCCCTTTGATAAAACTAATACCAAGTTTCTTTTATAAGATATTAATAAGCAAACTAACGTTTACTCTTCATATGCTTAGATTCATCTAATCAAAAGCTTGTAGGCTAAAAAAGTTAGACCAACATTATATCTATATCTATACTACATATAATGCACGAAGACATCTCACTTTTATTTTAAAGCGTACAAGACAAGAAGTATAATGTACACCACTTCAATGCATATATTCACTCTTAATTTTCAGACTTACAAGACAAGAAGCATAATGTACACCACTTTAATGCACATATTAAAAAGATAAAACACCACTTTAATGCTATTAATGTAGTCATGATATTTAATGTAATCAATTAATTAACTGGTCAATAAATACAATTAATGCAGTTATTAAAACACCCTTTACATAAGAAATACAAATTATCAAACATATTATACAACCAACTTAAACATAATTCCTGCATTAAATGTCATTAGTACAAATAATAAAGCACATTATGCAAATATTCAAGCCCGAACGGCAACGGGCTAAATGTCTTGAGCCCGAACGAACACGAGCCAAATATACTCGAGCCCGAACATGCACGCCTGAAAGTGCATTTGGCGTTAGCCATTGCAACGCCTGAAAGTGACGCTGATATGACACATATTTGGCGTTAGCCATTGCAACGCCTGAAAGTGCATTTGGCTCACTAAGGGTGGAGGGTGTCGTGATGGGTTTTTTCTCGTCACATCAGCTGCACATCAACTTTTTCTTTCTCTTAAATTTTTTTCTTCAAGTTTCCCTCAACCATTGCAACACCCTCTTTCTATTGCTTTAATTTTTAATAATTTTTTATTATTTAACAATACCCTAAAACACACATACCGATACACAACAACCAATAAATATCCTTGTCTCTCATCCAAAGTACTTTCTCTCTCTTATTTTGCATTCGGGACTTAAATCCCGTGGATAAATTGTTTGGGTTTTTCATGCATTGGGTGGTGTGGATTTTTCCCATTTCTTGAAAGAAAATCACTTTTCCCGAGTGGGTTTGCCGAATGACACCCATGACACTAATGGCATGTTGGCTGGTACCATGGCACACGTTTGGCACGGTAAAAGGGTGCAAATGGCATGCATTTGGCTCCCATATCGTGTGCTCTTAGAGCACAAGGTATCACAATGACGAATAACACGTTATTGGTATGTCACATCAGCTCCACGTCATACACTTTCCAATAACATACCAATAACTAAAACACCCTCCCTCATAACACATTGCTAACATCACTTGTATGTCCCACAAAATCCCCAACAAATATACCCCTCACTCAAAAAAAATAAAAATAAAAATATGCATTTGGCGTGCGCCATTGCAGTGGCTCAAAACACAAAAAAGGCGCATTTGGCACAAGTTTGACATGTTGGCAACCCTAATGACACACCAATTACACTTTATACATTGTGCTCTTATAATTAATAGGCGTCAAAGCCACCTAATTACTAAACTGATTCGTTAAACATATATTTATAGAAGATGCATATCTAGGTTCTTAGCAAATTTCAAAACAATAACTTAAGTTAACTAAGGCAACTACTAAACGAAGAAAAAAAACAAGCCATTAAACCATGTAAATGACAATCATGTCCTTCTGAATTGTCGTTGTAACATTGTTGAGTGTACGTAACAATTTTAGAAACACACTTTAGGTACTCCGCAGCAATTTGAAAGTTGGACCACTTCATTTGTTTTTCTTATCATTAGAGATCTAAACTTTTAATGAGTATCCATTGAATTGTAACAAGATTGAAGTTTTATAAATTATAATAACGCTTTCTCAGTCACGTATAAAGCCTATAGACCATTCAAAACATCTAATCATTTGGCATCGATTGACCTTATTACACACATGTCACATGTGTACTTAAAAAGATGTATAGTATCAGTGTTTCATAACTTTGATAAAAAAAAAAAAAAAAAAAAAAAAAAATGTTTTGCCAATGAAAACCCAAAAAGCCGTAGTTAAAAAGTGAATTTTATTACAATTGGTGGTAGAAAACTAAATAAGTGTTGATTGTAAGTAATATTTTTAGAGATTATTCTTATTTTTTTCGTAATTCTCATCCAATTATAATTATTTATTGTAATAATGTAATAGAAATTGTATTTTTAACTATAGCCTTTAAGACTGTCATTAGCAAAACCAAAATAAATAAATAAATAGTCCAATCTACACATTTTTTGTTCCACACTTTCAAAATTTTGTAAAATTTTATTAATTTATGTAAAAATTAATTACATTAATAAGTGTGAAAACTCTATTATTTTACAACTTTTTCACATTTAATTATCGATTTTTACACATTATTAAGTGTTAATAAACTAATAAAATTTCATATATTTTTAAATTCGTAGGAAAAAAGTGTGTGATTTTTTTTCTTTTCTTTTTTTTAGTGTTTTGAAGATACTATAGTATTATATCATGATCAATTCTTATTGTTACATATTAGATGCACTACTACCAATAGTACATTTATATAATTTTTAAACAACCCACTTCATGTCAATCTATTTGTTTATTTGAGATCGCTGTATTTCACATATTTAGGGCCCGTTTGGTTCGTAGGCGGGTTTAAGATTAAAATTTGGATTTTGATTTGGATTAGGATTTGGATTTGGATTTGGAAAGAGAAATGATATAATATAAAAAGTAGAGAAGAAAAAATATAATATAAATTTTTATTATAAATTAGTTTTAAAATTATTTATATGATATTGTTAAATAAAAAAATAGAAAAATAAGAAAATGATGAGAGAGTGTATGAGCACATGTGGTTGATAATTAAAGATGGAGAAATCCACTGACAATATGGCAGAAAATCCCACACGTTGAGTAGGAATTGATTTTTGGATATCATGGTATTGTATTTGCTTTTAAAAGTGTACCAAACAACAAAACATAGCAATCAATCCAATACTTTAAATCAAAACCCATGAAACAAACGGGCCCTTAGTTTTGATAGTCTTTCATAAAATGGGAATAATGATATTTGTGCCGACATTTCTGGAAACGTCATCGGGATTACTTTATTTGGACAAGTACAATTACTTTTTTGTTTTGTTTGTTTCAAAAATAGTATAATTAACAAAAAAGAAAAGAAATGTATAATAAAATAAGAGAAAAGTACAAAAATAAGCCAAAATCTTTTTTGAAGTCTCATTTGTGGTCAAGTTTTAACTCAATGTTCAAAATGATCATGCGCAACCACTCGACTCCGCAACTCCACCCAAAATTCGCCACGTGTCCAAATAAAAGTACACTTTTTGTACTTTTTTTTATTTGTACTTTTTGTACTTTCATTTGGACACGTGACGAATTTTGGGTGGAGCTGCGGAGTCGAGTGGTTGCGCAGTGGCGAATTTTGGGTGGAGCTGCGGAGTCGAGTGGTTGCGCATGACCATTTTGGACGTTGAGTTAAAAATTGACCACAAAAGAGACTTCAAAAAAAAATTTATCTTAATTTTGTACTTTTCTTATAAAATAATTCAAGAGAAGGAGAAATCGGGAAAAGTGGATCACCATTAAGAATTAAGAATAAAATTTAAAAAATAAACAATTAATTAACACAGATCTTACAAAGCATGTTCATTTTTTGCATGGTACTTAAGTTATAGCTAGACATAGGTTGTTTGTGATTTCAGTTAAGAACAATTAGTATATATACAAAGTACGGTATATGGTTTTTCAATAAGACCATTTGGGTGGTTATTTACCATAATGATATCATTTGCTCATCGCAGATGTTCAGTTGAATCGTCAAAAAAGGCTTAGAGCAAATAGATTATAGATAAGAGTTAGTCGAGGCTGAATATACAAGGTAAAAGTTTTTCTGTCAGTTTAAACATTTACAAAAACACATAGTGTACAACTTAAATCAATTTAACTCGTTTGATCCGATGTCTTATTTTCTCCTCGGGCAGTTAGCTTCTTAAATTTGAACGAGGTGATGACCCCCCGCCGCGTTGCGGCGGACGTTTTAGAAAAGAAATTTAGGTTCCGAACATGCTGCAACGCGTTTTAATATTTTTCCTGAGTATCATATCACCCGGAGGTTTAACTATAAGGTACAAACCCTGTAGACGTTACCAAATCCTCCTTGCCCGAGCTTATTTGACTCATGCCAAGATCCCGTCGTTCTCTCAGCAGCAGGATATTTGAACTTGAAGCTACTGTCCGTAAGCGCCTTGGCCAATATTTTGACATCATAGGAACCTGAAACATTTAGACATAATGGGCTGTTGACACGAAATTACTCAAAACTTTTAGAAAAACAATAAGCGACTGTGAACTCCAACCCGCTGCAGCAAGCTGCCGCAGCTGAATATCAAACGGTCTGCAACAACCAGATGCCCTTTGCTGTTGCAGTACATAGGGTCCAAACGCAAGCCCATATCCAACCACCCTTAAAGAGCGCATAACCCCTTTTTTACTTTATATACAATACCTATTAATAAGAGAATGTAATATTTGCTCATTCATTGTTTCAAGGTTTATGTTTCCACCCCGAGCCCGTTTTATTTCTTAGACAATACAGATTCTAGTAAGCATTTGACCGTACCGCATTTTCCTAAAACAATAAGAAAAGGGGGTGTTTCGGATTACTTAGTTATGCTCCTCAAGAAAGTATCAGCGTTCTGGATAAAACAAAAAAACCTGAATTTTTTTAAGTGCTGGTTCATACCTCTGATTTTTACAATTCCTCTACACCTAATAAGCACTTTTGCTAATCGGCTATTACAACTGCTATTACAGCCCATAATACCACATCCGAACACCCATTAAAAAAACCCAACACCCCATAAGACCACACCCAAAGACCCGAAACAAATACCATGAAATAACATGTTACCTGCTATTACACCTTTAAACGTTTTTTTTGACATTGAGGAGTTTGATAAATTCTCGAACTTCCGTCTCAAACCATGATGAGTTGTATCAGATACCTGCATACTGGTGATAGTTACATATGTTGGTAGCATCAAGGAAACCCGACTTTCATATACGATCAAGGAAACTCAAGACATATAACCCATGACATTATCATAACAAAAGCGCAAAAACATATACCTTAGGATCCGTGAAGGGCGCGTAATTGTGTAAGTCAACACTGCATTCAGCTAATGAAACCGCTTTCACCTAAATCTGGCCTAAATCAGTTTACAAAAGAAGAATTTATCAGGATATAAAGTTGATGAGTGTCTAAATACTCATCATTTTTATACTGTTTAGAATGCCAAAAACATCTGAAAACACTCAGAAATGCTTCAAAATGATAAAAATATCACAAACAAGTGTTTTATATGTTTTAAATGCAAAAACATCAAAATCTATGAAAAACGTATCAAGTTTGCATAATTGGCAGTTTTAGTCCCCAAGTTACAAAAGTTGTTAAAAACAGTCCCTGGTAATTCAAAAACTTGTAAAATATCATTTTAGGTCCATGAGATTCAAAAGCTGTCAAAACAAACCCTTTAAAGTTCAAAAATCACAAAATGACAACTTTAGCCCCTAAACTTTGAAAATTGTCAAATATAGTCCTTGGTTAATTTAAAAAGTGAAAATTATCAAATTTTAACCTTGTACTATTTATAAATGACAAGAATGGTCCTTATGATAAACTTTGGAGAAAATTACAAGTTTGGTCCCTAGAGTTACAAAATTGGCAATTTTAGTCCTGGACATTTAAAAATGAAAAATAATCAACCTTAGTCCTTGTACTATTCATTTATGGCAGTTTTGGTCCTTGTAATAACCTTTGGATGATTGGCAGGTTCAACCTTCAACTTTGGCAGATTTACAATTATGGTCCTTGTGATTATTAAAGCTACAAACCAAACCGGACCTTATATATTAAACCAAGCCCAATCCAGTCCAATACATGACCCGGCCCAACTTTTAAATTCAAAATAAAAACGCCCACGTAGCTTGTCTCTCCCACCCTGTATACCCAATACAGTGGTTTTAACCACTTGCTTTCCACCTCTTCACCTCCACCTCACCATCTCCACCTGTTACCCACTCCCCTTCCACCTCCACTATCAACCAAACCCCATTAATGTGAAAAACCTGCTCAAAGACATTTTTGGCGCCAAATTGACAAATGTCAAATCTGATGATCTGGACTAAACCAATGGTCAAGATGTGGTGGGATTAACTCAGAGGTCGACAGAGAATTCAAAGAAGTCAATAAATACAAGTGGAATGCAATGTTGTAAAATATCTAGTGTAATCTTTAATTTTCATGTCGTTTTTAGCTTAAGTTTGATTTTCAGTGTATATTTCAATTTCCAAGCTTTGTATTTCATGTTTTCAGGGTGCAATAAAACTTTTGTAATCAACAATTTCAGTATTAAGTAATATTTCTGTTTATGCAAAAATTTGCTCTTGATCAAAAAAATCTCAATATGGGTAAATGTTATTAGCAGTTGTTATTATGGACTGAGTAAGTCACATAAGCTCCATATAAAGCTTATGCAAGCTTTTAGATACTTAAAAAACAGTTTAGTATCAAAAACATAAAAATTCACAAAAATACCAAATAAATAGTTTAAAAATAAAAAAACCATGGTGCAAGGTACAAGAAGGCTGGAGCAAGGTTGATATTGGATGGCCTTGGGATTAGTGTTTCATGGGAAGCAATAGGTGTGATCTTTGAGCCTAAGTCATCAGTTTTGTGCTTGAATCAGTTGTAAGCCTTTATAAGTGTTTTTGCATTACTGTGTAAGTAGCTTATAAGCTTAAATTTCTGTGTCTTATTGTTTATTAGTGTTAGTTAAGTTAAATTAAACAATAAAACCAGTTGTTAGTTCATTAAAATTTGTAGTTCATATAAATTTCATTTTAAACAGTTAAAATAGCATATAGATCAGTAGTGAGTTTTATGTTGCTATCTCTGTTGTTTCATGCTTCTTTAGCCTTAATGTATGATAATACAAGGTCTGTACTCAGTTTAATGGTTTTAATCTTGGCTTTGCTTTGAAAAATTTCAAAACAGCATCATTAAGGACTGTTTGGTTCTGCTTAATACTCTGTGTTTGAAGCTTGTGGTGTTGTTAATTGTTGTTGTTCAGAGTTACTTAGGTTCTAAATAGTCAAGATAAGTCATAAAATACAGACTCACAAAGATAAAAAGTCAAAATCTCATGTATTTGCCCTTAACAGTCCACTGTTGGGATTTTTGAGTTGCAAAATTCATTTTACAAGCTTAAAGGTTGTTGGTCTAGCTTTAGATAATCTCATTTTAGCTTATTACAACATAATTAGTTAGTAAATTCAATCCTAAGTTCATATAAGTCAAACTTTAAGTTTAATCAAAAAGTCAAAAAGTGCCCTGTGCACCAGTTTTACTAGCTCAATCACAAGCTCCTACAGAGCTTATTAGTTGTCCATAACTTGTGATTTTTGGTTCTTTGGAAAGCCAATCTAACCATCTTGGAGTTCCAACTTTAGCTTTTCAATTTCTAGCTTGTTTACCAAGGCTGCAAGTGATTTGTTTGTTGTCCCATTTATGTTTCATAACCGATCAGTGGTTTTAAGCTTTTCTTAAGCCCCTCATAAGCTCCACAGTGGTACCCACAGTGTAAGCTTTGGATTTTTGGATAGCTCACCAACCCATCTTGTTAAGCCAAGTGCTTAATTTCAATTTGCAGCTTATTTGATAAGCCTGCATGTGCTTATCGTTGTCCCAAGTCACTCAGACACTGAGTTTTACTCAGTGGTTTTCAGGATTTGAAAAGCTTCTCACAAGCTCATTTTAGCTTATCTGGATCTCATCTTTGATTTCTAGGTAGCCAACCAGGTCTAGTACAAGTTTCAATTATTGCTTTTCAGTTTTAGCTTATTTGGTAGTCTGTGCTTAAGCTCAAAGTTGCATACTCAAAACTGTTTTGCATAATAAGCTCAAATCACCAAATCATAGCATCTTGTAATTTAGAGGTTAAAACCAGTTGTTTCTTGTTTCATTTTTACACTTTAAGCATTTCAGGCTTCTGTATCAAATTGGTAGCTTGTTGTAGCTTTTGGCTTATTAAAAGTGCTTATTCATAAGCAGTTACAACTGTAGTCTCATTTTCTTACACAAGCCCATGTTTTCTATTTTTCTTAGATTCAGTAGATTAAAATAGACTTTTCCTGAAATTTTCATAATTTTCCATAACTGTTTGCTATTTTTCTTAATTAAAAACAGTTTTTAGGTAATTTTAATTAGCTTTTAATACAAATAAATCAGAAAAAGCTTAAAAAAATATGTTTTCAATTTTCCTAGATTAAGATAAATATAAAAGTCATAAAAAGTATTTTTCCATAATTTTCTTGGTTTAAATAGTATTTTTTAGCATTTTAATTAGTTTTAAATAGTTTTAAATTAATAATAAATACATAAAAAGTATAAAAAATATATTTTCAGTTTTAAAATAAGTTTTATCATATTTTAGATTTTTCTAAGTTATAATTTCATTTTTCTAGGTTAATTTTGTATTTTCTTATATTTTAGTGCATTTTAAATACTTAATAAATATTTTTTTAATTATTAATAATTAAATAAATAGTTTTAAAAATAATTTTATTTTTCTAATAATTTTCTTTTATTATTAGGATTGTAAAAATGTCATTTTCATATTTATAGGCCTTTTATTTCTTTAAAACTCACGTTTTATTTTGTACGTTTACGTAATTTTATTTAAACGTACGTTTTAGGTTTTAAACGTTCATCACTTTAAAAATAGTGATAGCGTTTATTTAATATATTTTATCTTTTATTTCTTTTAATTTGCATTTAAGTCGCTGTAATTTGTTAATCTTTTCTTTAGGTAATTTTCCATCAATATCCTTACTGATCACTATCCTTAGTGATCATTCTATCATCTGATCAAGTGTTTATACACCAATTCATCCTCCGTGGGACTTAACGACCCAGGAATACACTATATTCCTCTGATCTTCATTGTTTTGGTCTCTGAGCTGTTTTAAGTTTGTTACGGTTAGCCATTCACAAGTGGTTAGCTTGTGTAATTAAACTTGACGGTTCAGCACCAATCAAATTTTGGCGCCGCTGCCGGGGAGGCTGTAAGCGTGTTCGTAGCATTTTTCAGACCCGTACTTGCACATATACCACAGTTTGTAAAAAGTTTTCTGTAAAGTTAATATAAATCAAAAAGTTCATTAACACTTTTCCTAAAGTGTTAAAAACCCAAAAACAATATAAAACAACAAAACAATCGGAACGTTTTCTATCTTGTATTTTCTTTGAGGTGATTCTTAAAGAGATACGATTTGGTTAAACGAGACGATACCAAAAATACTGTCCAAAAGTTTTTAAACCATTTGCACAAATCATTACCTACGTCTTTTCAGTGGTACTTAATATATATATAAAAATCAACCACCGCAAATCAAGGCAGTACACCTACTAACTGGGGGTGTGACCATAATAAGTTCCCGAACATCAGATTTAAAACTTGCCTTTGTGTCACTTGTGATTTGGTGTACCTTTTTCAAAGAAGCCATTTCATTTGTGATTATTGGTTAAGTTCACTTGTCGTTTTGCCTCATTTGTTTTGAAAATTGATTTTTATACTTAGTGCATGCGCACTCGTTCTTCTAGTTCTACTAGTCCACTTTCAGAACTTGGAAAGATTCCTCGTAGACGTAGAGGACGTTCAGCTCCTTCAGCCGTGACTGAGGAACGTCTACCACCACCACTACCTGTCGAAATGGCAGAAGACAAACCCATGAATGAGCTTCTCCAAGCACCCATCGAGGGTTACGGAGATGCCATTGTTGTCCCAGCCATTGTGGCTGATACCTTCGAGCTCAAAACCGGGTTACTTAATCTGGTAACCCAAAGCCAATTCTATGGTTTTGAGCGGGACGATCCTCATGCACACATTCGATGGTTCAATAAAATTGCATCAACCATCAAGTATAAAAATGTCCCACATGAAGCTATCAAGCTTCTTCTGTTCCCATTCTCTCTAGAGGGACAAGCCCGGAATTGGCTTGAGAAACAACCCCCTCGTTCCATTGAGACATGGGAGGATCTAGTTACCAAGTTTGTTAACGAGTTCTATCCTCCATCCCGAACTACAAGTCTTAAGAATGAGATAATGAAATTTTCTCAGAGATTTGATGAATCATTCTGGGAGGCATGGGATCGTTACAAAGAATTGCTCGAAGTGTCCGCATCATGGTTTTACCGAAGTTAATGCAAATGGATACTTTCTACAATGGTCCGAGACAAGTGACCAAGACTCTTTGAATGCCTCCGCGGGAGGTAATTTCCTTAGCAAAACCACAAAAGAAGCCTTACAAATCATTGAAAACAAGTCCCAGGTCCGTTCTTTCCGCACAAAGACATATCAAACTCAGTCTAATGCAGGACCTTCTACTTCATCTCATGTGAGTACATCTAGCACTGATGCTAAGATTGATAAACTCACTGATGCTGTTCAGGCTTTGGTTCTTGCTAACCAGAAGAAAGTCACCTTCACTCAAACACCATCACATGGTGAAGTGAAGAAAGTTGAAGTTTGTGTTACTTGTGGTGGTCCTCATGCATACTACAACTGTACTGCCACTGATGGTAGTCCTTTTGAAGCTAATGCTATAGCCGGTACTTCAAATCAAGGAGGTAATCAATACCATCCTCAGAATGAACCAAACTACCGTGCTAACACTTATCAGGCACCACCCGGTTTTAACCAGAATCCTAACCGAATCGAATCAACCTAGAATGAACCAAGGTTATCAAAACCAAGGTAATTTCTATCCTGGACCCAATCAAGGTTTCCAACAACAAGGGAACCTTCATCAAAACAATTTCAATCGAGGGAATCAGTTTCATGGGAATGTGAATCCTAATCAAGGGAATTTTCAACAACAAGGTCCTAATCAAAACATCCGACCTCATAATTTCCCTCCACATCCTCCCAGTACCATCATCGATGAGTTATTGAAGCAGTTCATGAAATCCCAAGATGAGATGAACAGGTTGTTGGTCGTCACGATTGTCGATCTCAAAAAGTCTTTAAATGATCAACCCTCGGGCTCGTGAAAACTTCCGAGCAACACGATCGCTAACCCGAAGGGCGATGCTAAGGCGATCACAACCAGAAGTGGTGTTTCATACAATGGACCCGCTATTCCTACTACCTCTTCTTCTTCTTCTCTCCCGAAGGTAGTGGAAAGTGAACCTAGGACACACAATGGACCTACGACTCCAATGTCTCCTCCACTAGGAGAAATGAGTCAAGTTACCAAGGCGACAAAGGACAAGGAACTTCCTATTGATAATGGAAGTACCACACACGTCCTACCTTCGGTAGTCCAACCTCAAGTTGTCCAGAAACCCAAGGCAAATCCAGGAGTTGTTTTTAACCTCCACCTGTAGCTCCCGTTGAAAATACCAAATCCAAATCTTCTATTCCTTATCCATCACGTTTGAATGAGCAAAAGCTCCGTGAAAAAGCTAGTCATCAAATGGACAAAGTTTTCCAAATTTTCCAAGAATTACATTTTGACAAAAGCTTTGCGGATGCTATCATGCTGATGCCCAAGTTTGCATCAACTCTCAAACACATGTTAAGCAACAAGGAAAAGCTGTTTGAAATGGCTAAAACTCCTCTTAACGAGAACTGCTCTGCAGCTATCCTGAAGAAGCTTCCAGAAAAGCTTGGAGATCCTGGAAAATTTCTCTTACCTTGTGTATTTCCAGGAATGGTTGAATGCTTTGCCCTAGCAGATCTTGGAGCAAGCATCAACCTGATGCCTTATTCAGTATGGAAGAAACTTTCTCTTCCCGAACTTACTCCTACATGCATGACTCTCGAGCTTGCAGATCGTACAATATCCCGTCCTCTTGGCATTGCCGAGGACGTATTTGTGAAAGTAGTAAAGTTCCATTTCCCACCGACTTCGTGGTTGTTGATTTTGATGCCGATCATCGGGTTCCTCTCATTGTTGGTCGAGGATTCCTGAGAACGGGTCGTGCTCTCATTGATGTATTTGAGCAAGAAATCACATTACGGTTGGTAATGAAGTCTGCCACTTTAACCTTGATCAAACTTCGAGGTACTCTGCAAATTATGATTCTGAATCGGTTAACCGAATAGATATCATTGATGTTGCTTCTGAAGAGTACTCTCAAGAAGTTCTTGGTTATGATCATAATTCTTCGAGTGATAATCTCACTCATTCATCTCAACCTATCATCGCCAATTCTACTCCTTCTCTCACCCCATTTGAGGAAAGTGACTTCATCTTGGAAGAGATTGAAGCCTACTTGTCTAGTGATTCTGTTCCATGGGAAATTGATCACGCTCCCATCGACATTGAGGGGGACATACTTCTCATTGAGAAGTTGCTTAATAATGATCCATCATCATTATCACTCCCTCCCGTCGAACTTCATAACAAGGAAATCAAATCAGTTGAGAAAACTGAAGAATTTCCTGAGGTTGAGCTTAAGGACTTACCACCTCATCTCGAGTATGCATTTCTTGAAGGTGATGATAAATTACCAGTCATTATTGCTCGAGATTTGAGTCAAGATGAAAAAGCTGCTCTCATAAAAATCTTGAAGTCACACAAGCAAGCAATTGCTTGGAAACTCTCCGACATTAAGGGTATCAACCCTGAATTTTGTACTCACAAAATCTTGATGGAGGATGACTTCAAACCAGCAGTTCAACATCAGAGAAGAGTAAATCCAAAAATCCATGATGTTATCAAACAGGAGGTTATCAAACTTCTTGATGCAGGATTGATTTACCCGATCTCAGATAGTCCTTGGGTTAGCCCAATTCATTGTGTTCCGAAAAAGGGTGGCATAACTGTTGTCACAAATGAAGATAACGAGTTAATTCCAACTTGGCTGGTTACGGGATGGCGTGTTTGCATTGACTATCGTAAGTTGAATGACGCTACCCGTAAAGACCATTTTCCTCTACCCTTTATGGACCAAATGCTTGAGAGATTAGCAGGGAACGAGTACTATTGTTTCCTTGATGGTTTCTCGGAGTACTTTCAGATCCCCATTGATACAAAGGATCAAGATAAAACCACATTCACCTGCCCATACGGAACTTTTGCCTACAGACGTATGCCTTTTGGCTTATGTAATGCTCCTTGCACGTTCCAACGATGTATGATGGCCATTTTCCACGACATGATCGGGGAAACAATGGAGGTGTTTATGGATGACTTCTCGGTCATTGGGGATTCGTTTCAAACATGTCTCTCCCATCTAGATAAAATGCTCAAACGGTGTGAAGACACCAATCTTTGTCTAAACTGGGAGAAAAGCCACTTTATGGTCAAAGAAGGCATAGTCCTTGGCCATAAGATTTCAAAGAATGGGATTGAGGTAGATAGAGCAAAAGTCAATGTTATTGCTAAATTACCTCATCCTACTACCGTCAAGGGTATTAGGAGTTTTTTAGGTCATGCCGGGTTCTATCGTAGATTCATACAAGATTTTTCCAAAATCGCCCGGCCTATGACCCATCTTCTTGAAAAGGATGCTCCTTTTATCTTCTCACCCGAGTGCATCATAGCTTTTGAAACATTGAAGAAAAAGCTTACTGAAGCACCCATTCTCGTTGCTCCTGACTGGGATTTACCCTTTGAGCTAATGTGCGATGCAAGTGATTTTGCTATTGGTGCAGTCCTAGGGCAACGTAGAGCTAAGCATTTTCAGCCTATTCACTACGCGAGTAAGACTATGACTGAAGCTCAAACTCATTACACCACCACAGAAAAAGAGCTATTAGCCGTGGTGTATGCATTTGAGAAGTTTCGGCCATACTTAATCTTGACCAAATGTGTAATGTATACGGATCACTCGGCTCTCAAATATCTCTTTGCAAAACAAGATGCAAAGCCGAGATTGCTCCGTTGGGTTCTCCTCCTCCAGGAATTTGATATCATCATACGTGATAAAAAGGAGCTGAGAACCTGGCTGCTTACCATCATTCTGTGGATTAGAAAACCCTCACCAAGATGTTTTCGAGAAAAAGGAAATAAATGAAACATTTCCTCTCGAGACACTCAATGCGGTTTCTTTTCGTGGAAACTCTTCTACCCCATGGTTTGCTGACTTCGCAAATTACCATGCGGGTAACTTCATAGTGAAAGGGATGTCAACCCAGCAGAAGAACAAATTCTTCAAGGATGTTAAACATTACTTCTGGGACGACCCTTTCTTGTTCAAAATCTGTGCGGATCAAGTCATCCGACGGTGTGTTTATGGACAAGAAGCTCTTGACATTCTCAAAGCTTGCCATGCTGGACCCACCGGGGGCCATCATAGTCCAAACTACACCGCCAAAAAGGTGTTTGATTCCGGGTTTTATTGGCCCGCCATCTATAAGGATGCCCACGATTTTGTCAAAACCTGTGACGCTTGTCAACGTCATGGAAATATATCTCAAAGAAATGAAATGCCACAAAATGCCATTCAAGTTTGTGAGATATTTGACATCTGGGGTATTGACTTTATGGGGCCATTTCCTTCGTCTCGTGGAAACAAGTACATACTCGTGGCTGTTGACTATTTGTCAAAATGGGTTGAAGCGAAAGCTTTACCTACAAATGATGCCCGAGTAGTTGTGAAATTTTTGAAATCTCTTTTTGCCAGGTTTGGAACTCCGAGAGCAATAATCAGTGATCGTGGTACACATTTTTGTAATGACCAATTTGAAAGAGTCATGCAAAAGTATGGTGTTACTCACCGTCTATCTACTGCATACCACCCCCAAACAAGTGGGCAGGTGGAAGTTTCAAACCGTGGTATTAAAAGAATCCTTGAAAGGACAGTAGGCGAAAATCGTGCATCCTGGTCGGATAAACTTGATGACGCACTCTGGGCCTTCCGTACAGCTTACAAAACACCAATTGGGTGTACTCCATACAAGCTAGTGTACGGAAAGGCATGTCATCTTCCGATTGAACTAGAGCACAAAGCCTACTGGGCCTTAAAGCATGCAAACTTCGATATACGACACAGCGGTGACCACAGAAAAGTTCAAATGAATGAACTAAATGAACTCCGTGATCAAGCTTACGAGAACTCTTTGATCTACAAACAAAAGACAAAGAAGATTCATGACTCTAAAATCAAGAACCGCGTTTTCAACGTTGGTGATCGAGTCCTTCTTTTCAATTCAAGATTGAAGATTTTCTCGGGAAAGCTTAAGTCCCGTTGGTCTGGTCCATTTACTATCACTAAGGTTTATCCTTATGGTACCATTGAGTTATCTCAGCCTGATGGTCCTAATTTTAAAGTGAATGGTCATCGATTAAAGCATTACTTTGGAGAGGACATTCCATCCGTGATTGTCCCGGATCTACAAACATTCCCCATGAACCAATGAATGCGGGGATCGAGTCAAGCTAGTGACTCGGGAATCAAAAATAGTAGCACACACCATATGGGTTTTCATCCATATTTCTGTCTTCTTATCCCCTTTCTACCACCCTAGTGTGGGGGGGTTTCCCCACGCTATTGTATATTATTAAAAAAAAAAAAAGTGTATATATCAAAAATAAAATAATGGCCGTAGTATTTCCCTTTTATGTTCTATGTTTCGGCATAACCGCCGGTACTTTGAATATTGAGGGCAATATTCATTTCTAAGTGTGGGGGGGAATTCTCACGAATTTTATCATGTAATTATTTCACCCAATTCCCCCGTTTTTGGCCAAATTTTTTTTTTGGAGTAAGTGTTTCTCACTTACTCAGCTAATGGTAATCAGTCCACCATGTCTAACCCACATAAGGATTGGCTAATCCAGGAGCAAACGGCTCTTGGTAAAGATATCTCAAATCCGTTTATGGCTTACAATTTGCCTAAAATTGTATGGTGTTCAGCTCACCATATCTTTAAACTAGTGAAAAGTTGGCTAGCCCGCAAGTTTATGGCTTGTGGTAAAGGCAGTTGAAAATCCATAATTGGTAATCGGCTCACCAAGGATAATATTGATAATTTATCTAAGAGTTGGCTAGTCCAGAGCAAACGGCTTCTGGTAAAGACAAAATCAAATCCGTTGAAAGCTGGTGGTTTGCTCAAAATCACATGGTTATCGGTGTACCATAGTTCTTACTTGAACTGAAACAATTGGCTACTCCAGAAGTAATGGCTTTTGGTAAAGAGATAAAATCCATTAAATTTTCTCAAATCATTGCTAGGGACTAGCAATATCTTAGTGTGGGGGATTGATGAGTGTCTAAATACTCATCATTTTTATACTGTTTAGAATGCCAAAAACATCTGAAAACACTCAGAAATGCTTCAAAATGATAAAAATATCACAAACAAGTGTTTTATATGTTTTAAATGCAAAAACATCAAAATCTGATGAAAAACGTATCAAGTTTGCATAATTGGCAGTTTTAGTCCCCCAAGTTACAAAAGTTGTTAAAAACAGTCCCTGGTAATTCAAAAACTTGTAAAATATCATTTTAGGTCCATGAGATTCAAAAGTTGTCAAAACAAACCCTTTAAAGTTCAAAAATCACAAAATGACAACTTTAGCCCCTAAACTTTGAAAATTGTCAAATATAGTCCTTGGTTAATTTAAAAAGTGAAAATTATCAAATTTTAACCTTGTACTATTTATAAATGACAAGAATGGTCCTTATGATAAACTTTGGAGAAAATTACAAGTTTGGTCCCTAGAGTTACAAAATTGGCAATTTTAGTCCCTGGACATTTTAAAAATGAAAAATAATCAACCTTAGTCCTTGTACTATTCATTTATGGCAGTTTTGGTCCTTGTAATAACCTTTGGATGATTGGCAGGTTCAACCTTCAACTTTGGCAGATTTACAATTATGGTCCTTGTGATTATTAAAGCTACAAACCAAACCGGACCTTATATATTAAACCAAGCCCAATCCAGTCCAAATACATGACCCGGCCCAACTTTTAAATTCAAAATAAAACCGCCCACTGTAGCTTGTCTCTCCCACCCCTGTATACACCAATACCAGTGGTTTTTAACCACTTGCTTTCCACCTCTTCACCTCCACCTCACCATCTCCACCTGTTACCCACTCCCCTTCCACCTCCACTATCAACCAAACCCCATTAATGTGAAAAACCTGCTCAAAGACATTTTTGGCGCCAAATTGACAAATGTCAAATCTGATGATCTGGACTAAACCAATGGTCAAGATGTGGTGGGATTAACTCAGAGGTCGACAGAGAATTCAAAGAAGTCAATAAATACAAGTGGAATGCAATGTTGTAAAATATCTAGTGTAATCTTTAATTTTCATGTCGTTTTTAGCTTAAGTTTGATTTTCAGTGTATATTTCAATTTCCAAGCTTTGTATTTCATGTTTTCAGGGTGCAATAAAACTTTTGTAATCAACAATTTCAGTATTAAGTAATATTTCTGTTTATGCAAAAATTTGCTCTTGATCAAAAAAATCTCAATATGGGTAAATGTTATTAGCAGTTGTTATTATGGACTGAGTAAGTCACATAAGCTCCATATAAAGCTTATGCAAGCTTTTAGATACTTAAAAAACAGTTTAGTATCAAAAACATAAAAATTCACAAAAATACCAAATAAATAGTTTAAAAATAAAAAAACCATGGTGCAAGGTACAAGAAGGCTGGAGCAAGGTTGATATTGGATGGCCTTGGGATTAGTGTTTCATGGGAAGCAATAGGTGTGATCTTTGAGCCTAAGTCATCAGTTTTGTGCTTGAATCAGTTGTAAGCCTTTATAAGTGTTTTTTGCATATTACTGTGTAAGTAGCTTATAAGCTTAAATTTCTGTGTCTTATTGTTTATTAGTGTTAGTTAAGTTAAATTAAACAATAAAACCAGTTGTTAGTTCATTAAAATTTGTAGTTCATATAAATTTCATTTTAAACAGTTAAAATAACATATAGATCAGTAGTGAGTTTTATGTTGCTATCTCTGTTGTTTCATGCTTCTTTAGCCTTAATGTATGATAATACAAGGCCTGTACTCAGTTTAATGGTTTTAATCTTGGCTTTGCTTTGAAAAATTTCAAAACAGCATCATTAAGGACTGTTTGGTTCTGCTTAATACTCTGTGTTTGAAGCTTGTGGTGTTGTTAATTGTTGTTGTTCAGAGTTACTTAGGTTCTAAATAGTCAAGATAAGTCATAAAATACAGTACTCACAAGATAAAAAGTCAAAATCTCATGTATTTGCCCTTAACAGTCCACTATTGGGATTTTTGAGTTGCAAAATTCATTTTACAAGCTTAAAGGTTGTTGGTCTAGCTTTAGATAATCTCATTTTAGCTTATTACAACATAATTAGTTAGTAAATTCAATCCTAAGTTCATATAAGTCAAACTTTAAGTTTAATCAAAAAGTCAAAAAGTACCCTGTGCACCAGTTTTACTAGCTCAATCACAAGCTCCTACAGAGCTTATTAGTTGTCCATAACTTGTGATTTTTGGTTCTTTGGAAAGCCAATCTAACCATCTTGGAGTTCCAACTTTAGCTTTTCAATTGTTAGTGCAAATATTACGATATTTAATCTATACAGTCTCGTTTGTTTTGATTGATGACAAACATGTAACTTGTAATACATAACGTAAAATGTACAAGTTACTTGTAATTACATTTGTCTCAACATACATTCAACACCTCTCGATGTCTCAAGTCCTCGTATGTTACAACACATGTTCGTACATGTTTGTTATGTGGCATTATGATCAAACACATTAACAAATCATTTAGAATGTTTAAAATACGTTTAGAGTCACTAAGTATTTTAATAGGTTAACCATTCTATTTCGAACCTCATTTTACATTTTGCATTCACAAGTATTTTATACAAATACATCTTTTGTAAAATGTCTAACAAATATATACTTTTATTTGTACAAGTAAACTAACTATAATATTCATACAAGTACTAAAGTTTACTTACACTTGACAAAATATATTTTATTTTGACAAGCACTCAACTAGATATTTTATTTTACAAAAGGTTACTTACATTTTATTTACAAGTAACTTACCTTTTTAATAAGTATATACATTTGTTTAAATGTATTTTTCATAAAAAGGAAAACACTCTTTTATTACCTCATGCATAGTGTCATCTAAATCTTTAAAAGATTTTGGAAAGATTTTGGAAGATATTCTAAGATATCAAATCTAATAAATTATTATATTTTTGATTACCACTTTTGGTTATAAATACCATCCCATGGTTTTCTCATATCTTCATCCCTTCCAACATATATTCTCTCTAACATTCTTTCATCACTTAGATCTATAGATAAACATGTAGTAGCATACATCAATCACCCTCACCATCACATGATCATAATGCTTCTAACATTCATCTTTGTTGTAAGCATATTTTACATTTTGATCAACCAAGGAAAGTTTAGAGATCTAGCCATCCTCATTCACCAAAGCATATCAACATATGAAGATTCAAGATCTCTTGATATCCTCATTGATTGAAGACTTCTTATTTAAGAAGATCATTTAGATTAGTCATTCATATCCATTAGACATTTATGTCATGGATCATCATTGTAAATATCATTGCATCATCACAACACTTTCACCAAACTAGATTAGATGGTTTATGTGTTTGTACCATAAAACACAAGGTTTGTTATGTTGGGCCATAAAACATAGTGGGAGTGGTTGTACCCTTGAAAAGAACTCGACATCTAGCTTAGTGTCGGAAATATTGTATAGGCGATGTTAGGTTGGTTCTACCTCGAACTAGAACCCGGTATTTAGCTTTGTACCGGAAAAAGTGTAAGCGACGATTGTAAGGTTTTCTCCGCCGAGAAGGGAGCTTGTTGATTTAGTGAAGTAACTCTCGAGTTGGGTACTCGGGGAGTGGAGTAGGGCGGAGAGGAGATCCGTGACCGAACCACTATAAATCCTCGTGTTCGGTTTGCACTTTCCTTTCTTTATCTCTTTACTTTTATAATTGCTTATGATGTGGTTTGATGATGATGCTTGTGTGACAACTTGGTTTACTATGCTTTATATTAGTCATAAACAATAATTGATACTTTCATATAATAACAAGCTTCATAAGTGATTTGATACAAAAGATCTAACGATTTTAAACGGTAACGTATTCACCCCCCTCTACGTTTTCACAATTGGTACCAGAGCCTCGTAGCTCTTATTTTCAAAACAAATGGTTTTTAAAATGGAGCACGATCCATGTATCAAATTACCATTGAAGCGAAATATAATATGAAAAATGTTTTGCTAATTATACTTAGAAATTTTGTTGTTAAATGTTTAGATAAGTCACATTAGTAAAAATAATAAACAAAATATGTGTATTATAGTTTTTCTATCAAATCTAGTAAGTCCTACACTTTTTCGCCATGAGTAAGTAAATTTTTCAACTTTCTGTGAAGACCACGGACTGGGCGGAACCAAAAAAAGGGCTCCTTCCTTGTAAACTTTTGGTTCCTTGGTCTGCACAGTACGCAGTTTTTTTTGCCAACTTAAAAAATTCATAACTTATTAACCGTAAGTCCTTAGGAATCGAACCACCTATCATTTTAAAGGGAATTGAGTCTACTTTCATTTAAAAATACTCTCATGGCCTGAGTCTAAATTTAAATAAGTGAAATAGACCAAATACTATGAGTATGTCCAAGATATTAAGTTTCGCTTTAACATAAAAACTTAAATTTTTGAGTCAAGCAATTTAAGATGGTATTCTTAGAACATTGATATAATTTATTTTGAAACTAAATAATTATGTAATATGTTTAAAGAAAACTAATCAAGCTTGGTAACATCATCACATTTAAACGATAAATGACGAAAAGTGTTTTTCTTGTTATGCTATGCTAAATGACCACTTGTTTATGTTGTTTGCATATATGTTGCTTGCTTATTTTCAAATTGTTGTTTACACTTGTTTGTTTGCATATTAAAAGTGTCAATCTTGCCATGTTATTTATTCGCTTGCTTGACGATTTCTTGTTTATGCACAATAGGACATTTGCTAGATTTTGTGCACTTAGTTAGAAAATTGTTTTACCATCACTTATAGACTTAGATCACTTCCTTTGCATAGGTTATACTAACATCTCGCATAACTTATGAAATGTCATGACTCGCTTAGCAATGAGTACTAAGTAAATTAGTCAAGTACTTTGAAAAATGGAGGTTTTAAGAGAGTGTTTGGTACAAGGACAAAAACAATGTTGTATGATGTAATTTATTTGGTTTTACTTTGTAGGATGATAATATGACTTAAAACAATGTTGTATGCTAACCGGTTTATGCAGGTGGATAGCACAAGTGTGTTATCAAATTTTACCCATTTTCACTTTTATGTGAAAATCGTTAGCCCTTGGTCAAAGTCTATGCTCCACTATGTTTGTATATGTGTTATCGACTTTTCCTAACTAGAAGTAATTAATGTTACATGTTTTAAGCAAAATTTCAGGTTTCGGAAAACTCCCCGACACCTAAAAAATGGGTCTGTGAACTTTTCTGGTGTCCACGGATCAGACGGCACCAAAATGTTGGTACCGTCTGTTATGCATTTTGGTACCGCCATACCTGTACAGGCGGACCAGGCGGCACCAATTTAAGGGTTCCGCCTGTGTAAAGAAATGGTGCCGTGGATCCTACAGGTAAGTTGTTGAATTTTACTAAATCCCGCAATCTAATTTACCAAATCTCGTTTCTAGGATACTTGTTAATGCATATCTTTCATATTTCACTCAACACATCCTTAATGGATTAACTTAGGATGTTTGACATGATCTTAGACACTTCCATCTCATTAGAAACTACCATCTTTGTATGGATTAACATCAAATAAAACACATCTCTCCGTGAATCCTTAGCTCCATAAATCGACACATTCAGGATGGTCATTTTCACACCTACACTGTTACTTTTCCTTAAGCTTAGCATTTCTTAAAGCAAAGTCAAAATGACTAAATCCTCAACCTCAAATAAACCACTAGGATTAGCATTCGATCTTGTTGCTTCATTAAACTTGAACTCTTCATCCTCGGACTCGTTACCTCTCAACATCTCATCACCCATTCAAGATGTGAACTTTCTAAACTTAAGTACTCCAACTCCACCACCAAAATCACCCATCATTATGACTACTTCACAACCATCCAAAACACCTTCACAACCAAAGTCTCCAAAACTTGTACTTTGTGCAACACCACCAACATCTCCTCACCCGTTTGCGGATGACTTAGATGACTTACCGAGACTAACAAATCTGGACTCATTATTTGCAAAGATATCATACACAAGTCTATCATATGACTATAGATATTGTTTTGTATCTACATGTATTGCCTCACTTGGTTAACATAAAAATAATTTGTCATCCTTCAAGACGATAAGTATTTACATCGAGTCATAACTCACACGCATGTTAAAGACATACTATCAAGTCTTGTTATCCTTGAAGTTCAATCTAAGCTTTATAATCTCAACAAATTAGGATTGACAACTTAAGTATTTCATCCAAAATATTCAAGTATATGCGACTTACGATTGTAGTCATTAAAAGTCATATCCGAAAAATCAACACCCAAGTATTTTAACAACACATGTTGAAACACTTATCCAAAACAAACAACCCACTGTGCCACTTATACCTCTTTGACATCTACTATCCCTCTTCCATCTTTTGGCACCATTAAGCGTATTGCTCATGAACTTCCAAGAGCATCCTTTAAATCAAAGGTGCCCTTTCAAGGTGAACCTGTACCTTAGCCCCTAAGCTTCATAGACATAACCAAAACTTCAAGCACTTCACCCACTAGTTGTAGCAACCAATGAACCATAAGAATTAGTATCCGTACTTTTTGTGTTCAACATCTATGGACAAATAATCAACCTAAGTACTCCCATAGCACAACAAACCCCTACATCACCACATCCTTATTTAGATACACTAGAAGACCTACCACCTAGATCAACCAATCCACCATCCTTACTATCATTTGAATTCATTGAGTGTATTGCTCAAAAAGCCCTTGTGTCCAACACTTGTACTGAATCAAATGCATGTTTGAACAAACTCAAACATCCTTTCCTACATATAAGGACTTAGATAATTCATTATGGCTAGAATCTCAACTATCAAATAAGCATGGTGCTCTTGGTAATTGTTGTCAATTTCCACTAGGTATAAGTAGTACTACCTTCACAAATTATCAAAGTATTAGTAATACTTTGTTGTTAAACTTCTGCATAAATTTTGTTAAACCTCAAATCAATATTTTAACAACATATGTTAAAATGCAATCTCAAAGCCAACATCATACACCCCAAGCAACAATGACTCTTGAGGAGTATACATAAGAAACTCGAGTGAATTCCTCTTGTCATCATCTAGTGAATATAATCTTGAGACCAAGTTTATTTAGATGGGACTATCCGATTCAAACACTTTGGCTTCATATCTTCATTTAGGAAAACATGATGTTTTGAAAAACATTATGCCTAAGAAATCATGCGTTAGGTATTCATCTTGTTAAAAGGATATTGTATATCCTATGCATCATTCTCTCCTTGCGACATAAATGGTTGTGTTACAAGAGATTTCATTACACCTCATTGGCTAAATGATCTTGAAACGAACATCTACAAGTTCTATGAACTAATGTATCCAATTCATCTTGTCATACTTATTTTCATAAGCATGATAAATTTATCCCATGTGATAATCTCATCTGTTAAAAGATACTATTTGTATCCATTTCCTTTCAAGCATACATCATAACCTAACCTTGCTCAAACCTTGTGCACATCCAAGGTTAAAACTACACATCTCTAGAACATACACATGATCTATTGAAGTTGGTAACCTTATTTAGATTCTTGTTAAATAAAAAGGAGCTTTCTTTAGAACGTTCTTAATTTAACATATTCCACTCCTTAGTCTTAGATAGTATACATTTCAACTCAACACAAAAGATGTCATTCATTAGATCTTACAACCTTAGATTCTAAACACAAGATTAAAACATATTGTTAAAATTCATGTGTATAACATGACGTCTTCATCACCTTAGTTATATTACATATTAGTCAAGTCACATTAAGCCAAGTATAGTTAAACTATCATCATTTATACACTTTAATAGGCAAAAGTAGGAATTCCCATCTTTCTAACATGAGAATGACTACTGGAGAACTTATTGCACTAGAAACTCAATTTGACCTAACGGTTGAATTGCTTCCTGGAGAGAAGTTGGGTATGTGGAATCACCCGTTAAAATGGTCGTGTTTAGCCTTAATTGAGCACCGCTAGTAATAGTCTCATATTCATTCTCCAACTTGAAAAATCTGTTTTCCTATACTTGCCTAAAGTAAGTGTTAAAACATTGATAGTTTGCCTCGCCTTAGGAATACTAATCAAACAAGTAGTATATATGACTTTTCTTTCAAAACCACTTGCATTGCACTTACATGTGTTGATTACATGTTCTTGTTTGATATGATAAGTTGATTTGAAATTATCTTAGTGTTTGATAACTAGTCAAATGTGTAAAGCTTAGTAAAACCACTTGCATTGCACTTACGTGTGTTGATTACATGTTCTTGTTTAATATGATAAGTTGATTTGACATTATCTTAGTGTTTGATAACAAGTCAAATGTGTAAACCTTAGTACGGTTTTATCTTTATAATGCTTGTATTCTTGTTTCATGCTACTAAACGTTTAAACCTAAACTTTATTTGCATGATACTTACTTTTGAATTAATTTTAGCATGATTAACATGTTACTTATGAAATCATAATATGTCATTTTGATACGTGATAATTTTGATATGATATGTTTGTGTTTGAAAGCTATTAGTTGGCATTCATTATATCTATGTGTAGTACGATCCAAATGATACATGTTCCAAATTGTTATGTCTTAAACATGGCTTGCATGAATCTTTCATCTTGTTTCTTTTTCTTCTTGTCACACTATTTGTTTGGTACGTGTGCACATATAATATGTCAAAGTGCTTTTGGTATGACAAACTTTTAGAAGCCTTTTTATCTTACAAATTAATCACATAGATTGTTGTGTTAATTTATAAGCCAAGTATGCTTAAGCGTCTAAGTCTAACGACAAAACAATCTCAAAATGAAATGTCTTGAATAAAGTTGTATTCTTGCATAATATGATTGTCTTGATGCTATCTTGTATGGTGATTTCTTGTCTACTTAAGTGCAATGTGTTGTTTTTGCTTATATAATATGTTATCATTTGATTTCTATCATGTTAACATCCTTTGTCACTAACAAATTTGTTTTGTAGGTTGATAACAAATTATTTGTTATCTCAATTGGTTCTAACTTTTATATGCTCATTTTTCATAATCCCTTTATTGCTACGTAGATTAGTACTATGCTTTATGGGACCCCTACACTTGCATATAGTTTAAAAGCATATAGAATTAAGTTCTAGAGGGTTGGCTTTGCATTTTTGTCTTTCAACCGACCTATTTCCAAATCTCATTTTTGCTTCCGCTTTCCAAAAATAACCTCCATCATTATTTAGTTATAACAATACTCTAATCCTCTTCACTTCCTATTAGGAAACCACATGCCTCATCATACGATCATCTCGTATTAATCGAGAATAGGTACGTGACTTTAAGGATGAAGTTCATTGTATGCTAACCATCATCCAGAAAAACATCACTAAGCTCATCTCTTTCGTTAACCCGAATAACCTCCTAAACACTTTGTTGTCATTCCTTATTTGATACATTACACATTATGTTGGATGTCCACCAATTAAGGGGAGAGAAATCCATTCACATAATTATCTTTTGTCAAAATTTATGTCTCTTAGACTCTAAAATACCAACACATAGGTAAACACCACTTAGCTAAAACCGGTTCACGAAACCACAACTAGTTCAACCTTTTTAACTCTTTATCACAAGTTTGCACCAATACCTCATCAAGTGAAAAACGCATCATGTGTTTTACAAACTTCTTCATCTCCACAATCAACAAATCTAGGATTTTCCTTAAACTAGCACCTTACAACTTCACTATCTAGAACACCATCATAGGGTCTTATCCTTTTTCTCGCTTGACACATGTCATGCATGTCATTGTCAGTGCAAATGATATATTAATCAAAACCGCCATTCCCAACACCTTCTCAACACGTTGGTCTACCCAACTCTCACTCATATGATGTCATTCTCATCCTCATATAGGTACTCATTATTATTAGTTATTTTACATATTGTCTTCACTTTTTTTTTCAATGTCATACTCATCCATGTCGGTCAAAACCATGTTAATACTATCTCTCCCATTGTCACCTAGAATAGATCATTTTTTCGTATCAATCAATGAACGAATTTATCTTCATGTCTATTCATATTTTCTTTCCTCTTCGTCTTGGTCACTTGACATTACGAAAGGATTGCATGAGTCCATATTTTTATATTTGCTATATATACGAGTTTCTAACTCCTTAATAGCTTCCTACCTAATCACCACCACCTTCCATCACATCTTTCACTAATCATCACCACCATGGATTAGCGAAATCTTGTCATTATAAATCATGAGTCATCTACCGATTTATCACCACATGAATCCTACTAGTAAACTGACACCAACACTAGTACCACTAGCTTTAACTCTTTATATTCCAACTTCACTTCATATCTTCTTTCTAGGAACCATTTTGTAGACTTTTATCATATTATATTCTCACTTTTCTTATGATTGTAATTAGGAGACTACACTTCATGAGATATTTGATTATATCATTTATATATATCACATATATACATCTTATTTTTCTTTGTCAAAAAGATGAAATATATTGCACTAATGATCTTCATTGTAGGTTCATCATCATATACACTAGATTGTATATAACTTACTCATCTAAGGATGAAGTTTGCATCAATTATTTTTCTTATTTTAGGTGCTTCTTTACACCCTCGAGCAAGGAGGAATATCCTTTAAGTACTCATATAGCATCGTCTATACACTTGGTTGTATATGACATATTTGTCTAAAGACAAAGCTTCTATTATACTAATATTTATTTTGAAGGTTCATCTTGACGCCCTAGAGCAAGGGGAGCTTTCATCAAGAATTTATTGAATGCACCTTATACACACTTTGTTGTATATCACTTACTTGTCCAATGACGAATATAGTTTTGCACTAATATTTGTTTTGTAGATTTTTAATCATACCCTGACGCCTCAAACAAGGGGGAGCAACCGTCAAGGGGGAGCATGCACGCATTTAGCATCATTCTCACTTTTCAACAAGCATTTGTGCTTCGATAAAAAGTGGAGAAAACAGGCTAACATTGCTATGCATTTTTCTTTTTCATATATTTCTCATAATTTTTGTTGCATAAAACTAACCTTGATGTAGGTTAAGCCTCTTTATTTGATCCATGGATCCGCTACCAAACAAGGGACGGATTGAAGTGGACGATTTAACTTCACTAGGGATGATGCAAGCTCGCCTTTTTGGGGAGAAATTAAGTTAAACTCCAAGGACACGCCCTTTTTGTTTCGACAAAAGGGGGAGAAGAGTGTAAACGGAGAAGGTAATGTAAAGGTAGTAAGGATACAAGTAACTTTTTACATTTTACTTTCTATTACGTTTACATATCTTTGTCATCATCAAAAAGGGGGAGATTGTTAGTGCAAATATTACGATATTTAATCTATACAGTCTCGTTTGTTTTGATTGATGACAAACATGTAACTTGTAATACATAACGTAAAATGTACAAGTTACTTGTAATTACATTTGTCTCAACATACATTCAACACCTCTCGATGTCTCAAGTCCTCGTATGTTACAACACAGGTTCGTACATGTTTGTTATGTGGCATTATGATCAAACACATTAACAAATCATTTAGAATGTTTAAAATACGTTTAGAGTCACTAAGTATTTTAATAGGTTAACCATTCTATTTCGAACCTCATTTTACATTTTGCATTCACAAGTATTTTATACAAATACATCTTTTGTAAAATGTCTAACAAATATATACTTTTATTTGTACAAGTAAACTAACTATAATATTCATACAAGTACTAAAGTTTACTTACACTTGACAAAATATATTTTATTTTGACAAGCACTCAACTAGATATTTTATTTTACAAAAGGTTACTTACATTTTATTTACAAGTAACTTACCTTTTTAATAAGTATATACATTTGTTTAAATGTATTTTTCATAAAAAGGAAAACACTCTTTTATTACCTCATGCATAGTGTCATCTAAATCTTTAAAAGATTTTGGAAAGATTTTGGAAGATATTCTAAGATATCAAATCTAATAAATTATTATATTTTTGATTACCACTTTTGGTTATAAATACCATCCCATGGTTTTCTCATATCTTCATCCCTTCCAACATATATTCTCTCTAACATTCTTTCATCACTTAGATCTATAGATAAACATGTAGTAGCATACATCAATCACCCTCACCATCACATGATCATAATGCTTCTAACATTCATCTTTGTTGTAAGCATACTTTACATTTTGATCAACCAAGGAAAGTTTAGAGATCTAGTCATCCTCATTCACCAAAGCATATCAACATATGAAGATTCAAGATCTCTTGATATCCTCATTGATTGAAGACTTCTTATTTAAGAAGATCATTTAGATTAGTCATTCATATCCATTAGACATTTATGTCATGGATCATCATTGTAAATATCATTGCATCATCACAACACTTTCACCAAACTAGATTAGATAGTTTATTTGTTTGTACCATAAAACACAAGGTTTGTTATGTTGGGCCATAAAACATAGTGGTAGTGGTTGTACCCTTGAAAAGAACTCGACATCTAGCTTAGTGTCGGAAATATTGTATAGGCGATGTTAGGTTGGTTCTACCTCGAACTAGAACCCGGTATTTAGCTTTGTACCGGAAAAAGTGTTAGCGACGATTGTAAGGTTTTCTCCGCCGAGAAGGGAGCTTGTTGATTTAGTGAAGTAACTCTCGAGTTGGGTACTCGGGGAGTGGAGTAGGGCGGAGAGGAGATCCGTGACCGAACCACTATAAATCCTCGTGTTCGGTTTGCACTTTCCTTTCTTTATCTCTTTACTTTTATAATTGCTTATGATGTGGTTTGATGATGATGCTTGTGTGACAACTTGGTTTACTATGCTTTATATTAGTCATAAACAATAATTGATACTTTCATATAATAACAAGCTTCATAAGTGATTTGATACAAAAGATCTAACGATTTTAAACGGTAACGTATTCACCCCCCCTCTACGTTTTCACATCAATTTCTAGCTTGTTTACCAGGGCTGCAAGTGATTTGTTTGTTGTCCCATTTCTGTGTTTCATAACTGATCAGTGGTTTTTAAGCTTTTTCTTAAGCCCCTCATAAGCTCCACAGTGGTACCCACAGTGTAAGCTTTGGATTTTTGGATAGCTCACCAACCCATCTTGTTAAGCCAAGTGCTTAATTTCAATTTGCAGCTTATTTGATAAGCCTGCATGTGCTTATCAGTTTGTCCCAAGTCACTCAGTACACTGAGTTTTACTCAGTGGTTTTTCAGGATTTGAAAAAGCTTCTCACAAGCTCATTTTAGCTTATCTGGATCTCATCTTTGATTTCTAGGTAGCCAACCAGGTCTAGTACAAGTTTCAATTATTGCTTTTCAGTTTTAGCTTATTTGGTAGTCTGTGCTTAAGCTCAAAGTTGCATACTCAAAACTGTTTTGCATAATAAGCTCAAATCACCAAATCATAGCATCTTGTAATTTAGAGGTTAAAACCAGTTGTTTCTTGTTTCATTTTGACACTTTAAGCATTTCATAGCTTCTGTATCAAATTGGTAGCTTGTTGTAGCTTTTGGCTTATTAAAAGTGCTTATTCATAAGCAGTTACAACTGCAGTCTCATTTTCTTACACATAAGCCCATGTTTTTCTATTTTTCTTAGATTCAGTAGATTAAAATAGACTTTTCCTGAAATTTTCATAATTTTCCATAACTGTTTGCTATTTTTCTTAATTAAAAACAGTTTTTAGGTAATTTTAATTAGCTTTTAATACAAATAAATCAGAAAAAGCTTAAAAAAATATGTTTTCAATTTTCCTAGATTCAGATAAATATAAAAGTCATAAAAAGTATTTTTCCATAATTTTCTTGGTTTAAATAGTATTTTTTAGCATTTTAATTAGTTTTAAATAGTTTTAAATTAATAATAAATACATAAAAAGTCTAAAAAATATATTTTCAGTTTTAAAATAAGTTTTATCATATTTTAGATTTTTCTAAGTTATAATTTCATTTTTCTAGGTAATTTTGTATTTTCTTATATTTTAGTGCATTTTAAATACTTAATAAATATTTTTTTAATTATTAATAATTAAATAAATAGTTTTAAAAATAATTTTCTTTTTCTAATAATTTTCTTTTATTATTAGGATTGTAAAAATGTCATTTTCATATTTATAGGCCTTTTATTTCTTTAAAACTCACGTTTTATTTTGTACGTTTACGTAATTTTATTTAAACGTACGTTTTAGGTTTTAAACGTTCATCACTTTAAAAATAGTGATAGCGTTTATTTAATATATTTTATCTTTTATTTCTTTTAATTTGTATTTAAGTCGCTGTAATTTGTTAATCTTTTCTTTAGGTAATTTTCCATCAATATCCTTACTGATCACTATCCTTAGTGATCATTCTATCATCTGATCAAGTGTTTATACACCAATTCATCCTCCGTGGGACTTAACGACCCAGGAATACACTATATTCCTCTGATCTAAATTGCATTGGGTGTTTGAGCTGTTTTAAGTTTGTTACGGTTGACCATTCACAAGTGGTTAGCTTGTGTAATTAAACTTGACGGTTCAGCACCAATCAAAAGTGCAGCAAAAGGGTCTTACTCTTTCGAACGCATAAAAGTTCTGAGTGCAAACCACAACCTGAAACGCATTACCAACAAATCAATATAAATATAAAATCATGAAATACATATAACCGACAGATTAATCAAAACATCCAAGATTTGAGTATTTCATACACTTTGAAAGAAATTAGCATACCTTTAATTCTTAATCTTTTGTAAGTGATAGGTATACTTGCACATAGTTGCATTCAGTTGGATTGAACGGAAGGAGTTAGACCTGCTGGACGCCAACTATCGTCTAGATTAGAAAATGACATTATTATATGACAAACAACTCAGTGCAGTATCTTAATCTTCCGGATACTACATACGGGAGTGCGATATTTTATTATATACCCCATTTACTAAGCTACAATAATAATATTTGCAACAAAAATTTCATACCTCTTTTGGATCAGCCAACATTCCTGCTATACCGGTATCTAGTGCGTCTTGGTTTTCCACTCTATAGGCTCTTGCATCCATCGACATCACCATATGAGCATCCACTCCTTTACCAATATCTGCAAAAGAATAAAACAAATTATTCACACTCATGGTTAGAAACATTGTTAACAGTATGTACAAACATAGTGTTGCCTAAAAAATTTAAGACTGCATCACTACCAATTTTAACAATATTTCTCTACAAAATTATAAACATCCTCACCTCAGATGATCAAAACCCCTGAAAAGTTGATCATAATCTCAAGTCCACCTATTCCACAAAACAACAACCACCAGGTAGCCACTAAAATAATCTACCTCCAACATAAAGAAGTCTCTTACCTACCAAAGTTTAGTATCTTTAAGTAAATTAGGAAGATCCACCGATAAATTGGAGCCGGAAATTGCAATGAAACAAAAACCAATCGATAAAAATACATAATTATAAAAAAGCTGAACCTTGGATCATGAAAATAGCCATTTTTTCATTCCTTACCTCAGCATCCACTTTTTCTTCCGCTGGCGCAACAGTGAGTTTCCAGAAGGTTTTAGATCAGAGGCACACAAAGGCGATGTGATTAGCAGCGCTTACTGGACTCACCAAAGCGACCCAAAAAAAAATTGTTTTATAAACGATTCCACCTGCACAACAAAATACCGAATATCAGCCGTTTATATTTTCCGGCAAGTAGTAGGGTCCCGGCGATACCTGCAGCTCGTATAGGTAAATAATTTTACCTTTTTTTCACAAATATGATCCCATTAATTGGATTTCTTGTTGGCTAACCTGAAAACCAAGAAGAGCACAAATTAGCAACATAACTACAATACCTGGCCATACAAATTAGGTTGAAAAAGCAATCTCCTCAGGTAAAGATAAGGCTCTTTACGTTTTTGATCTTTTTTTGATGAGATGCTAACCTAAATCAATTACCTTGAAGCTTAAAAGCGAATTTTTAGTAACTGCCGTCGATAACCAATTAACCTAGGCAACTACAAAATCTTAAACAACAAAACCCTAAATCGCAGGGAATTTTCGTACTTCGATTTTGCTGGAATTTTGTAGGTGAAAGCATTCCAGAACAGTGTAGAGAAAATGGAGGAAAAAAAAGGGATGGGCTAACATTTGAGCTGGGCTGAAGGTCTGACGATAACCCAAGTGAAGGGCTTGTAAATAAATTGATATACAATTAGCACCAACGTTGGTTTCCTCTTGAATATAACAATACTCTCGGATACTATTTTTTTTTTGCCACCGTCGCATATAACAATACTCTCGGATACTATTTTTTTTTGCCACCGTCGCAGCAGATTAGTATATATATATAATGTGCAAGGTAACAAATTAAATCCAGCATATTAATACTGTCACATTAAGGCTTCGTTTGTTTTTTTCAAAGAAGCTCTTCTTTCCTCTTTTGTCTGCAGGCGCGCAGACGTTAGGCTTGAACACCGTTTGTTTTTTTTCAGACATAAGAGGTTAGAATCACTTCTTTCCTCTTCACCTATGCAGACATAATTTAGGTCTTTTTTCCACTTCTTTCCTCTACACCAATGCAGACATAAGAGGAAAAATAAAAGAAGTACTTCAATAGCACAAAAAACAAACGGTCTTCTTCTTGCAGATGAAGAGCTTAAATGTACCTCTTCTTCTGCAGACATGGTTTGCAGATGAAGAGATAAAAGCTCTGAAAAAACAAACGACACCTAAGTAAAGTAATAATTTGCATATTGGTCACGGTTTCACGGATGACTTACACGTTTGTTTTATTTTTGGGACAAGACTAGTTTTTAGCATTTTTAGCTTATTTCTTATACCAGAGCTAATGGTCACCAAACTTATAAACTCTACGTTAGCATACTATCAAACTAGCAGGGTACCTACGCGTTGCAGCGGCGGGTACCCTGAAATAAACTTTTTCGACAAATAATTTATTTTAGTTTATTATGTTCTTTTTAACAATAAATTTACAGATATCAAGAATTTCGTATAGCCCGTGCCCGTTCGGGCTCGAACCCGTTGGCCCGTGCCCGTTCGAGCTCGAACCCGTTGGCCCGTGTCTGCTCGGGCTCGAGCCCGTTTAGTCTGCGCCTGTTCGGGCTCAAACCGATTTGGCCCGTTGCCCGTTCGGGCTTTAATATTTGTGCTTTATTATTTGTAGTAGTGAAATTTAATGCAGGAATTATGTTTAATTTGGTTGTACAATATGCTTGATAATTTGTATTTCTTATGTAAGGGGTGTATTAATAACTGTATTAATTGTATTTATTAACTAGTTAAATAATTGACTACATTAAATAGCAAAAATGTGGTGTTTTGTTGTACACTATGCTTCTTGTCTTGTACGTCTGAAAATTATGTGCATTAAAATGTTGTACACTATGTTTCTTTTCTTGTAAGTAGAATCATTATAGTCATTAATAACGTTGACCACTTTAATAGCATTAATTTTGTAAGTCTGAAAATTACATCATGCTTATTTTGTTGTAAATCTGAAAATTGGTTGCAGCTATTGTACATTATGCTTATATGGTTGTATTTTTTGGTGAAGGGGTGTTTTTAATAGCATTAATGTTATTTGATAGAATTTTAGTCTTAAAATGACACCACGCTTTATTTTGTTGTACAATATGCTTACTTTGTTGTGATTCTGAAAATACACTTTATTTTGTTGTACAATATGCTTACTTTGTTGTGATTCTGAAAATTTGGTGCATTAAAGTGTTGTAAATCATGCTTAATTTTTTGTACGTCTTAAAATTAAGAGTGAGGTGCCTTCATGCATTATAAGTAGTATAGATATGTGTAGTGGTGATCGTCAAACGCATAAAAATATCTCACTTTATATAAACATATACTTCAATGTATCTCACAAAAAATAATACAAACCATTCCTTGGGCTGTTATTGTAATTTTAATGTGTAAAATGACTCTTAAATACTCAACACTCCTAAATGCTACTTCATAGAATGTTAAAAAATTAGTATTTCAGAAAAATAAATAAAGATATTTGCCGCTATCAACGAAGTATTAAAAATTTCAACGCTCAATGCTCACTGCTTTTAAATACTTTTAAACGGTATGTGCCGAACACACCCGTAATTTTATGCGACATAGATAAAACTGATTATCAAACATCTATAACTTATACTTGCAAGATAGTAAAGATACTTTATTATTAAAAAAAAAAATTGAATTTAATAACAACATCTGTTTGAGATTGAGCATCAACAAAAGAATTATTAATGAAATTTTAAAAGTTATTATCAAATGAAAAGAAATTATAAATGAGAAAAATGATAAATAACGATAAGCCTGTATCAAAGATGCATCGTCTTGTAAAAGTATTTTTAGTCTTTTATGGTGAATCTAATGTATTTTTTGTCATCTGCTCGTCAAATATGTTGCTAGTACTACTTTGCATAATATTTACTTCAAAATCACTTTTGAAATTAATGGGGATGTATCTAAATGTAAGGGTGTTCATTGTTTGGGTAATACTCGAATAACCGAAATCGAACCAAACCAAATTAAATATTCGGTTTTTGGTTCGGTTATGATTTTAACAATCTAAACCGAAAACGAATTCATATATATATATATATATATATATATATATATATATATATATATATATATATATATATATACACATTATATATAAGAGGAGGCATGCCACGTCATAATGCCACTTGGCATCCCATAAAGCCAAGTCATATTTCCATGTCATCATAATTCCACATAAGCACACTTTGTTTATTAATTTTGTTTTAATAAAATTACTTAATTAAATATTCGAAATTATTAAATTTACTAAAAAATTCGGATTTTTTTAAAATTTTGCCACTTGCAAGGATTGAACCTAGGGTGTTTGTATCATTAACAAGCATGATAACCACTAGACCAACATATTTTTTGATTATATCTTGCAAAACCAAATATATAAACTTACACAACTAATTATTGACATTTTTTAGGAATGTATTTATCTAAAAAAAAAAAGTTATATAGCACATATCCATTCCTTAAATTATAAACTTTAACCTAATCATCTCATCCTGTAAATTCACGTTTACAAAACCTTGTTTCCAACTCACTTCAGTCTCATTGCTCAGGAAACAAAGACAAATTTGTTTATTAACAATCACACCTTCTACCCCATCAATGACACCTTCTACACCAATACCAGTACATACATCAACTCTTGAAGTAAGTGTATTATTAATGTACGCATGATGTTTTTTAAAATATAAATTTACATAGCTAAGATGATGGAACTGGTTGTAATACAGGAACGTAAGAGCTTCTTAGACTGGGAACGTTCGAAATCAAGAATAGCAGCTTTTGATGTAAGTCTGTTTTTATTAGATTTATGAATATCTTAGTAGATGTAATATATACATAGTTCATTGTTTATGTTTTTTTTTTTTTTACATTTTATTTTTAAATGTAGATTAGTTCAACAGGTGTCTCATGATCCATACGTTACCTTACATGCCCACAACCAGACCGTGGTCGATCTTACTGTATGTAGGGTAACTTATAAATTGATCTTTTACATATAAAGGGGTATAGGATGTCCATTTGGGCTGAGCATATTCGTAGACTTGAGAGCAGTTTCGAGAGACGAGAGAGCCTTGAGTGCACTTGGCTGTGATTGTTCATTAAGTTTGTGTTCTTGAGATTTATGAGGTATTCATTATTTTGACAATCCGATAAATAAGATGTATTATGGAGGCTTGGTCAAATATTTTCATCAGACCAAGGTTTCCTCATCTTAAGAAATCCAAAATAAAAAACTTTTAGTTTAATCTCTTGATAAGCTGTATATCTATGTACATCTCTTTGTGTTTATACAATGCTTTTTGGGATAATCTGATTAAAAAATTAGACTTGATAAAGCATTGTGTTCTATTTCAGATAATTCCCTTACCATCAAAGTGAGGATTAATTTCTTTCTTGAACACATACTTTATATCTTAATGAGTTTAACGATAATCAATCAGCGTTGAAGGCATAGGAATGGGGTCAAGTTGTAGCTGCTACATGCCGCGGTCCGTGGAAGGAGTGGCAGTTCAAAGGTTGGCTATTGTAATTCAGGTTCGTTTTAAACAAAAAAACAAACCAAATCACATCTAAGCATTTGATTCAAACGATATAATGGTAAACTGAAGTGACTCATTATTCGCTGCTAGAATTTAGATTATAATGATTGAGTAGACCTGTTCATATTTGATTAACCATTCTTTGAGCATGTATTGATGCTTATAATAATAAATTGCAGGCAGTCCCTTTAAAATTTGTGTATACCAAGCCCTCTTCTAGGTTATAAACCAACGGGATTTTTCTTCGATGATTTTGAAGACCTTTTTGTTTAGTTTTTACATGCTCATGTGATTCGGCCCTTGACTCAAACTGTGACAATGTTTACATGTTATTGAAGTTCAAAACAAAGGTATTTCTTAATCTGTGATTTTTACTTTGTGATAAGCCATGGTTTTGTATACAAAGTGGAAATCATATGCATATGCCTTTTCTTACTGGTTTTATTTAAAGTTTTGTGCTTTCTGGACTCAAATATATTAGTGTTTTTACGCACCATCTCAAGATGCTCTGATGTGTAAATTGAAACTAAACTGCACAATGATTTTAGTTAGCAAAGTTATAAGTAATTCTTTTTAAAGCGAGTATTGTATATCACTATATTTGTATCTACATGTATGGATATATGTAGCTGTTTCTTTTGTCATTCTTCTAATACTATTTCTGTTATCTGATATTCATTTTCTCATAAACTCAGCAAACCAGCTAGCTTAATCATGGGCAAGGAAAAGGTTCACATCAGGCTTGTTGTCATCGGCCATGTTGACTCTGGAAAGTCAACCACAACAGGTCACCTGATCTATAAGCTAGGAGGTATTGACAAGCGTGTTATTGAAAGGTTCGAGAAAGAGGCTGCTGAGATGAACAAGCGTTCATTCAAGTACGCCTGGGTGTTGGACAAGCTCAAGGCAGAGCGTGAACGTGGTATCACTATTGATATTGCATTGTGGAAATTTGAAACCACCCGTTACTACTGTACTGCCATTGATGCTCCTGGTCACCGTGACTTTATCAAGAACATGATTACTGGAACGTCTCAGGCTGACTGTGCTATTCTCATCATTGACTCAACAACTGGTGGTTTTGAAGCTGGTATTTCCAAAGATGGGCAGACTCGTGAGCATGCTTTGCTTGCCTTCACTCTTGGTGTCAAGCAAATGATCTGTTGTTGCAATAAGGTAACTGCATTAATTTACATTATTTATAAATCTAAGTAAAAAGAGTTAGGTCAGTGTATTTAATTTGGGCATTTCTTTATTTACGGATGGATGCGACTACACCAAAATACTCCAAATCTAGGTTTGATGAGATTGTGAAGGAAGTGTCTTCATACCTCAAGAAGGTCGGATACAACCCTGACAAAGTCCCATTTGTCTCAATATCTGGTTTTGGAGCTGTATACTCTCTTGATGTGATTCATATAATTAGTGTATTTCAAACATAATTAATTATGATCGTAAGTTATTTGACTTAGTAACACCCTTCTAATTTGTATATTGGTCGAGTGTTTATCTAGGTACCATTATTACGATGGAAGAGGATTCATGTGCTTGCTACGGGAAGACTAAGGGCGGTGTTGCATAATCTATTGCCATCAATGGTGACAAGTATTTCTCAGAACTTTAAGGGGTTCTCATAGATCGACAGTCTTTACAGTGAAGGATTATTTCTAAAACTGGGCCTTCAAGATGACCTTTATGGACAGGAAAACAAGTGTTCAACCTCATTATTCCAAAGCAGATTAATCTTATTAGAACAGCAGCTTGGCATTCATAAACAGAAAGCGGACATTTAACGCCTGGTGACACTCAAGTTCGAATAGAGAAAGGAGAGGTTATCACTGGTACACTTTGTAAAAAAAACTCTTGGTGCCTCTACGGGGAGAGTCTTATACATGTCATCTGGTTTGTTTTCTGGATTGCTATCATGTTCTATATGATAATTGGCCTGGATTTCCTGTAATCTAATAGTTATAATTTTTCAGGGAGGAGGTTGGTCCAGATGCTGCTCGCAAATTTCTTGGACATACCCAATGGCTTGTTAATTACTGGCTTTTGCAACAAGGTTTCAGCATTGGCATTGGGGACACAATTGCTGATGCATCCACTCTGGAAACAATTAATGACACTATTTCCAAAGCCAAAAATGAGGTAAAAGAACTTATTAGGGCTAGCCAAGATAAACAATTGGAGCCAGAGCCAGGTCGAACGATGATGGAATCCTTTGAAAACAGAGTCAATCAGGTACGCGGTTATTCTTTTAAGTTCAATAAAGGCTCATATATTGTAGATGTAGCAATTTTAAACGATTTATGCGTTAATGGGTCTGTTTTGGCTGTGTTCTACCTCAAACGGGTCAAATAATGTTTAGCTAAAAGGGGGATCCGGAATGGTCAAATGAGTTTCAAGTTAGCTAAATGTTATTTAGTTTATAAAACCTTCTAAATCGGTTAAAATAAGATCAGATCATCATTGTATTTTGTTATCATGATTAGCGCATTACCGATTTATTAGAAGTAGGAAAAAGGTGTTTGTGGGTTAACCGACCCATCCCATTTCTATTTTTTAACCTGTTGCCCGATCTACCCATCTTGACATCACTCATATATGATAAGTCCATTGACATGCTGTTCTTTCAGGTGCTGAACAAGGCTCGTGATGATACTGGAAGTAGTGCCCAGAAAAGTTTATCAGAAAGAAACAATCTTAAGGCCATAGTCACAACCGGTTCAAAAGGAAGTTTTATTAATATATCCCAAATGACTGCTTGTGTGGGACTGCAGAACGTTGAGGGTAAACGAATTCCGTATGGTTTCATAGATCGGACTCTTCCTCATTTCACAAAAGATGATTATGGGCCTGAAAGTCGTGGGTTTGTGGAGAACTCTTATCTACGAGGGTTGACACCACAAGAGTTCTTTTTTCATGCCATGGGTGGTAGAGAAGGTTTGATCGATACAGCAGTGAAAACATCTGAAACTGGATATATTCAGAGGCGGCTCGTAAAAGCTATGGAAGATATCATGGTGAAGTATGATGGCACAGTCAGGAACTCTCTTGGTGATGTTATTCAGTTTCTATACGGGGAAGATGGTATGGATGCAGTTTGGATCGAGAGTCAGAAACTTGACTCATTAAAAATTAAGAAAATGGAGTTTGATCGGCTTTTTAAGTATGAGATCGATGACGAGAACTGGAATCCAAGCTATATGCTGCCAGATCATGTAGAGGATCTGAAAACTATTCGGGAGTTTCGTAACGTGTTCGATGCTGAAGTACAAAAACTAGAAGCTGATCGAGTCCAGCTTGGAACCGAGATTGCTACTACAGGTGATAATTCATGGCCAATGCCTGTGAATCTTAAACGACTTATTTGGAATGCAGAGAAGACGTTTAAAACTAAGATGAACGATGTTACAGATATCAAAGGACGAACACTCTTACTTTTAAAGCATGCCATTTTTGTATCTGGATTCATAAGCATCTATGCAGTAGTTATAACACTATTTTATGGAGTGTTACCTATCACTTCTAATGGTGTCGTCTGACAAGTTTTAATCATATGAAGAAGCAATCGATATAATAAGGATGTATAAGGAATTTTACTCTACTGTTTGATTGTTATAATAAATCCTATATAATCAGATAATCATAAGCAAAAGGAGGTTACCTAACTCTTGAAGCTGATAATTGCAACTTGAAGCCTTAGTTAATAATCACTTTCAAATGCAGATCCAAACACCCCAGAGTCACATGTTTCTTACCATAATTGTTGCTAATGACCTTAACACAAGTGATAACCACCAAGCCTGTTTTATATGTTTGTTTCCCATCTAAACAATGGACAACTTTTTTCTGCAGGCTATATACTATCTTGAGAAGGGAGAATCGGTTTTTGTGGCAGCTCATACATCGGCAGGAAAGATTGTTGTTGCTGAGTATGCATTTGCACTGGCATGCGGCTGCAAAGGTCGTCGTAGGGGGGGGGGGGGAACGTGGCTCGAGAGGTTAGACCGACCCTCGGTTGGGTCTCCATTACGACTAGCCCTATAGCGGTAACCATGAGAAGCTCCAACCAAGTGGCTGTGGACTTGTGGGTTCAAATCCCGCTTTATTTGATTTTGTGGGTTCAAGTGGCTGTGGACTTGTGGGTTCAAATCCCGCTTTATTTTGTGGACTAGCCCTATAGCGGTAACCATGAGAACCAATCTCTTTTTATTTGATTTTGTGAAACTATTAGAGACACTGTTTTGGTATCAAAGTCTTTAAATTTGAAGCAAACCCATGCATGTATATGAGTTTGGTACCATAACGATTTGAAACTGTAACAAATTCGTTACAAAACTGTTAAGATTGTTTTGCTTCCTGTTTATACCTTTTTTAAGCTTTGGGTTCCAGTCTGCTTTGTATTCAACCCGATGTCTCCCAACATGAAATTTGCTAGGATTAAACCTTGTATCTTCATTTTGCAAATTAATAGACTGTGAGAGTTCAAGGTCTTCTCCACCGAGGGATTGGTGTACATCATGCTGGTTTGCTCCCAATAGTCAAGGAAGTCGTTGAAATGCTTTTCTGTGGTGGCGTTATCAAGGTAAGTTACTTGTACTGGTTGATATGTAATTGACCACTTAGAATTCATTTATGATGTTTTTTTTTTTTTTTTTTTTTTCATCTGGTCACATATTGGCTACAAATGAGTACACCATCTGTAGGCTGAGGAGCCTTAATGTGTTCCATTACTACTTCTTTTAGTCATTGTCTAGAAACAAGAATATTAATATATCTTTTAATATTAATATATCTTTTAGTGCCCAATGCTTATTATATATATTAGCTTAAACTGAAGTAGTATAACTTATATCATTTTTAAATGACATGGTTACAACTTAAGGCTTACATTACGGGATCATAGGAACTCAAATAGACTAATCATTAATATATCTTTTAGTACCTAATGCTTATTATATTAGCTTAAACCGAAGTAGTACCAAGTCAGTAACTTATATCATTTTAAAATGACATGGTTACAACTTACGGCTTACATTATGGGAACATAGGGAGTATATATTGTACAAACATGCATTCCTAGATATTATTGTTGAATGCACAATGTACAAGTGCTTATATATTATGCTTTTGCTTATTTGTAAACCTGATAAAACAGTTTTGATGAAAATACATGTGTGCTTTAAATCTTTTATTATCTGAAACAAATCACAGATTTTAAGTTTCCAAATTTGTTTTAGTTTTATTGTTAAATTGAACTCTTCTCAAAAACAATTTTATTGACATTTTACCTCTATTTACTTACTTTAAATTTTAGGTCTTCCGTTTTGCTGACACATACAGAGGTGCATATAGTGATTCTTTGTACTTTGCAGTTTGCCCATTTTACTGTGACAACAATGGTTATCAGGTGCCTATCTTCTTAAACTCTTTGATTCATTTTATGTGACGTGTAGAACAAGCTGAATGATTGTCTAAACAAATGGCTCCAAGCATTGTTGTTAACGGTTTAGTTTTACCTATTCAAGATTAATTGCTTTGGACAACAGCTTGGTTGCAAAAGGTGTAAAAAGACAGCAATACAGAGAGTACAAGATACGTAACCAAGAGAGTAGTTTTTGACTTCTAGAAACTTGAAATATGATGTTGCAAGATCTCATATTGATGGTTGTCTATTGTCTGTTTTATCAGCTCGAAGTACGGACGCTGGCAAAGGAGAGTGGGATGTCTTTTGTGTTCGCTTCTTGTGCTGAGTTCACAGATAGTGGAAAAAATGGTGCAACATGGATACATCAGATGTTCTCAATTACAAGGCGAAACGTAAGATGTTGACCGGAAAGACGATCTATCTAATTCTCTTCTTTTCTCATTTTTTCATTTTATACAAGAACAGTTACACTTTTGTAGTAGTGGTAAACCGATTTATAAACCGTTGATTTTCATTTTAGTCTGTCACTGGATGGCAGGATAGAAATGCACGGATAAAATGTGTGAGTGATTGAGCAAGTAAATGGAGTTCTTCCATGGCGACTCCATGATCTAAGGTATTAAATTTTAGTCATGATTCCTTTGCGAACCTAAATAAGCATCAAAACTCAATCAGAAAGATACACCTTCATCAACAATACATTTAGGACTATGCAATGTCAAACTATGAACCAAGATTAGATTTGAGATCTATTTTACCTTTTGTGTATGATGTAGCAGACAGTTACTGTGAGATGTGTTTTTACGTATGACGTATGTTATTTAAAAAAAATACGAAACCAAACAATTTAGCAAATAAGAAAAAAGTATTATTTATTATAATTTATGTTTTTTAAATGATTTTATTATTGCATAATAACAAATATTTAATTTCTTTGAAATACATATTTCCTCACGAAAAGTTACGTGTTTAACCAAAAACCCCATTAAGGGTTTTGCTTTAATAACTCACCACAGCTAGGATTTAAAATTTTAATTAAAAAAAAATATCGTAAGATTAAGAGAATTCTAAAAACATATACTCGAGCAATCTTAATCGTCTATCTTGGTTTCTAAAATTTCGTTTAAAAAATTATTGAAAATAAAACCTTATATAAATACAAACTACGTTATCAAAAAAATAATTAAAACACGTAAAACAGCAAAATATAATTATAGTGTAAACTAAGAAATTAATGATATAAAATTTAAACAATAAAATTTAATAACTTTTTTTTAACAACAATTATACTTCCTAACCGTTTAATTTAACTTTTAATAACTTTAAACTATATATTTGTTCTACTAAATTCTAAAAATAAAAACAACAAATCAAAGTACTTACCTGCTTTTAGTCGTTTAATGGATTATGGTAACATTAATTATATATCTTAACCCTTTCATTTAACTTTTAATTACTTTTTAGTATATATTTGATCCACAAAATCATAAAAATAAAAACCACAAGTCATACCCGTCCATCGGACGGGTTTTGACACTAGTATATATATATATATATATATATATATATATATATATATATATATATATTATATTTATATAAAAAATTATTAAAACTCTTTCTTATTTATATGGACGGTTTTGACACTAGTATATATATATATATATATATATATATATATATATATATATATATTATATTTATATAAAAAATTATTAAAACTCTTTCTTACTATAAATATAATATTTTTTAAGCTTAGATATTTTTTTGCTAAAAATCTATATAAATAAATGAATAAATAATTAAAATTATGTAAATTAGGTTATTCGGTTCGATTTTGATTATGAGGTACGGTTTTCGGTTGGGTTTAGGGTTTAGGGTTTATTCAGTTCAGTTTAATCAATTTGAATTCGGTTCGATTCGATTTTCGGTTATAACCAAAAAATTTTTTAACCGAACCGATGAACACCCATATCTAAATGAGTAAAAAAGAATTACACTATGCCATTTTATACTTATAAATAGCCCAAACTCGGACAGTGATAACCACTCGGACAATGTGCAATTTTGTGTACCCTACCCCCAAACGGATATTTATTCAATAAAAAAGAATTACACTATACCGTTTTATACCTATAAATAGCCCCAATTTCAACATCTTTAAACACAACTTTTCATTCTCTCGTTATTTACACTATACCAGTTTACTCTCATTCTCTCATTATTTACGAAGTGTCTCAATAAAACACTCCCAAAGAGTTCTTCGTTGCATCGGTGCGTTCCTTGATTGATTCCCATACCCTCGATGTGGGTTCTTCGGCTACTCGTTGGAATAAAAATGTTCCTATAAAGGTCAGTCTTTTCTTGTGGAGGTTAACGCTAAACAAGCTTCCTTCTAGGATGAACTTGGATACGAAAGGTATTGAAGTTGATTCTTTTCTTTGCCCTATTTGTCATGAAGATGTTGAGACGGTAAATCATATCTTCTTTGTTGGGTCAGTAAATCCCTAAACTTCCTGAAACAAGGATTTGAAGATAAAATAACCTAAGTGTTTGATATCCTTAAACATAAACAGGTCACTGAATAAACAGTTGGTCAGTGAGTCATCTTTAAGAAGCTCAGGACAAGCCTAATAAAAAGGGCTTTCCATTCAGTGAGGTGGGACTCAGTGGATGAAACCTGAGCAAAAGAAGAAGATGATGGATTCAATTAGTGATGACAATAACTCACTGAATCCCCAGGCTCCTTACCAACTATGAAGAATGAAGACTTAAAGCCTGAAGAATTGAAGACTGAAGTAAAGGCGGGATGAAGCGGGATAAGTTTGAAAGATAAGTGTGTATCCTTATCTACAAAGGTGAACTTACCCTGAATGGATAAAAGACCAAGAGTGTGTCAACACTGACACTAGGAAAGTGAACGTGTCCCTTACTAGAAATAGGTTATTGTAACATAGACAAAATACGTAAGGTATTTTGTCATCTGAGACTTATTTTAGTCTTTTCTTTTAGTATAATGGTTGTATTTCATACTTGTACAAATAGCAGTTATAAGGTGGAGTGAAAGGGTTAAGCTTGTACACTAAATGCTTAGACATTCACAAGCTCTTTCACTCCTCCAAATACAACTAAGTCCCTGAGGTTAGCTCAGTGGGTTAGCATAGTTGTACTTAAGCTTAGCTTAAGTTTAGTGAGGAGTATACCATACATTGTCATTCAATCACAAGTGTTGTTCCGCAAATACTTGGGTAATATATTATTTGATTAACTTTTTATAATAATATAAACATTGAAAAACTTGTGTCTATTTTACTTTACGTTTTAACTTATTAAACTGCTTTTCAATCAATATTGCTAAGCCATGGAGCTTGGATAGATTAACTTTATAGTTAATACTAACCAAGTATAAGGGAACAACATTCTTTAATTGTGAGTTAGCTAAAGATTTGTGGGCTTTGTTAGCTAGATGGTAGGAGCTCGACATTCCTTTTTTGTGAGAACATCTCGGAGTGGCGCATGTGGTTAGATTCTTCGTTACTATCTAGTAAAGCTCGGCTATTCCTTGGCAGTGTGGGAGGAACTCTTATGTGGCTCATATGGAGTTTTCGCAATCGTTTGGTTTTTCTAATTCGCCACCTAAGATAAGGGTGATTTGGGATAGTATAGTTTCACAATCGTTCTTATGGTTATTTTTAGAAATCCTAAGTTTAATTTTAGTTGGGAAGGTTGGTTGAAAAATCCTCTAGTAACTATTAATTCCTTGTAATTCTTTCTAGCTTTTGCTAGTTTAATACAAAGTCGTAGTTAAAAAAAAACTCAAAATGCCGAAAGTCTAAAACACCCAATTCAGATTTCCGCCTCGGTCCTACTCCACCGATAAAATTCAAGCCCTGTCGTTTTTTTTACAGAAACCAACAATACAAAAACCTACCATTCATACCTCCACAACTATACAAAAACCCACCATTCATACTTTCACAACAATACAGAAACCCACATACCCACAATACGGAAATCTACAATACGATCCAAATGCTCTCAACCTCCACCTATGTCTTCCATTCAATTTTGATGATACTCAAATGTACTCACCTCAATTTGAATCGCCTATGCCTTATACCGTTGATGTCGAGGAGGAAGTCGAAGAAGTTGAAGGGGGGAGTGGTGACCATTGTGGATTAAAGTTGAAGGGAGTGAAAATGTACTGAATGATGATGTGTCACCGAGGTTAAAGTGAAAAAGTGGTGACCATTGCATGTGGTTTTAAAAATCCAACTTTTGGACTTAAAGGTGTTTGTCAAAGACATGCAACCACTATCTTTGCCAAATTAAAGAGCATCTGTTGCTTAATGCTCAGAATTTTTTTTAAACACTGATTCATCCGTTCATCCATCATACAAGAGAGTATTTCTGAAAAAATTTAGGTTCACCGTCTCAAACAACTCATCGAGAGGCAGAATCTTTCATAGGTTTGTGAACTTATCAAAATTCTGAGAAGGTCATAAGCTTACTTTTTTGTAAGCTTACGAGCTTATCTACATGAGTTAATTAAAAAAATATATTAAATCGAGCTACAAGTTTATCAATTTTTCAATAAATTCATAGGTCCATCAAATAAGTTTTGACAAACACCTTTATAAGTATAAAACTCACAATCGCTATAACTTACTGCTAATTATATAGATTTAACAAACCAGAATTTAAATTCGTAAAAAGGTCAAATTTGTAATATAATATTTAAATCAAATGTATCATGATGCTAAAACCCGTGTGCATACAACGTTATACATGTCAAAATAAAATTTACAAAGTTCGAAATTAAATTAAATTCAATATAATCAAAACACATTGCTTAAAACTTAAAAACTTACACAATAAGCAATGTCGTTGATAAGGATAACATACGTTTTTAGGGGTCATTTATGTCCTAAATCGATACATTTTATATCCGTTACTACTTAAAATCGTTCCTTTTCACATTTTAGGTCTTTTGGAAACAAAATGATGGAATCAAGCACTTTTGGACCAAAAAGAGCGAAAACATAAAGAAAACGGCAAAGTCAAGAAACAAGGCTGATTTCTGCACCTGACGGCGTCCCAACCCAAAAGGAGACGCCGTCGCTAAGGAGGTTTTCTAATAAAATTTCAAGCGACGGCTCAGATGTGATTTTGGTTCTACAACTTGACGGCATCACGCTTTATTTATGAAAGGCGTCTCTCTTTATTTTACACCAGACGACCAAGACCCAATTCAAGACGACGTCCCTATTGAAGCCAGACGGCGTCACACTTCCTCACATGACGCCGCCCCAACGATAATTTGGCTCAAACGAAACCCTAATGACGGCGACCAGACGACGTCACCATCAAAAGGCGACGCCATGGCATTTGTAAAACTATATATAGACTTCGATTTTTCTGCATTTAAAGAGAAATATTTTGGAGAGCAAACCCTATTCGTTCATAGTCCGACTTGGGCAATATTTTAGGTTTCCAAAACCTTCTTTACACTCAAAGATAAGTTTGTTAATCCATTATATCACCATGTTTATCCTATGTTTAATTGTTTGTGTGTGTGCATGCTTATCTATCATGAGTAGCTAAATTACTATTGTGTTTGCTTAGACCTATGAGACCTAGTTGTTGATTATTGTTAGGTTGTCTCTTATTTTAATTGGTAGACGCTAGAGTAAGGAAAACTGGCTTCTTCTTTAATTGTTGCAAGCTTGAACGTCCTAAATAGTACAAAGCTTGAGAGTGCACTTGAGCCATCGTTGTGTTTATTGCGTGAGTTGTAGCTTTAGGATAATAGAGTATTCAGGGGAGATACTACGGTACTTGGCGATCCCGGATAGTCTAGAGGAGAGTTACGATTCATAGAACTAGGGAATTAGGCACACCCTATGACCAACACGAAATACAACGCACCAACTAAGATGAGGATGTGACAATTCAACCGACCAATAAGAGATAACTAACGAGTAAGAACATCTAAGTAAACACGCTTTTAATTATCATAAGAACACACCAGTCAATCCATAGCTTATCATTTCCTTTTCATTAGTAATTAGTTTTTTTTTTATCTTTGTTATTAAGTAATTAAAATTGGCAGAAGTACCCCCCCCCCCCACTCCTAAACCCAGAAATATTTACTTGTTTTCTAAAAAATATAAAAAGCTAAAAAATAATCACCCTCAACCTCACCTTCTCGTCATACATCTCTACTAGCATCTCTATTCCCCTAGAGAATGATCAACCCCCTTGGCTTACCCATACTACATTGCAACGATTAGGTGCACTGCCTAGTGGATTGTAAAGCATGCTCGTTGAGAAGGAAGTCTTTCGACCCCAAACCCACGTATCAGTCATTATACTAAAACAACCCTATTTATAAAAGTAGATATAAGATATTAAATATTCAAACACTTAATTATACTTTAAACCACTAACATTATTTACTCAAACTTACTCTATATTTATATACATAAAAAAATACACACACAAATAACTGCTGCTATAACCGTCACCACTATGCGTAAGATAATCATCTAATTACTCTGTATACATAGAAAAATTTAGGGTCAATTGCATATATACCCACTAAAACTTGCATATTTGCATATATACCCAAAACATGCTTAACTTGCATTGTACATCATGCATTAAAAACTTGTATTTTGGGGAAATATGCAAGTTTTCTAGTTTTAATGGGTATATATGCAATTCTCCCAAAAATTTAAATTAGTATATCAAAATAATATCATAAAAAATTTACACACGCAAATAAATGCTGCTATAACCGTCACCACTATGCGTAAGATAATCATCTAATTACTCTGTATACATAGAAAAATTTAAATTAATATATCAAAATAATATCAACGAACATTGAGTATGAGATTTATATAAGGAAATTACCAATTATGTCGACAGATATCAATATTTTGCCCGGTCAAGTTTTCGGTCTTAGATAGTTTAACCGACGATTCAACTAGGTTTTTCGTTCAAAGCGGCTTTCAGTCACCTGACCGGTTCATGGTTAAACCAACCCCGGGTCTTAAAACATTGATTCTTAGTATATTATTTATTTTTAAATGAGCTACAAGTAGTACATCTTCGAAATATGTCTAAGTTTTTACTTTTTCAAAAGGGAAGTAATATGCACACCATAAAAAGTGATGTAACCGCCATAATATCACATATTATTGCATATGTTATAAGATTATGTATGCATAGTAGTGTTGTGCATATCAATTTTTATGGCGTACGTGTCATCTTTTTTTTCAAAATACTTGTAGCTAAAGTGGCTATTGCAAATTATTATTATTATTATTATTATTATTATTATTATTGTTGTTGTTGTTGTTGTTATTTTGGTCGTAAACAACTCAATTCATTTTTTTTTGAACGGCGGATTTATATTAGAACTAGCAAGAAGCTAGAAAAAGCTACAAAGAAATAAGGTTCGGATTTTTCATCCACTCTATCCGACAAAATTTGGCATTACTCCTATATCTACACCACAAAACGATCTAGATACAAGAACATAAAAAATAATCGCCGTAGAAGGATTCTTTGTATAAAAAAGAGACTTGTTCCGATGATTCCATACTAGCCACCACGAAAAATAAAAGGTCCCTTCCAACATGTTTTTATGTCTCGAACTCATTCTCAGCGAAATAAGCCAATTAAGTCATTCTTCATAAGAATCAAACTCCACATAAGGTAACTCCTACCAAGTAGCAATCTTCCGATAAATATTTCTTAGCAACGAACAAGCAAAAAACATATGATTTGTGGATTCAACCTCCTTATTACAACTCGGAAAAATGATAGACTGAATCTCGATAACTCTACGAGACAAATTCAAACGACCAGGTAAGAAATCAAACCGAACTTTCCACGCCAAAATATTGATTTTTATAGGAACCACTTTGATCCAACGTGTAATATGAGAAGATCCTCCTAACCGATGTTCATCGATGTACTTTCTAGCCGAAGCTACTGAAAACTCACCCGAACCCACAAGGGACCAACTCCACCTATCATTTGAATCAGATAAAATCGTTCCTTCAAGCAACGCATTTAAAGAACTGAACTGCTCCATCTCCACTCCATCCTTTGGTGAACGACGCAAAGAGAAACCGATATCATTATGATTCATTTTAGTCACCACTGTAATCATCTTGTCGGATTCAAGCGCATAAACTCTAGGAAATCTAGACTTCAATTTCTTGTCGCCCCTCCAAACCTCCTCCCAGAAAATCGTTTCTAACCAATTACCAACCTTTTTATTCATAAAACTCAATAAATCAACACCTTTGTGTTCACAATCTGTTAACTTCAATAGTAATATTCTTGCATATAGAGGTATAAGATACTTTGTAGCCCTTATCGAGACCCCCATTGTTCCCATGCAAGGCGTGAATAAATCTAGACCAAAGAGCATTTCTATTATTATGAAAACGCCATACCCATTTAAGCAATTGTGAAAACGTAGAGGGGGGGGGAGGTGAATACGTTTCCGTTTCAAACTTAAAACTTTTGTATCAAATATAGTATAAACCATTGCATTTCCTAATCTCGACGCGAGGATGCATTTAACGCATTACGGCATGTAAAGCAAACCCCTTAATATCACATAAGATTCTGTAAGATTAATGGTTCATTATAAATCAAGTTTCACCATTATTAGTCCGGTTGCTTTTTCTTGATCAAGCGTGTCATAATATGTAAAGTGTTAAATATATTTTATGACTATATGAAAGACCAAGTATGTATCACAAACATAGACATCAACCACAATGTAATGCAAGAATAAACATAAAGCGATAAGTAAAAGGATAGACAAACCAACACGAGGATTTATAGTGGTACGGCTACAAGGACACCTTCCTTGCCCTACTCCACTCCCCGAGTCACCTACTCGAGAGTTCGTAAACACTACACGACACCAACTCCTTATGGCGGAGAAGCCTTCACAACGTCGCCTACTCTTTTTCCGGTACTAGCCTAACCACCGGGTTCTTTCACACCAAGGTGAACCACACCTACACAACGTCGCCTACCCTTTATCCGGTACTAGGCTAAGTACTGAGTTCCATTACAATGGAGGAACTACTACCTAACACTACACAACACCTAATCCCAAAGGAGACCCACTCCTTATTACAGCACCATCAAGGATATCAATATCCTTTGACCCAATACTAATCTATCTTGTACATCGAATCACACCATATCGAATGAACACTTTAGGCACCTTTCACTAATGCCTTTGACTCGATCTCTAGGCACCCTTCACTAATGCCTTGTGACTTGACTTCTATGATACCCGTTATATTTTGTGGCCCAACATAACAAACCTTGTGTTTTATGGCACAAACACATAAACCATCTAGTCTAGTCATAGATACAAGAATATGATACTAGACAATATCCAAGACAATGTGTCTAATGGATATGAAGTCCTAAACTAAACATCAAGAACACAAAGCATGATGTAGTTAGTCTTCTATGGATGAAGATGACAATTTTCCCAAGCTTGTTGTAGAAGATCTTCATGTGCTTGTATGCTTGTGATGGGTGATCACTTCAGTAGGTAAGGATGCAAGATCTCTAAGCTTGCTTTGGAGGATCACTTCGGGAGTATGCTTACAACAAATGAAAGTTAGAAGCATTATGATCATATGAGATGAGGGTGGTTTACATGTTTCCTAATGATCTAAATATCCTAGAAATGGTGGAGAGAAACTATGTGTAAAGGTGTGTAAAACAATTAAGAAATGGCTTACTATTTATAGAAGAAAACTAGCCATTGTTCTTCGGATCCCACGGATCCCTCCCTTGAGGGATCCGTCCAGTGTATTACTGGGGATCCGTGGGACGCTCCCTTTTACCCATGGGTTTTGGGTCATGGGTTATGGGTACCAAGTAGATTCAATGTATCTACAAGATGCAACGCATCTAGTCAAATGGGTTATGGGTTGATCCATGGGTATTAGATTAGATACAATGTATCTAATGGATGCAATGCATCTAGTCAAATGGGTTATGGGTTGATCCATGGGTATTAGATTAGATACAATGTATCTAATGGATGCAATGCATCTAGTCAAATGGGTTATGAGTGCCCACCAAGGTACAATGTTTCTAGACTTTGGGTTTTATCCAACTACATTCAATGTATTTGGTGAATGTGTCAAATACTTAAGTTTCTACCCATTTATATTACCCATTATAATACATACTAGTTATGTATATATTTACCCAATATGTAAACGCTAGTTTGTTATACATAAACTATTTAACTAAACATGTTTTAATGGTTTGTTGGGGGTTTGATCATAACGCAACATAACAAACATGTAGGAACCTGTGTTGTAGCATACAAGGACTTGAGTCGTCGAGAGGTGTTGAGAGTATGTTGAGACAAAATATAATTACAAGTAACTTATACATTTTACGTTATGTATTACAAGTTACATGTTTGTCATCAACAAAACAAATGAGAATGTATAGATTAAATATCGTAATATTTGCACTAACAATCTCCCCCTTTTTGATGATGACAAAATATATGTAAACGTAATAGATAGGTAAAATGTCAAAGTTACTTGTGTCTGTACTTCCTATATATTACCTTCTCCGTTTACACTCTTCTCCCCCTTTTGTCGAAACAAAAAGGGTGTGTCCTTTAACCTTAATTTCTCCCGAGAATGGCGAGTTTGCATCATCCCTAGTGAAGTTAAAAGAAAAACACCTTATTGCTCCAATTGGCACACCACGCCAACACCTTCAACACGAAACACTAATGACGAAGCTTAGCAACTCATGACCTTGAGCTTTCACGTCTTCAAGAGGTGGTGATCTCGCCTTTAAGAGGAACCTAGAGAATCACACAAAGAAAAAAAATAGAAAGATCTTTTGAATTATAACCATTATTGCCAACGGCTCAATGGATCAAATTTTTTAGGCTTAACCTACATCAAGGTTAGTGTTAAAAAAAATATATGATGAGAAAGAAATCTCCCTTTTGTTGAAACATAAAGGAATTTTGAAGAATGAATGTGTGCATGCTCCCCCTTGACGGTTGCTCCCCCTTGTTAAGGACGTCAAGTATTTTAGGAAGGCTAAGACGAAATTATTGAAAAATTTTCAATGTTTTTGCTTTGACGAAAAACTCCCCTTTATTGAGAGCGTCAAGTTCTCCTAATGTGTTTTGAAAATCTACAAAACAAAAAGTTAGTGCAAAATTATATTCGTCCTTGGACGAGTAAGTCATATGATGCACTTTATAAATGCTCGACAGAAGCTCCCCCTAGCTCGAGGGCGTCAAGAAGAACCTACAAAAAAAAGTAAACCTCGTCCGAAGACAAGTGCTTCATATACAAACCTATGTATAAGAGTGAACCTACAAAGAAAAGAATTAGTGTAAAATTTCGTCCATAAATAGACGAGAATCCCATACACATCAAGGTGTATATATATGAATCTACAAAGAAATGATTAGTGTCAAAAAGAGAATAATCCTACTACTTGCATCATCATGGTTGGTTTAGAGGTTGTAAGGTTTGTTCAAGGTAAGAAAAAAATGTGCTTAGGGATGAGACGCATTTCATTACGAAATTCAATTGGCTTTTGACAACATAGATGTTTGTGGAGGATGGTTGAGCGACCATGAATTGTAGTAGTAGTGAGGCACTTGTAGGATGTGGTTGACACAATAAGCTTGTGGTTTGATGTTGTGATTGACACAAGTAGGATGTGGTAGAACATGAGACATACTGCATCACGTAGTTCATGAACTAGATCTTGGACACGGTGATAATGATAGACATCATCATTATGACTTAGAGGTATGGAAGTTGTGGTAGAGGTGATGAGAGGTCAAGTATTACTAGGTAATAAAGAGACTCAAGATTAGCAACGGATGGTGATGAAAGGTATTAAAGTGAATCTTTGATTTGGTTGATGTCTCAATAGAGGTGGTAGATATGATGACTTTGTGAGTAGTGATAAAAGTGGAGTAAGATGGTTAGGATGATGCAAGATTAGGAATAAAAAAAATGTAGGAATGAGCACGACTAGACTTGATGATGAAATCGACCATTGTCAATCTACAAGAATCCAAATGAGTTAGTACGAAAGGAAAACATTTATACAAATGGATAAATTGTTCACACAAAATCATGAAACGAAAAGAAAGAACACGTAAAGAATCATATAAATGCAAGTCATTTATAAACATATAAGAAACTGATAATCTTAAGTGTTGAGCAAGTGCTTGTGTGGAAAAAGGAAATTGAAAATTATTATCTAAAGAGATAATGTATCTATTGTTCCACGGTTCCACCGGTTCCCTCACTAGAGGGATCCGGCTAGCTTAAGTCTAGGGATCCGTCTAACAGATGTGGTGAAAAAGAGGTGATTGGGTTCTAGCAAGGTCTAGCACCTACATATCCTAAGTTACTCGGTCTATTAAGTGTCTTACATGAAGATGGACTTAAATGATCAAGAGAAAATGATTGATGGTAGCTAATGATTTTTACAGCAAGCACACATGTATACACGTTTAAGCAAAGCAAGGAGAGCATGTAGAGATCACATATAGGCAATCAAGTGAAATCGAGCTCACAAATAACACAAAGGTTTAGCAAACTTAACAGGCACTTTTCAAGAAGCCTAAAACAAATTTACGGTCTAGATTAGTAAATCATTTACACTAACAATGACATGCAAGGTATTTGTCTTGAAAGAAAAGAGCACATGATGGTGTTAAAGACAAAAGAGTTGTGAGGTGCTAGTTTAGGACAATCTAGTTATTACAGATGATGATTAGCATACAATGAGCTTCGTCCATGAAGTCATGTAGCTCTTCTCGATCAAAGCAAGATAATCGCTTGATGAGGCAAGTGGTTGTGATTAACTAAAAGAAAAATTATTTTTACAACTTGTTTGATTAGTAATCCTAAGACAATGCAAAGTATTTCCATTGTAAACTTACTTTAGAAAAACATAGGAGTATAAATTTCTCAAGTGAGAAAATGAATATGAGACTATTACTAGCGGTGCTCAATTACAGCTAAACACGACCATTTTTACGGGCGATTCCACATACCCAACTTCTATCAAGGAAGCAATTCAACCGTTAGGTCAAATTGAGTTTCTAGTGCAATAAGTTCTTCAGTATTCATTCTCAAGTTAGGAAAAATTATATTCCTACAATGGCCTATCGAAGAGTAACAATGATGATATTTTGCTTCGTTTTTATTAATATTATACTTGAAGCAACTAAGGTGACGAAGGTGTCAAAAAATTAAAAGTTGTCCATACGGTGAAAAAAAAAGTGGTTAGATGAGCTAGTTCAACATATGTTGTTAGAAAGCTCGAGTTTGGACTTTCGGATATGAACAATTATATTTGCGTTGCAAAATAATTTACTTGAGTATATCGGATGAAATAATTAAGTTGTCAATCCTACTATGAAGCTTGGAGAGCGATCATGAAAAGGAAAATGGGAGAGTACATCATCAACACAAGTGTAGGTTATGATCCAATGTACATTCTTGTGGTTTTTAGAAAACGATACAAAAAAATATGAAATCAAGAAATCCTATAAGCATATAAAACATTTATGTTGCACACATGACAAACTCAATCAAAAAGCTATTTAGTGTGTTATATGTTTTAAACATTTTTCAACTTATAAAACTAACATTTTCGACACAACTAGATGTTATCCCAAACACTCCTTCAAGTAGCACATTGATTAGTAGAATATTACTAAATCGACAAGCAAGACAATGAATAGCAAGGTAAGAAAACCACATATGTTATTCAATCAAACAAGCACAAAAACTATTTGAGATAAGCAAATAATCAAGTAATGCAAGGAAGACAATTTATCATTTAGCATAGCATATGAAAGTTCTTTTCATCGCTTTGTGTTAAACATGTATACCAAGCTTGATTTGTTTCATTTATAAATATGATCAAAACATTAATTTCAAAAGAGGACACATTGTTATTCAAAGACGAGAACATCCGTTTCCAATTAGATCAAAAGTTTGTGCAAAAGTTATGACCGAAAAATGACTTTCTATTATAAATCAATGATTCTGTAAATTTTTGTTTTGAATCAGTTTATGAAATCATTTTTAAATGAAAGTAGACTCAAATACCTTTAAAACGATAGGTGGCACGACTTCTAACGACTTACGGTAAATTAGTTATGAATTTTTGAAATTCAGACAAAAACTGTCTTCTGTACCACGGATCCCACAGATCCCTTGCTTGAGGGATCCGTCTAGTGTAAACTAGGATCCGCGGATCTGACACAGATTTACAAAAATGCATGTTTTGACCCGACGAAAAGGTTTAACCTTTGTAGACTTTTTAGTGAAGTTATATTATCTATTTTTACCTTTATTCAAGCTTGATTAACAAGATATCTAACAACAAAACTTCAAAGAGAAAAATCAACAAAACACTTTTCATATTATGCTTGACTTCACCAAAAATTTGATACAAGGACCTTACTCGTTTTGAAAACCATTTGTTTTAAAAACTAGAGCCAACCCGCTCTGATACCAATTGTGAAAACGTAGAGGGGGGGGGGAGGTGAATACGTTTCCGTTTCAAACTTAAAACGTTTGTATCAAATATAGTATAAACCATTGCATATGCTAATCTCGACGCGAGGATGCATTTAACGCATTACGGCATGTAAGGCCAACCCCTTAATATCACATAAGATTCTGCAAGATTAATGGTTCATTATAAATCAAGTTTCGCCATTATTAGTCCGGTTGCTTTTTCTTGATCAAGCGTGTCATAATATGTAAAGTGTTAAATATAGTTTATGACTATATGAAAGACCAAGTATGTATCACAAACATAGACATCAACCACAATGTAATGCAAGAATAAACGTAAAGCGATAAGTAAAAGGATAGACAAACCAACACGAGGATTTATAGTGGTTCGGCTACAAGGACACCTTCCTTGCCCTACTCCACTCCCCGAGTCACCTACTCGAGAGTTCGTAAACACTACACGACACCAACTCCTTATGGCGGAGAAGCCTTCACAACGTCGCCTACTCTTTTTCCGGTACTAGACTAACCACCGAGTTCTTTCACACCAAGGTGAACCACACCTACACAACGTCGCCTACCCTTTATCCGGTACTAGGCTAAGTACTGAGTTCCATTACAATGGAGGAACTACTACCTAACACTACACTACACATAATCCCAAAGGAGACCCACTCCTTATTACAGCACCATCAAGGATATCAATATCCTTTGACCCAATACTAATCTATCTTGTACATCGAATCACACCATATCGAATGTACACTTTAGGCACCTTTCACTAATGCCTTTGACTCGATCTCTAGGCACCCTTCACTAATGCCTTGTGACTTGACTTCTATGATACTCGTTATGTTTTGTGGCCCAACATAACAAACCTTGTGTTTTATGGCACAAACACATAAACCATCTATTGTAGTCATAGATACAAGAATATGATACTAGACAATATCCAAGACAATGTGTCTAATGGATATGAAGTCCTAAACTAAACATCAAGAACATAAAGCATGATGTAGTTAGTCTTCTATGGATGAAGATGACAAGTTTCCCAAGCTTGTTGTAGAAGATCTTCATGTGCTTGTATGCTTGTGATGGGTGATCACTTCAGTAGGTAAGGATGCAAGATCTCTAAGCTTGCTTTGGAGGATCACTTCGGGAGTATGCTTACAACAAATGAAAGTTAGAAGCATTATGATCATATGAGATGAGGGTGGTTTACATGTTTCCTAATGATCTAAATATCCTAGAAATGGTGGAGAGAAACTATGTGTAAAGGTGTGTAAAACAATGAAGAAATGGCTTACTATTTATAGAAGAAAACTAGTCATTGTTCCCCGGATCCCACGGATCCCTCCCTTGAGGGATCCATCCAGTGTATTACTGGGGATCCGTGGGACGCTCCCTTTTACCCATGGGTTTTGGTTCATGGGTTATGGGTACCAAGTAGATTCAATGTATCTACAAGATGCAATGCATCTAGTCAAATGGGTTATGGGTTGATCCATGGGTATTAGATTAGATACAATGTATCTAATGGATGCAATGCATCTAGTCAAATGGGTTATGGGTTGATCCATGGGTATTAGATTAGATACAATGTATCTAATGGATGCAATGCATCTAGTCAAATGGGTTATGAGTGCCCACCAAGGTACACTGTTTCTAGACTTTGGGTTTTATCCAACTACATTCAATGTATTTGGTGAATGTGTCAAATATTTAAGTTTTTACCCATTTATATTACCCATTATAATACATACTAGTTATGTATATATTTACCCAATATGTAAACGCTAGTTTGTTATACATAAACTATTTAACTAAACATGTTTTAATGGTTTGTTGGGGGTTTGATCATAACGCAACATAACAAACATGTAGGAACCTGTGTTGTAGCATACAAGGACTTGAGTCGTCGAGAGTTGTTGAGAGTATGTTAAGACAAAATATAATTACAAGTAACTTATACATTTTACGTTATGTATTACAAGTTACATGTTTGTCATCAACAAAACAAATGAGAATGTATAGATTAAATATCGTAATATTTGCACTAACAATCTCCCCCTTTTTGATGATGACAAAATATATGTAAACACAATAGATAGGTAAAATGTCAAAGTTACTTGTGTCTGTACTTCCTATATATTACCTTCTCCGTTTACACTCTTCTCCCCCTTTTGTCGAAACAAAAAGGGTGTGTCCTTTAACCTTAATTTCTCCCGAGAATGGCGAGTTTGCATCATCCCTAGTGAAGTTAAAAGAAAAACACCTTATTGCTCCAATTGGCACACCACGCCAACACCTTCAACACAAAACACTAATGACGAAGCTTAGCAACTCATGACCTTGAGTTTTCACGTCTTCAAGAGGTGGTGATCTCTCCTTTAAGAGGAACCTAGAGAATCACACAAAGAAAAAAAATAGAAAGATCCTTTGAATTATAACCATTATTGCCAACGGCTCAATGGATCAAAATTTTGAGGCTTAACCTACATCAAGGTTAGTGTTAAAAAAAATATATGATGAGAAAGAAATCTCCCTTTTGTTGAAACATAAAGGAATTTTGAAGAATGAATGTGTGCATGCTCCCCCTTGACGGTTGATCCCCCTTGTTAAGGACGTCAAGTATTTTAGGAAGGCTAAGACGAAATTATTGAAAAATTTGCAATGTTTTTGCTTTGACGAAAAACTCCCCTTTATTGAGAACGTCAAGTTCTCCTAGTGTGTTTTGAAAATCTACAAAACAAAAAGTTAGTGCAAAATTATATTCGTCCTTGGACGAGTAAGTCATATGATGCACTTTATAAATGCTCGACGGAAGCTCCCCCTAGCTCGAGGGCGTCAAGAAGAACCTACAAAAAAAAGTAAACCTCGTCCGAAGACAAGTGCTTCATATACAAACCCATGTATATGAGTGAACCTACAAAGAAAAGAATTAGTGTAAAATTTCGTCCATAAATAGACGAGAATCCCATACACATCAAAGTGTATATATATGAACCTACAAAGAAAGGATTAGTGTCAAAAAGAGAATAATCCTACTACTTGCATCATCATGGTTGGTTTAGAGGTTGTAAGGTTTGTTCAAGGTAAGAAAAAAATGTGCTTAGGGATGAGACGTATTTCATTACGAAATTCACTTGGCTTTTGACAACATAGATGTTTGTGGAGGATGGTTGAGCGACCATGAATTGTAGTGGTAGTTAGGCACTTGTAGGATGTGGTTGACACCATAAGCTTGTGGTTTGATGTTGTGATTGACACAAGTAGGATGTGGTAGAACATGAGACATACTTCATCACGTAGTTCATGAACTAGACCTTGGACACGGTGATAATGATAGACATCATCATTATGACTTAGAGGTATGGAAGTTGTGGTAGAGGTGATGAGAGGTTAAGTATTACTAGGTAATAAAGAGACTCAAGATTAGCAAGGGATGGTGATGAAAGGTATTAAGGTGAATCTTTGATTTGGTTGATGTCTCAATAGAGGTGGTAGATATGATGACTTTGTGAGTAGTGATAAAAGTGGAGTAAGATTGTTAGGATGATGCAAGATTAGGAATAAAAAAAAATGTGGGAATGAGCACGACTAGACTTGATGATGAAATCGACGATTGTCAATCTACAAGAATCCAAATGAGTTAGTACAAAAGGAAAACATTTATACAAATGGATAAATTGTTCACACAAAATCATGAAACGAAAAGAAAGAACACGTAAAGAATCATATAAATGCAACTCATTTATAAACATATAAGAAACTGATAATTCTAAGTGTTGAGCAAGTGCTTGTATGGAAAAAGGAAATTTAAAATGATTATCTAAAGAGATAATGTACCTATTGTTCCACGGTTCCACCGGTTCCCTCACTAGAGGGATCCGGCTAGCTTAAGTCTAGGGATCCGTCTAACAGATGAGGTGAAAAAGAGGTGATTGGGTTCTAGCAAGGTCTAGCACCTACATATCCTAAGTTACTCAGTCTATTAAGTGTCTTACATGAAGATGGACTTAAATGATCAAGAGAAAATGATTGATGGTAGCTAATGATTTTTACAGCAAGCACACATGTATAAACGTTTAAGCAAAGCAAGGAGAGCATGTAGAGATCACATATAGGCAATCAAGTGAAATCGAGCTCACAAATAACACAAAGGTTTAGCAAACTTAACAAGCACTTTTCAAGAAGCCTAAAACAAATTTACGGTCTAGATTAGTAAATCATTTACACTAACAATGACATGCAAGGTATGTGTCTTGAAAGAAAAGAGCACATGATGGTGTTAAAGACAAAAGAGTTGTGAGGTGCTAGTTTAGGACAATCTAGTTATTACGGATGATGATTAGCATACAATGAGCTTCGTCCATGAAGTCATGTAGCTCTTCTCGATCAAAGCAAGCTAATCGCTTGATGAAGCAAGTGGTTGTGATTAACTAAAAGAAAAATTAATTTTACAACTTGTTTGATTAGTAATCCTAAGACAATGCAAAGTATTTCCATTGTAAACTTACTTTAGAAAAACATAGGAGTATAAATTTCTCAAGTGAGAAAATGAATATGAGACTATTACTAGCGGTGATCAATTACGGCTAAACACGACCATTTTTACTGGCGATTCCACATACCCAACTTCTATCAAGGAAGCAATTCAACCGTTAGGTCAAATTGAGTTTCTAGTGCAATAAGTTCTTCAGTATTCATTCTCATGTTAGGAAAATTTATATTCCTACAATGGCCTATCGAAGAGTAACAATGATGAGTCTTTGCTTCGTTTTTATTAATATTATACTTGAAGCAACTAAGGTGACGAAGGTGTCAAAAAATTAAAAGTTGTCCATACGGTGAAAAAAAAAGTGGTTGGATGAGCTAGTTCAACATATGTTGTTAGAAAGCTCGAGTTTGGACTTTCAGATATGAACAATTATATTTGCGTTGCAAAATAATTTACTTGAGTTTATTGGATGAAATAATTAAGTTGTCAATCCTACTATGAAGCTTGGAGAGCGATCATGAAAAGGAAAACGGGAGAGTACATCATCAACACAAGTGTAGGTTATGATCCAATGTACATTCTTGTGGTTTTTAGAAAATGATACAAGAAAATATGAAATCAAGAAATCATATAAGCACATAAAACATTTATGTTGTACACATGACAAACTCAATCAAAAAGCTATTTAGTGTGTTATATGTTTTAAACATTTTTCAACTTATAAAACTAACATTTTCGACACAACTAGATGTTATCCCAAACACTCCTTCAAGTAGCACATTGATTAGTAGAATATTACTAAATCGACAAGCAAGAGAATGAATAGCAAGGTAAGGAAACCACATATGTTATTCAATCAAACAAGCACAAAAGCTATTTGAGATAAGCAAATAATCAAGTAATGCAAGGAAGATAATTTATCATTTAGCATAGCATATGAACGTTCTTTTCATCGCTTTGTGTTAAACATGTATACCAAGCTTGATTTGTTTCCTTTATAAATATGATCAAAACCTTAATTTCAAAAGAGGACACATTGTTATTCAAAGACGAGAACATCCGTTTCCAATTAGATCAAAAGTTTGTGCAAAAGTTATGACCGAAAAATGACTTTCTATTATAAATCAATGATTCTGTAAATTTTTGTTTTGAATCAGTTTATGAAATCATTTTTAAATGAAAGTAGACTCAAATACCTTTAAAACGATAGGTGGCACGACTTCTAACGACTTACGGTTAATTTGTTATGAATTTTTGAAATTCAGACAAAAACCGTCTTATGTACCACGGATCCCACAGATCCCTTGCTTGAGGGATCCGTCCAGTGTAAACTGGGGGATCCGCGGATCTGACACAGAATTACAAAAATGCATGTTTTGACCCGACGAAAAGGTTTAACCTTTGTATACTTTTTAGTGAAGTTATATTATCCATTTTTACCTTTATTCAAGGTTGATTAACAAGATATCTAACAACAAAACTTCAAAGAGAAAAAATCAACAAAACACTTTTCATATTATGCTTGACTTCACCAAAAATTTGATACAAGGACCTTACTCGTTTTGAAAACCATTTGTTTTAAAAACTAGAGCCAACCCGCTCTGATACCAATTGTGAAAATGTAGAGGGGGGGGAGGTGAATACGTTTCCGTTTCAAACTTAAAACTTTTGTATCAAATATAGTATACACCATTGGATTTGCTAATCTCGACGCGAGGATGCATTTAACGCATTACGGCATGTAAGGCCAACCCCTTAATATCACATAAGATTCTGTAAGATTAATGGTTCATTATAAATCAAGTTTCACCATTATTAGTCCGGTTGCTTTTTCTTGATCAAGCGTGTCATAATATGTAAAGTGTTAAATATAGTTTATGACTATATAAAAGACCAAGTATGTATCACAAACATAGACATCAACCACAATGTAATGCAAGAATAAACGTAAAGCGATAAGTAAAAGGATAGACAAACCAACACGAGGATTTATAGTGGTTCGGCTACAAAGACACCTTCCTTGCCCTACTCCACTCCCCGAGTCACCTACTCGAGAGTTCGTAAACACTACACGACACCAACTCCTTATGGCGGAGAAGCCTTCACAACGTCGCCTACTCTTTTTCCGGTACTAGCCTAACCACCGGGTTCTTTCACACCAAGGTGAACCACACCTACACAACGTCGCCTACCCTTTATCCGGTACTAGGCTAAGTACTGAGTTCCATTACAATGGAGGAACTACTACCTAACACTACACAACACCTAATCCCAAAGGAGACCCACTCCTTATTACAGCACCATCAAGGATATCAATATCCTTTGACCCAATACTAATCTATCTTGTACATCGAATCACACCATATCGAATGTACACTTTAGGCACCTTTCACTAATGCCTTTGACTCGATCTCTAGGCACCCTTCACTAATGCCTTGTGACTTGACTTCTATGATACCCGTTATATTTTGTGGCCCAACATAACAAACCTTGTGTTTTATGGCACAAACACATAAACCATCTAGTCTAGTCATAGATACAAGAATATGATACTAGACAATATCCAAGACAATGTGTCTAATGGATATGAAGTCCTAAACTAAACATCAAGAACACAAAGCATGATGTAGTTAGTCTTCTATGGATGAAGATGACAATTTTCCCAAGCTTGTTGTAGAAGATCTTCATGTGCTTGTATGCTTGTGATGGGTGATCACTTCAGTAGGTAAGGATGCAAGATCTCTAAGCTTGCTTTGGAGGATCACTTCGGGAGTATGCTTACAACAAATGAAAGTTAGAAGCATTATGATCATATGAGATGAGGGTGGTTTTCATGTTTCCTAATGATCTAAATATCCTAGAAATGGTGGAGAGAAACTATGTGTAAAGGTGTGTAAAACAATGAAGAAATGGCTTACTATTTATAGAAGAAAACTAGCCATTGTTCTTCGGATCCCACGGATCCCTCCCTTGAGGGATCCGTCCAGTGTATTACTGGGGATCCGTGGCACGCTCCCTTTTACCCATGGGTTTTGGGTCATGGGTTATGGGTACCAAGTAGATTGATAACGCTACAAGCGTCGTTCGGGGTCAAAGGAACTTCCTTTTCGTCGAGCAAGTTTTTCAACACCCTAGGCAGTGAACCTAATCGTTGTAGTGTAGTATTAGGGTAAGCCAGAGGAATTGATATCGTTCTCTAGGGGAATAGGAATGCTAGTGAAAAGTTACTACGCTAAGGTTGGGGTTGAAGAAGATTATTTTTGTGCTTTTTATATTTTTTAGGAAATGGAAAGGTACGAATCTCGGGGTTTGGATTTGGGGGTTTTGGTACTTCTATCGATTACTCTACTTATCTAATCTAACTAGTGGGTTGTCTATGTCTAATTAATGTGTGCTCGTATGATTGTTTAAGAATGTGTTTACTTAGGTTGTATTACTCCTTAATTATCTCATATTGATGGTTGAATTGTCACGTCCTTATTCTTAATTGCGTTGTGTGTCTAAGGTCGTAGGGTATGCGTTTATCCCTAACTCTTTGAAACTACCTAAGGTTATCGCCTAAAAAATCTCTAGGATTTATAAACTCAACTCTAAGGTACTCTTCGAATGGTTTAGCCTACAATGACTCTAGGTATTATAAGCTAAGGTTCACAAAGATTAATCAAGCATTAACTACACAACGAATGATCTATCGCAATACTAGATCATTAACAATTAAGATAAGAGACAACCAATCAATATTCAATAACTAAGTTTCATATTCCCTAAGCAAACACACAAGTAAATTAGCCGGACATGGAGAACATGCAAGCGTACACACAAATAATTGAAGACATAATTGAATTAATGAAGTAAAACACTTATCTTGATGTAAGATAGGGTTTGGAACCCTAAAATACTGTACAAGACAGCCTTGGTTCGGTTTAGGTTTTTACTCCAAAAGACTACACACTGAATAATGAAAAATTCGGATTCTATATATAGGATTACAAATGCGACGACGTCACCTTTTAGGTTGTGACGCCGTCGGGTCGCCGTCATTAGGGTTTCGTCTTGGCCACGTTAGTCTTGCGACGGCGTCACCTTATGCTTGTGACGCCGTCCCCTTCAGTCTCTGACGTCGTCTGGATCAAATCTAGGCCGTCTGGGGTGTGACGACCTACTCTTTTAAAACTTGACACCGTCACTTGTATTTAAGCAATTTGGCTACTGAGCCGTCACAGAATAGGCATGACGGCGTCGCCTTATAACTCTGACGCCGTCACCTTCAGTTTTAGCAGCCTGAGTGTCTCGATTCTTGACTTTGGCCATTTTCTTCATATATTCGCGCCTTTTCGTCCGAATAAGTGTCATTCCAGCAATTTGCCTTCAAGAGACCTAAAAAGTGAAAAGGAACGATATTAAGTAATAACGGATACAATAGTGATCAAATAAGGGCTTAAACGACCCCTCAAAATGGTACATTTTAAAACCTTATCAAATATCCCTACACTTGGTATTTACTTGTCCTCAAGCAAATGTGCTTTTAGCCAATTAATTTATAAGTTAGGGGTCATGAAGCATTAGTTTAAAACAATCCACAACACATATAAGCCCCGCAAAAGTCATAACAAGCACGGAAATTACGTACTAGCACCTCACATGGGGTATTTGGATACTCACATCTCTCGGGTGTATATGAAATATAACAAGTGGAAATGGAAAATAAACACTCATAACCGGTCCTAGTACATAGATTACCATAGGCTTGAGACCAGATCAAACCTCCATCGCTTTGGCGTAAGCACCTAGGAAAGACTATCAAAGAGGTCTTTTAAAGGGTTGTAATGTTAGGCTTACGGTAGGGAAACAAAGGGTTTGGTGGGATAGGCTATTTAGTGGTGGCAAGTCAAAAATCTTTATGTTACAAGCATGCGAAAAATGGCGTTGCTAAGCCAAGACTCGACACTCTAGACTCTAGATAACTAAAATAAACATACATAAAATTAAAGATAGATGTAGGATGGTAGCCCATTTTTTTTTTAACTCTATTTTTTTTTTCTTTTTCTCTTTTTCTACTTTTCTTTTTCGATTTTTTTTTCATACACTTTTACTCTACCATCCTCTACGGTAAAATCAAAATAATAGGGATTTATAGGCACATCCCTACACTTGAGTTTTTATTACTCTAACACTAATTTGACCAGAATTGAAAAGATCAAAACACTTGGAGTACATTATTACGCAAACAAAGGGAATTTGAATTTAACGTTCCCTTCCCGTCATTTCATAAACTTTAACTTTTCCAATGAGTCCCAATCGTCCCAAAACTGTGTACAAAGGATATGAATCGACTTAGCAACTTATGCAAGCAACTAGACAATTGAACTAAGGGTTAAGGGTGATAACAATAATGCACTAAAAGTGAGTGCATACAAGGTAGGCTAAGGCAATTTGGGTGTACATTTGGGGGTGGGGTGTAAACAATGCTCTTCATTGATATTCCAGAAAACCGAAAAATCAAGAGAACCGCGAAAAGGATAGGCTCAGAGGGGTTAACTAGGGGTATCGTGTACTAAAAGTGAGTACAACGCAAGGGTGTGGGGGAATTACTCAACCGAGGTGGAAGAAGTAATTATATTACAGGTATCAAACAAGGGTTATCCTAATGCCTCTTATCATTTAGTTATTCCTAACTACACAAGTGTAGTCTTACTAGCGATCTCGGGATGCATCACAAAACAAGTTCTAGAATCTATAATACTACCGGTTCACACACTAAGCATTAAAGATGAATGCTTTAATTCCTACTTAATCTAAGGGTGATCCTCACATTTTGGGTGGAATTTAAGTGGTAAAGGGTTTTTGTGCTAGTCATGCAACTTCCTATCCATGAGACGCTTTTGTTAAGACTAATGGCCCACTCCTATATGTCATGAAAAATTAAAAATTTGGTGCCAGAGTTACCCTAACCAACATTTTCTCATGGTTTATTACACAAATGCAATTTGACAAAGCAAATAATCAAGGATAAGCATAGTTTCAAAGTTCCCGTTTTATTTTTCCTCCCTACACTTAAACTGAACATTGTCCCCAATGTTCCCCGAAAGTATCAAAGTTATGATAATAGAAGGTAATTAAAAACGAAAGAAACTAGTACTCCCCTGATTAGCTCGGTAGGATCCGTGTAAAGTGGTGGTTACATTTTTCTTCAAAAAGAACGTTTGCATCAAAAGCTCCTTCTCATCTTATGTATCTTCTTCTTGGTAAATTAAACCTGCACACTTGAAGAAAACAAACGAAACCTTTGCGTAAAACAGGCGGTAATAATATATATAGGACTCTATTAAACTAGGATATAATGCTTGTGGAATGGATGTTTACAGAATTTTCTGGAAAATTAAGACTTGGAAAATTCCAAAAATTTTATAAGTAGCACAGAAAACGAGAAAAAGTAATCAGTTGTTTTTGCTCCTTCCTGACGCCGTCAGGTTATCCTGACAAAAACTGGTCTGCGATTTTCTGGAAAAAATTCTGGAAAATTTACATCTTTAGAATCTGGAAAAATTTCCTGCAAAACATCCATTATGACTCGATACAAGCATTTGACTCGAACAAACACACATATATATCTTTTAATTAATTGAACTTCTCATGTTTACGTTTCTTTTGAAAACGTGTGTAATCCTCCCTACACTTATCCCTTATGTAAAATACCTTTATATGTGATTAAGACGAGGTTAAAAAAAATAAAGCATTTTTACAAAGTTAAACATGAGAATAAACAATCAATAAAAGATATATGACACAAACAAGCAAACAATTAAGCATGGGTTGCCTCCCACGAAGCGCTTTTCTTTATTTATGAGTCTTGTAGCTAGACTCGTAGTCGTGCTCCTATGTAACTTCACTACCGTCACCTTCTTCCTCATGACGGTCTCCATTGGGGGGTTCCATGTTGTAAAAGTGCCCTATAATGCACCTTTCTAAGAGGTCGTCCTCTCCCCAATTGGTCCTATATTCCGGTCCTAAGTTCAAGCAATCCTTATAGAAACCTAGAATCTTGGCCATAACATAATCTACTCCCTTCTCCTTATCTTCCTCATTCCTATAGTAGACCGATAGTTTAAGTTCCTTTTCATCATTGGAGATTGATGAAAACTTCTCAATCTTAAACGGCATTTGGTAAGCTACATCATCGGTCTCATCCTTGAATCGCACTATTCCTAATGAGGGATCATAAGTCATCCCGGTGTTTTGTATGAAAGGTTTTCCTAGAATAACGTGGGACAAGCTAGGATCTATGGTCGTACTAATATCATTTACCACTATGAAATCCGTAGGAAACATGAAACTACCTACATAGACGGTCAATCCCTTAACTCTACCAAGAAAATTGCAACTAACCCTAGGATTATCGGGGTCTTGCCTAGTTGGGATAGGCTTCTTCATTACCCAATTATAATAGGTGCTAGTCATGATATTTATTGGGGATTTGCGGTCAATGTATGCTTTCGCCACAAAAAGGTGTCCTATGCAACATGGTATGTTAAGATTCCAAGGGTTCCCAAACTTGATCCTAGGGCTTTTCCTGACGTACATGTGACGGAGGTCACGCACTAAGTGAGGGTGGCGAGATAGTTCTTCTTCCGTAGGAAACTTATTGAAATAGTCATTGGCTACTTTATCTACTTCCTTGGTTGTTTCATCCTTAGGAGATTCACTAACCTCAAGTACCGTTTCTTGGTTCGTTTCGTCATTTGTTCTATTGGGCCTTACTAAGGTTATGGTATTGACGAATTGAACATGCTTAGCTAACTTACTTGGGTCCTTAATCTCTACACCAGAAGGTTCGGGAGTTGAGATAGAATTAACCTTCCTATCACTATTAGTCATGGCTTTCAAGAGGTTATCTATCTTCCTTTCCATATCGGCTTGTTGATGGTTAAAACGATCCGAGAGCTTAGCAATTTGAGCTTCTTGGGAGGCGACTATGTTTTGTAACATCCTTTCTATGTTTTGTTGGGTAGGGCCATGAGATGGGGGCCAAGAGAAATCATTGGATGTGAATTCTTTGGTTTGTCCCCAATAGAAGTCGGGTTTGCCCTTCCATGCTTCTCGGGTGTTATTGAAAGTCCTGGGTCCGGATGTTGTAGGGAATCTTCCTCCCGTTCCATTGGTACGCGAGGATGCATAGTCAACGGAGGCTTGTTCAGGGAATCTTGTGCAAGCATGAGTGTTATGAGGGTCACTAAATTGCTCACATGAGGAAGAAACTTTGTTCACTTGGTGTGAAGACTTAGGATTTTCGTAGGATCTCATTAGGATTTTAACTTGATCTTCAAGCTCGAGCATCCTACGGTCGGAAGATTGTGAGTCAAGGGAAGGCAAGGAGATTGCCTTTACGGTTTTGGGCAACTCACGGGGGTCATTCCAACTTTCGTTGTCATAGAGAGAAAGGTCCTCTATTATACCCCACGATTCTTCCGCGATGAGATCACTAAGCTTTCCACCCGCCGCTTGGTCAATGGATCACTTGGTGGGGAAATTGACATGATCATAGAAGATTTGAACTTGGAGCCAAAGATCAATGCCATGATGAGGGACTTTATGGAGTAAGTCCTTGAATCGAGTCCATGCTTCGTAGAGAGATTCACCTTGACGTTGTTGGAACATCAAGATATCATTCCTAAGCTTGGTGGTTCTCCCCGGTGGGAAAAATTAAGCAAGGAAACGAGAGGTGAGATCATCCCAACTTGAGATGGAGCCGGCGGGAAGTATCTCAAGCCAATTACTAGCTTGGTCCCGTAGAGAATTGGAAGACGCAGCGCAGCGTGGTCTCCCGAGTAGTAGCATCGAGGTCGATGGAATCGACAATTTTAAGGAAATCCTTAAGATGCTGATTAGGATCTTTGGAGCGAAGTCCATGGAATGCACATCCGTTTTGCACCAACCGGATGGTGTCGGATCGCAGGGCCGTAGTTTGGGCTTGGTCGGGAAGCTCAATGGTGTTTCTATAGCCTAGGTGGCTTGGTCTCGAGTATTCACCAAGAGTACGGGCTCTTGGAGGGTCATTGGGTGGTAGGTTGATGAATGGTGGTGGGTTATCACCTTCCATGATCAAAAGTGATGGGGTTACTAACAAAGGTCACAAAGAAGGGGGATAGACTACGAGAAAGCTAAAAATGGGAGAAAAGCTTACTTGATAGGAATCAAGCAAGGAAACCTATGTGAACTGGACTTCTAACTAGCTATTCTATTCCCGGCGGTAAAAACTTGATAACGCTACACGCATCGTTCGGGGTCAAAGGAACTTCCTTTTCGTCGAGCAAGTTTTTCAACACCCTAGGCAGTGAACCTAATCGTTGTAGTGTAGTATTAGGGTAAGCCACGGGAATTGATATCGTTCTCTAGGGGAATAGCAATGCTAGTGAAAAGTTACTACGCTAAGGTTGGGGTTGAAGAAGATTATTTTTGTGCTTTTTATATTTTTTAAGAAATGGAAAGGTACGAATCTCGGGGTTTGGATTTGGGGGTTTTGGTACTTCTACCGATTACTCTACTTATCTAATCTAACTAGTGGGTAGTCTATGTCTATTTAATGTGTGTTCGTATGATAGTTTAAGAATGTGTTTACTTAGGTTGTATTACTCCTTAATTATCTCCTATTGATGGTTGAATTGTCACATCCTTATTCTTAATCGCGTTGTGTGTCTAAGGTCGTAGGGTCTGCGTTTATCCCTAACTCTTTGAAACTACCTAAGGTTATCGCCTACAAAATCTCTAGGATTTATAAACTCAACTCTAAGGTACTCTTCGGATGGTTTAGCCTACAATGACTCTAGGTATTATAAGCTAAGGTTCACAAAGATTAATCAAGCATTAACTACACAATGAATGATCAATCGCAATACTAGATCATTAACAATTAAGATAAGAGACAACCAATCAATATTCAATAACTAAGTTTCATATTCCCTAACCAAACACACAAGTAAATTAGCCGGACATGGAGAACATGCAAGCGTACACACAAATAATTGAAGACATAATTGAATTAATGAAGTAAAACATTTATCTTGATGTAAGATAGGGTTTGGAACCCTAAAATATTGTACAAGACAACCTTGGTTCGGTTTAGGTTTTTACTCCAAAGACTACACATGAATAATGAAAATTGATTCTATATAGGATTACAAATGCGATGACGTCACCTTTAGGTTGTGACGCGTCGGGTCAGTCATTAGGGTTTCGTCTTAGCCACGTTAGTCTTGCGACGGCGTCACCTTATGCTTGTGACGCCGTCCCCTTCAGTCTCTGATGTCGTCTGGATCAATTCTAGGCCGTCTGTGGTGTGACGACCTACTCTTTTAAAACTTGACACCGTCACTTGTATTTAAGAAATTTGGCTACTGAGCCATCACAGAATAGGTATGACGGCGTCGCCTTATAACTCTGACGCCGTCACCTTCAGTTTTAGCAGCCTGAGTGTCTCGATACTTGACTTTGGCCATTTTCTTCATATATTCGCGCCTTTTCGTCCGAATAAGTGTCATTCCAGCAATTTGCCTTCAAGAGACCTAAAAGTGAAAAGGAACGATATTAAGTAATAACGGATACAAAAGTGATCAATAAGGGTTTAACGACCCCAAATGATACATTTTAAACCTTATCATAGATTCAATGTATCTACAAGATGCAATACATCTAGTCAAATGGGTTATGGGTTGATCCATGGGTATTAGATTAGATACAATGTATCTAATGGATGCAATGCATCTAGTCAAATGGGTTATGGGTTGATCCATGGGTATTAGGTTAGATACAATGTATCTAATGGATGCAATGCATCTAGTCAAATGGGTTATGAGTGCCCATCAAGGTACAATGTTTCTAGACTTTGGGTTTTATCCAACTACATTCAATGTATTTGGTCAATGGGTCAAATACTTAAGTTTCTACCCATTTATATTACCCATTATAATACATACTAGTTATGTATATATTTACCCAATATGCAAACACTAGTTTTTTATACATAAACTATTTAACTAAACATGTTTTAATGGTTTGTTGGGGGGTTTGATCATAGCATAACATAACAAACATGTACGAACCTGTGTTGTAGCATACAAGGACTTGAGTCGTTGAGAGGTGTTGAGAGTATGTTGAGACAAAATATAATTACAAGTAACTTATACATTTTACGTTATGTATTACAAGTCACATGTTTGTCATCAACAAAACAAATGAGAATGTATAGATTAAATATCGTAATATTTGCACTAACAGCAATAGCGCTCTATTTAACACAAAGAGACTTGAGACCCCTAGCCCTCCTTTATCTTTGGATGCCAAAACTCAACTCCATTTAAACCACGACATTTTGTTCTCCTTGAATCGGCTCCAATGAAGAACTTACGTCTAATACCTTCTAAACATTTAAGGACTTGAGAAGGAACTTTAAACATAGACGTATAATAAATAGGAGTCGAACTTAACACCGATTTAAGTAACGTCATTCTACCTCCAATAGAAAGAGTATTCATTTTCCACTTAGATAACCTAGAATGTACTTTGTCCACAATCTCGTCCCAAGACCTTATACGAGCCATCGAACCACCCACTTTAATACCAAGATATGTAAAAGGAATCTTCAAAGTACTACATCACATCTTGATTGCAGCTCTAGAAACTACCTCATCTTTAACGGCTATATCCATTAATTTACTTTTAAGTAAATTCATACGAAGTCTTGAAGCCTTGTTAAAACAATCCAGTACTTGAATAATAGTATTGATATTGGATTGGACCATTGTCCCATAAAATGACATCATCCGCCAAAATAAATGAGATAAATGCAAATAAGAACTAACCGATACCCCTTTGAACATACCTTCGTTCACCACATTCTGAAAAGAAAGATGGAGACTCTCCATAATTAATAGAAACAAAACCGGGGATAACGGATCACCTTGTTTAAGACCTTTTCAAAATAAAATTCTCATGTAGGACTCCCGTTGACAAGAATCGAGCCTTTAGAAGACACCAAACAATTATGAATCCACGCTCTCCATTTTGAACCGAAACCAAACTTATTTAAAACATCGTCCAAGTAATCCCATCTAACCGAATCATAAACCTTCTTAAAATCATCGATTGCTTTTTCTTAGATTTACACCAATGAGTTAACTCATCAAGGATGAAAGGGCCATCTAAGATTTGCCTATTTTAATAAGCGGATTGGACTTCATGAATTAAGTCTCCCAAGACCCTCACTAGACGATTCGCCAAGCTTTTCGCAATAATTTTATACACACTACCAATCAAACTAATCGGTCTATAATCTTTAACAACTTTAGCGTCTTGCATTTTAGGAATCAAGGCAATAAAAGAAGCATTACCACCTTTAGGAAACATACCAAGCGGTGAAGAAATAAGATCTGCATCGACACATCTTTTTCGATGGTATCCCAATATCTTTCAAAAACCAAAGCCATCCGACCCAGGAGACTTGTCAGAACCGCAATCCCACACCGCCCTTTTTATTTCCTCTTTCGACACATTCCTTTCTAACTCAATGAGTGCATACTAACTCTATTAGGAAAATCCATATCAACATTAATGCGGAAGAGCTAGGACTATCGAACCTTTCCTTAAATGAGATAAAACTCATTTTTAATGAAATCGAATCCTCTAACCAAATGCCTTCCTTTAAAATACCACGAATAGCTTGTTGATTTCTTTTCATATTAAGCATACCATGAAAATACCTAGAATTTTCATCCCCTTCAATCGACCAATTTATCTTAACTTTTTGTGCTAACTCCGACGCCTCTAACTTTTCCAAATCATGAAGCGAATTCATAACATGCACCCTCTTATTTAGTAACTCATGGTCTACCTTTTTATCGTCTATTAACATAGCGGGGATTCGTAGCGATCTTGGCGCCTATGACTATGAGCAGACAATGTTATGCGGCCATACTTTTATTAAACAATTAAATTACTAATAACAATAACATTAGTTATGACCGTGGAAATAGTTCATCTCCTGTTAACCGAAGCTACCACAAACAAAATCTTGATTCTTTCTTTCAGCCAATCACCTTCGTCAATTTTGGAGCCGACCGGCCTAGTTCGACCCTTATGTTGCAATGGTGGCGACTTGGTCGGCCAATGACCGAATCGATCTACTGACCCTTTGCGGAAATAATGACTTTATTTTTAAATGCTTGGCTTAGTAGTTTGATTAGATTGTATGCAGTGGTTAAATGGTTGTATATTTTAGTGAAAAGGTAAATTAAATAGTGTATTAATTGTATGTGTTGAATAGTGTTTTTTAGTTGTATTTGTGTTTCAAATAGTTTGTACATTGTGTTTTATAAATTATACATTTTATCAAATGAGTGTTTTAAATATGACATTAATTACAAATGTTGACCAGTCAATATGTGTAGGTGTTTATGCATAAAATAATTGTACATGTAGCTTAAGTAGTTGTATTTGCTTAAAATCTATATATGAAAATCTTAAAAAAATAGAAGAGAGAGATAATCCATCCATTTATAAGTAGTATAGATATAGATATCAATATCATTTAACATACCTTCAGGTTTAACTTTTCGCACTTAGCTTTCTTTTTTTATTTCTAACCCACGATTTGATATGCTCCTTTAAATATGTCAAGTTCTTCATGAACCGACTAATAGCATTATTCTCCAAAATGCTTATATTAGTCCAAGTATCCACAATAAACTTGTCAAAACCTTCCCATTCGAACCAATAATGAACATCCAAAATGGGGCCCACGCTCTCGTAAAAGAATAGGTCCACGATCCGATAAGTAACGATCTAGAGTAATAGCCGAAATATTGGGACAAGATCCCATAAGACCTTCAGAAATCAAAAGCGATCCAACCTCTCATTTTACTACGGATTTAACCAAAAAGTTTAATATGTAGATCACGATCCAACTAGCATAAAAGTTTATCTGAGGTATATTAATTGTTGTGTTTAGTTTTGTTGTGTTGAACTTGGGACCAAGAGTCGAAAAAGTATTTAAAGAGTAATAAGGTTAACATTTTTTTTTGAACAACTGATTTTATTCAAACAAACTGAAAGAACTAGAAGATTACAAAAACATTATAAAGTAATAAGGTGAGGGTTTTTAAGCCACTCATCAAAGATATCCGCTTTGAAAGAACTCCGGCGACCAAAATACTCATATTACGAAAACTCTAAACATGCCACCATAACACATAGCAAATACCTTCAAAAAGTTGCTTGTGCTTCCTCGTAATAAGGTTAACATGATACATAAACATGTAAAAAGCTTAGAAATTTGAACGAGCTCATGTTCAAATTTATTCAATGGTATTAACTTTTATATTTCCAAATTAGCATGACGTGTCAACATATAGTTTGATAATTTTACAAAGTTAAAGTTTCGTCATTACAGTATTATTTTTAATCAAATTTTGTTTTTTTTGGAGAATAATGTTTCGTCATTACATATAGTTTGATAATTTTACAAAGATAATTTTACAAATTTTGTTTTTTTTGGGGCCTAAGCTTTTTAATTTTCTTGTTAAGAAGTTGGGTTGCCTTGTCTTGTACTCTTATTTGGTTCCTTTTTATATATGTTGACTTTCTAAAAAAAAATTATTTTTAATCACTTTTAATTGAAAATAGCGCGTCACTAGCATAAATCGGCTTTGCATTGACCGCGCGTAAAAAACACAAAATCACGATTTTAAAATTCAATTATAGATGCCGGTGATTTGATCATTATAATATTCAAGACGAATATTTAAGTAAAACGTAGCTTCTTTGACTATCATTAAGTATTTAAACATTTCTTAAGGAAAGCAAGTGAACTATCAAGACAAAAATAATGCTTTTGTAATCACAAATATAAAATAGCAACCTTAACATATTTGTTGTCTGCTTTTAGTGCATTGGTATTAGTCAAAATAAAGTCTTTCGATGTTAAAGCCAATTATTTTAAGAATCAAAATATCAACAAACAAACTAAATAAATGAGAGTGTCCTTAGATTGAATGATAAGCACAACAAAAAGAGTATCATCACTCGTGCTAAAACATAACAATTAGAGGTATCTAAATCTAAATATTCATCTAAAGTTGTTGTTACAACTTCAAATCTTAACAACATCCAAATATCATATGTCAAAATCGTAATTATGTTATAACTATCTATGACCAACATAATCACAAATTAAAGTAAAAAGGACGCATTCAAACACTACTAAAAAAAAGAAAGAGATTGGCTACATATAAGGCTGGTCTTTAAGTTAGGGCTGTTCGTCAAACCAATTTCTTTTGAAAGGTAAAATTTAACAAAAGAATATAATAAAATAAAAGAGCTTATATAACAACTTCCAATAGAAAATACAGTTATTAGCGAAAATGTATCTGGCGCTTTTGCCACATGTATATCGTCCTTTTTTGAATTTTGACCAAACCTTTTCAATTCGTGATATTGTGTGTATTTGTGACCATTTTACTTTTCTTTTTGTTTATTTGTGACTATTTTATCATTTATTTTTCAAATTTTGAAGGGTAAAATGATCATTTCACGTGGCCAAATAGTCCAGAAATACACATGATGATGAAATTTGAAAATTCATGCAATATGACAAAGCGAATTCAAAAGATTGGTGTCAAAATTGAAAAAAATAAAAGACGATACACACAATAATAAAAAGCGGCAAATATGATACATTTTCGTGCCAATAACCCTAGAAAATAACATACTTAAAATTCATTTCAAAATGCTGACATTTCATAGTTGTTACTAAAAACTCCCAAAATGTGGAAAATTGATACACAAGCTAATACAAATAATTCTTAATCATACTTCAATCCGGGATTAACCATTTTAATTATAACAACTATTTGTTTAAACTTTTACGCTGAAAAATAAAACAATGTGATACAGTTACATATATAACTACACACATATACGTGACTTATATTTTGTGCACCACCAAAATTACTTTAATTTGTGCACCACACTGTTTTACCTTAGATAATTTATCCAAGTTTAATCAATCCTATCTTTTACTGGTATACTAGTCTTTTCAACTACAATATATATCACAAACAACAAAGAAACAAAGAAAGAAACACCAAACCATGTTGTAATAGTATGTATTTTGTTTTGTTTTACATACCAATGACCACCACTAGTAAATGTAACATGTAACACATGTTATGTTGTAGTAGTAATTGTAACACATGATTGTGTTTGAAACCCAACACAAGTTTGACCTCTTAACTTCATGGCATCTTCCTCTTATCAAAAAGATTAAACAAACTCTTTCCATATTTAAACTACTTGCAGGCTTCATTACCCAATACATGATGAACCTTCCATTTTCACACTCTCAAAAAAAAATCTTTCTAAATATACTTTGACCATTCGACTCACCTTCCATCCACCTTTCTACATTTAGATCCATCTTTTTCTTCAATGGGTCATCATTCTTTTCTCATATTCATATAAATCTTGGCTCATTTTAGTATATCTTAGTATATTGTACATTGTTTTTAGCTTAAGGAACAATGGCTCCAAGTTCTGTTGTAGTTACTATAGATAAGTCAAGCAATATATCATTAGTAGAGGTTAATGATTCAGATACATCATGTGTTTGGAAAAACAAAAACAGCAAGTACTAAGCAGTTTTCATGGCTGCTTTTACTTAAAGCTCAAAGAATCTTATCTTTTTTTCCATGGTTAGCAATGGGTTTTTCGAAAACCTTTGTTTCGGTTAAAAAGCGCATTGCTTTATCAGATTCAAACAAAGATGAAGTTAAATATAAAGAAAAGATTATGTATAGGTTCATAAGAGTGTTTCTTGCTATTAGTATTGTTGCTTTGGTTGTTGAAATCTTTGCTTATTTCCAAAAATGGGATATGAAGTTTCTTACTAATTTTGAACCTATGGGATTAGTACACTTACTATGGTTGGATTTCATTTAGAGCTGAATATGTTGCTCCATCTATTACTATGTTGTCACAGTTTTGTGTCTTACTTTTCTTGATTCAGTCCCTTGATAGATTCATACTTGGGATTGGTTTCTTTTGGATCAAAATCAAGAAAATTAAGCCTGTGATTGATGTTAGTGATGATGAGTATTCTTATGATGTTGAAGATCCTTCAAGTTTCCCTATGGTTCTTGTTCAGATCCCAATGTGTGATGAAAGAGAGGTACTAAATCTAGTTATGATATTGTGCTAATTGTTTATTTATATTACTTTTTTGTGACTAGAATTTATTGGTCTTATTGGTGATTTATTTTGTTGGTTTTGTGTAATGAAGGTGTACCAACAATCTATTGCTTCTGCTTGCCAATTGGATTGGCCAAAAGATAGGATCTTGATTCAAGTGTTGGATGATTCAAGTGATGAAATGTTGCAAGTTTTGATAAGAAATGAAGTGAATATATGGAAGAAAAGGTGAACATAATCTATAGACATAGATTTGTTAGAACAGGATATAAAGCTGGAAATCTACATTCAGCTATGTCTTGTGATTATGTCAAAAACTATGAATTTGTTGCCATTTTGGATGCAGATTTTCAGCCTAATCCTGATTTCCTTTTATTGACGGTTCCTCACTTTAAGGTAACAAACCTAATAGATTCGTCTCTTACCAATAACTGTTCATGGATATGCACACTTACTATATTTAGCATCTATTTCACTTTTTTGTTTTTCCATTATTTAGTGTTTAAGCAAAATTACCTAAAGGTCATTTCTTTTTTCCAGTAACAGAAACAAACCTCTTTTCCATGATTTGATGTTTAATGCACAATAGTAGTTGAATTAAAATGATGTACAGAAATATAACTAAATTGCCATAATGGTATAGTACTATGGATTATGCACATAAATGCAACTGACCTACTTATTAATCACTTCAGGGGGCGTTTGGGATTGCGTTTTACAGTAACTATGTTTCTGTTTGATAATGGGTCTAGGATACGCTAGTTACAAACAGATTATGCCATTCTATACTATGTAATCTGTTTCATCCAAACCCTCAAATATTGTTTATCTGTGATTTGAGAACACAATAATCAGATGATCATTTTTTAAATACAATCCCAAACACCCCCTTAATGAACTGATTCTTGTCTTAAAATTATTTTCAGAAACCTACATCCAAGCATCCCTTCAGTCATAATAATCTGTATTTTTTGGGGTGATTTGAGGAAACCAGACTTGGGACTTGTTCAAGCTAGGTGGTCATTTGTTGCAAGGAAGAAAATCTACTCTGGCTACAAAACATCAACTTGTGCTTCCATTTTGAAGTCGAACAACAAGTCCTTGGTCACTTTCTTAACTTCTTTGGGTTCAATGGGACTGCTGGTGTTTGGAGGATCAAAGCACTGGAAATTCGATTGGTTGGCTTGAAGAACAACAGTTGAAGATATGGACATTGCTGTTTAGAGCTCATTTAAGGGGTGGAAATTCAACATCTTAATGATATTAAAGTTCTTTGTGATTGCCTGAGTCTTATGAAGCTTATAAGAAACAACAACATCGGTGGCATTCAGGTCCCCATGCAACTCTTCGTCTTTGCCTCCGGCTATCCTTTCTTCTAAGGTTTGTTTCATTTAACTGATTTTTTCAACACTTGAAATGCGAATGTGTGACAATTTCTATTTGTTAACTTATGGATGGGTTGATCTGAGTTATATTTACTCTCTAACGGGTCAAATGATAATAAGAGCAAAAGAAAAAAAACTTAAAAGGAATCAGTCAAATGGGTCGTTATTAGTAATGCATTAAACCTTCTAAGTCACTTTTTTTTTTTTTTTTGACAATAAATTATTTTGAATATCTAATATGTCCACTTAAAAAGATTAACTTATAAAATTTT